>LR539861.1:262518-295923 GCA_900536315.3 Caenorhabditis becei | reverse complement strand
TCGAAATGTCCGGTTTCGAAACGTCCGGTTTCGAGATGTCCGGTTTCGAATTGTCCACTTTCGAAATGTAACGGTTTCCAAATGTCTGGTTTCGAAACGTCCCGGAGCCTTGAATGTAATTTCATGAAATATTTGTATTGATTTGCGAAAGCTGATTTTCAAATGCGCTTTAGGAAATTTTTCGCCACTCAAACAATAGTTCATTCTATGGTAGAAGTACCAGTTTGAGGATTCCGAAAATAACTTCAACGTTTCATAGAAAACGGTTCTGAATAATGGGAAGGGTGTGGGTGTGGCGTTTGCAATTGCCATGCGGTTACTACGTTGGGGATTATGCCACTAGCCCTAGTGTGGATTTGTGGGAATCGCAACCAGAATCTCATTTAGAAAGTTTTTCTCTTCGCGGCACTTCATCATTGGTACTTTGTCATAAATTTGGTCCCCTCTCTCTTTCTCTCGCATAAGCCGTGATTAGCGAGTAGATGTTCCGCGCGGGATTAAGCGAGGCAACAGATATTTAGAAACTCTTGTGCTTTTTTTGAAAAAACTAACACGGGAAAGTGTGCGGCTTCTCGTGATGAGAGAATGCGATACGCGAATTCGATGGAGCTGATTAGTTCCTCTAGGTCGGCTTATCTTCCTGACCGCGTGGAGGAACAATGCTAAAAAGTTCCGCTTGGAGAATCAACGAGAATGAAATGAAAAAACAAAAAAAAAACATGAAAAATCGGATAAAAATATGAAAAAACAAAGTTCCTGGATAAGGAGGTATGCAACTTTTCTCCATTGCAAGAACACGGTTCTGGTCAAATAAGGCGGAGCTTAGCAGTCTAAAATCTAATGTTTGGGGAAGCGTCAAGCATTGAGCGCGCAAAGAATCCAAATATTTAGGGGTTGCGGTACGTTGTCAGTCGTTGGTGTTGTTCTTTCTATGTCTCTCTAGGCGCCCATACTAATTTTCCAATTTTGTGGCGAGACCTTTTCAAATGTTCACCGTCGACTGACAATGTACTGTAAATTCATAATATGCTCGGGGGGTTCAGAAAAGTGCCGAGAATCGGGTAAGCGCGTGGTGATTTAGAATAGAACAAATGAACCAAAACCGTTCTAGTCTCTAGGAGTAGTGTCATGAATCCAGAAAAACCCTCAGCTATCCCCAAAAAGACCAATCATTTACCTGCAACCTCCTTCTCCGCCTTTTTCTCGATTCTCCTCGTCACTCTGCTTTCATCCATCTATTCCCTCAGCTTCGTCATCATATCCACCTCAATTCCCTCTCTGAGCCAGTTTTCAAAACAAGCAGATGTTGTGCCCGTGATCCATTGGACTGAAAGTGACTAGGATATAGAGGACATCAACAAAAAAAAGAAAATCAGGGTGTAGCCTGTTCCTATCATTCCTTCCACGTTTTCAGTTGACAGCGGAGAGAAACATGATTGGTGGCCCCAACGCCTGATTAACATGCGGAACAAATTTTCAGTCAGCGAAGTGAATTTTGATTTGCCTAGAGCAACTGACTATAAACGTCATCCAAACTCTCACCCAGTAGATCACAAGAGCAGTTCGACAGAGAAAAGATGATTAGCGCCTCAAGCGAAAGCGAAGAAGCGAAGAAGTAAGGATCAATGAGAGCATCACGTTACTCCAGAAGCAAACAAGAGCAGGAAAAAGTCAGGACACGTGCCGGAGACTATTATCACTGAATGTGAGTGAGTGAAAGATTTATATCGACTATCCAGGAGAGCTCGAGGAAACTAATGTGTTCACAATAGCCAGAATACCAAGAAAACTTTAGTAGGAGCAAAAATAAGATCAGAATTCACTTACCCATCTCTTCTCCGATATTTGTTACATTCCTCCACCAATTCAATAGTACATTGAAACGTTTTGAAAAGTCCTCCACAGGAAGACACACATAATAAATTTGAAACATTTTCATAAGTTCTCCACCAGGAGAACACACTGCTATCTGAAAGCTCAGAATCAGTCACAGACAAATCATTGTTCAATCTGCTTACCTTTTTGATTAAAGTCAAAAAGAAAACTAATGAATAGTACATTAGAACGTTTTGAAGTCTTTCACCAGATAGACAAAAAGAATAAATTTGAAAAATTTTGGGAAGTTCTCCACCAGGAAAACACATCTAAATTTGCAGAATCAGTAACATTAATCACAGGTCAATCTGCTTACCTTTTTGATTTGGAATCAGAAAGAATAATTAAAAAGAGTAGATTGAAACGTTTTGAAGTCTTTCACCAGATAGACAAACAGAATAAGCTTGAAACATTTTCGAAAGTTCTCCACCAGGAAAACAGGCGACCCTCCACCGGGAACCCTGGGGGAGGACGTGTGTCCCCCATCAAGAAAACCGGGAAGAATGAAGAAGCTTCTTCACAGCTCCCTCGGAGCCAGTTGAAAGGCGGAGTTTCGAAATCCCACTCTCTTTCTCTGGGTATCCCACGGGTAACCATGGTGATTTCTTATTATGAAACCCAGCAAGCACGCGCTCAAGGAGAATGAGCCAGAAAGGGGACCGAGGGATGAATGAAGATACGGGGGGAAGTTGTCGGCTAGAGTGTGACCGAACATAAATTAGGTGATTGGGCCTGATCCTGAGATTTTCTCTTGTTCCCATACCAGAGAACACATAAGTTTGCATACTTGTTGAATCCTGTGGAAACATGAACTTGAAGGCATAAATCAGTCTGCAGATCTATTTCCCGAATTCACTTGTTGTATCCGATGCCAAATTTCCAGTTGCTTGTGATATTCACTAGTTTCCGGGTACACAAACATCACTGCTGCGCCATTTTCAGTTGAATGGAAATGTCGGATTCTCTGATAACAACATGAAATCACATATTTTTTAAGTGCTGTTTTAAATCAGTTTGGACATAATAAACTTCCAGAAGCCGTGTCAATCCCCGGAAACACAAAACATCATTGCTAAACACACTCGTTGGTATATGGGTAAAACAGTGGAATGCACGTAATCAAGACCGTTTTCCGTTAGTCGGGTTGAAAAGAAAGAGTATTTTGATGCCGCGAACGCATAACACGCAAAACATTCTCCCGGCGGATCGGGCTGAAAATCGGAGTTTTCCGAGTGATTTCTTGAGCGTTCACACTTGGTCCGACGAGCAAAAGTTCCTTCTCAACTTTTTCACGACGTTGCACTATACGAAACCATCCTTTGATGTCGTCTATAGCAAGAGTTGAGGTGAAAGCGAGCATAATTCAGCAGGGAAATGATAATTAGTTAATTTGGTACCGCAATGAAATAAGAGAACAACCTTCCGTATTTTGGTCAGGTGATAGGAAAACTCGTGGAAGCTAATGAGTTCATTATTGAAAGAGCAGAAGCCGTTAGTTGGTCAATCCTAGATTCTCTAGTCCCACCTTGTGCTCTGCGAACGATTACGTCACTTGAAAGCTGAAACATTCCGTCTCTCCTACACGGTTGGCAGCGGCTTTTAGCCTTTGCCTCCGCTCTCCGGCTCCAGCACATTGCCCCACAGTCTCCGCCGGCTCACCGTCATTCCGCGTATCACATCGCCCCCGACATCCCTACAGGACACCCACGTTCTACGAGTCTAACATCTTCAACCGTATGTATCAGTCCTTACTATTCTCCGTTTTTCTTTTCCTTCGTATCCCTCAGGGCTGCCTCGACTTGCGGTCACTCAAGTGTCCTACTCCGCCAGGCGCCCGGGCTTCTAACGTGACTCACGCATCTATTTGCCAAGCCCAGCAGAAGCACCGAGTGACTGTGTGACAACAGTCCAACGCAGACACAGAAGTTAGCTTTCTCTCAGACGACCTTGCCCCCTCCATTCCGCGGGGGAATCAGGCAGGCTTTCTGTTTTGTTTTCCTCCGTCTTGCTATTACACTCTCACTAGTCAGTCAACGGTGCTATTTGGTCCCTACAGTGCCGAATGGTTTTGGTTTTCTCTCTTTTCTTTGGTTCCGTTCAGTTCTCCTCTCTGTAGTTCTATTCGCCCATGCGTTTCATTTTATGCCGGCGGCATCTGCCTCCGTCCCCAACAATGGTCCAAACGGCATCCCCTCGGGACTCCCTTTCCACGGAGATCTTTCCGCCGTTAATAGCCACCCCGGAACTTGAGGCCTCTCAATACGACCTCAGGAAGACACGAAAGCCCCCAGCCAGGTACCAGTCGTAAGAGCAGACCTTGGTTTTTATCCTCTATCCTCTGAAATCCCTCTTCTCTCCAACCAGCCCGCTGCCGACTCCCCACTTTCTGCGCCACCGCTCGCCTTTGTGCCGTTAGCTCCGTACTCGACGTAATTCTCCAATTAACATACAATCTTCTTCTTTCAGGTCGCATGAGCCAAGAACATCCACCACCGCAATCGCTTGACAAAGTTGTCGACGAGAGCAGTCCCATTTTGGACGCTTTTGAAGAGGACGATCTACTGCTGGCCGGAGATTCCGACACACTGAAAACCCTAGGACACGACATCCTCGAAACACCCACACCAGCCGACTCACGTCTGGTGCTCCCAAGTCAAGGCCCGTTGGTCCTCGACTGCATCGTTCCCGCCCAACTGGACGAGAAGCTGGCCGCCGTCCAGCAAATTGGTTCCTCTGCCCCGGCAGAAGACTCGATCACACCAAACGTATACAAAACTTGGACCGAGAAGATGGAGGTCGACCATCCCGAGTCTCCTAATCAATCGGCCTCTCCAACCCAGAGCCAATCCAGAAGAACCGCCTCACGTCCATCCTACGCCAAAGTCGCCGCTTGGTTCCAGCCGAAAGCCAAGCCCAAACCACCTCTTGCCAACGTTCCGAACGACGAAGAGGACACCGCGGTCTACGTCGCCCCAAAAGGTCAATCTCGCAACGACTCCCCACCTTCTGATCGTACCCCCAGAATCACTTTCGGTCGCGAGGAGGAACCAGAGCTGGAATTTGAGGAGGACAAACCAACCGCCCGAACCAACACCCGGGAACTTCGACACGAGCACTCACCGACTCCCCACCCACTCGAAGACTGCTACATGCGTCAACACCCCAGCGCCGAGTTCTCCCCAGAGACTCCGATAGCAGTAAGAATAGCCGATACGAAGTCTATGAAATCAATAGTAGCCTTCCGTCATGTCTCCCTGTCCGAATGGAGAGTCGCCCCAACATTCCCACCGGAGTTAATCCCGGTGCCGAAGAAGAACAAGACCTTCAACCGGCTGAAGACCACTCGTACAGTCGAACCGGACGAAGCTACGGCCCTCTACGTGATAGTAGAGAACCTTGGCAACGCATCCATCGCCTCACCCCTCCACATCGAGCTGGTCGGACCAGACAGACCGGATCTCCACATGGTGGAGCTCACGCAATGCTCCTCCGACAAGCTGAACAAATATCCGATCCACGTTGGCAACTACGTAGTAGGAGATCTTCTGGAGGTCACCAAGTTGGCACGGAACCCGAAGTTACTCCCCTCGGATTTCCCCACGGACATGAAGCTCGTCAACAACGCCACAGGTCCCAAGTTCTGGCGCATACGGGAGTTTCAACTCGTGGAGCGCGACATTTCCACCAATGAGACCCTCATCGTCCACGCCGTTCCACCTCCGAACTCGCAGAAAGAGAAGATCCAACTCATCGCCGAAGGATGTCCCAAGCTGATTATCACTTCAAACCGCCTATTTCGGGACGCACGCCTGACGTCTGTCGCCGGCAGATATTTCAACGGCTCCTTCTACACTCCCAAGGTCCACCCTGGACGACTCCTGGCGTCGGTGAAAACCGATAAGGTGGCAACAGTGATAGCAGCAACAAACTCCGTCCTGGGACTAGGGCCGATGCCCTCGGTCCTTCTCAACGTGTCAGGTTACCCTGACAACAAGAAGTGGCTCATCGAAGATCCACTGACAGGTTTCAAAGCGCAACGCTCCCATAAAGAGAGGACAGAGGCCCTCTGCAAGACCCTACGACTGGGCCTCTCTGGAGTCCTAGCCTTGGAGAACGTGAACCTAGACGCCCAGAAGTACGTCACAACGCTGTCCAGAGTCGACCCAATTCACCAGGGATTGAGGATCACGTTCACCCTGCGGTCACCTTCTGGGCCACCATCGCCGGCCTCTTGGACCTCAGGAGTCCAGTTCAACGCCACCGTCAACGGAGCCTCGGCATTCCTAGCCAAGGTCGAGACCAACCGACTAGCCACACGTGAACTGTTCATCACAGCACGGGTGATGCACCAAGAGTCACCGAATCCGGACATCATCGTGGGCTCCGAAATCCTGGTCGCCCAGTTTCCCTCTGAAAACGAGTTGCTTCTCAAATGCCTACCTCGCCCCGCGGACATCCTCAGTAAGAAGCCTGACCTCCCAGGGCCTCGAACCATCCGCGCCCTCATCGGTGGAACGCCGATCAGACACAGTTTTCCCGACACCTCGCCGCCCATCATAGCAGCGACGGAACCACTGCCGATGGAACTCAACAAGAAACAGAGTCACTACATATCTTGCTTCTCCAAAGGATCCTGCCCAGCAATGATCCTTAACGCCCCATTCGGAGTCGGGAAGACTCTAACCTTGGTTGTGGCGGCCATGGAATCCGCACACCACGGGAACCAAGACAACCTCCACGTAGCAGCAGGAGTCAACAACGCCGCCGCTACGGCTATCGTTAAAGCGTGGCAGAGGGTGGATCCTCATGGAACCGTTCCCCTCGTCCGACTCATCTCCAAAGACAACCGGGAACGGATGGACCCGGAACACATCACCGATTACGACCTCCCTCAGCTCATCGTCCCGGTGCTCGTTGCTTACATCCTCAATTGCGACGATCGTCTGGCAAGCGGCCGGGCCGTGAGGAAATTCCCGGATCTCTTCGACGTCGCGTACCACCTCGACGCTCTTGGCCACCTCCCGACAGACCTCCGGAAGGTGCCCCTCGCCCTCGCTTCAGAGCGGAAGCCCGCCTACTCTTTGATGGAAGTGTTCTTTGCGATCTACAGACCTCGGATCGTGGTCGGAACGGTGGCCAGCATCCTCGGCTACTTCAGCACGCCCTCTTGGTCGTGCTTCTCTGTCGAAACCGTTCAGATCGACGAAGGCTCTCAGGTGCCACGGCACCTTGTCTTCGCCCTCCTGAACAGGTTTCCGGAAGCTCGCTTCGCCCTTATCGGAGATCAGGAGCAGCTCCCGCCGTTCAAGGATCTGGCTCTCAACGACGACCTCGACAAGTTCGCCGTCGGAAACCTGCTCCGGGACGTGTCGAAGCTGGGTCTACTACCCATCTTCGACCTGACCAAGGTCTACCGGACGCCAAGGAAGGCCACCTTGACCCTTTCGGGCGCCTTCTACTCCGGCAGGCTCGAACCGGCTCGACCCCCCAAGATCGAGAGACAGATCCAGCAACTGCAGCTGGGAGCGGAGTTCCCGTTCCAATGGATCTCCCTCCCGTCTTGCCACCGGCAAGCCGGGACATCGCTGGACAACCTGGAAGAGGCCGCCTTTGCCATCTTCTTGGCGAGACTCCTCCGCAGCCGTTGCGGACTGACGACAGTCTCCGTGCTTTGTTTTTACAAAGCCCAGGCGGCTCTCATCTCATCGATGCTCACCGACGACAAAACATTCGTCGGGACCATCGACTCGAGCCAAGGACGCGAGTGGAGGGCCACGGTCGTCTGCACCACGAGAACCGACGGATTCCAGAGCTGCCCCTTCCTCATGGACGCGGGGAGGATCAACGTGGCCCTGTCAAGATCCCGCGGACTCACCTTCATCCTCGGTTCTCCGGAGAAGGTCCACGGCTCCGCCTGGACATCGATTGTGAGTGCGACCCCGGCAGACGCCCATTCCACATTGAAGGACTTGATGAAGCTCTGGAACCTACCGGATCTTCTACCCTCCTCCCAAGCAATCGCCCGTAAGTAACCCCACTCTCCGCAGAGCCCGGACCCCGTCTAGGTACCTTTGCCACCATTCGTCGGCCTTTTTGTCCGACCCCTAATAACAATTTTCTTCCTTCTCCTGTTTGACTAGCATCCAGTCCCCTAGTCATCTCTTGTCGGACCTTCTGTCGGAACCCACCTTAAAAATTATAACTCAACGTTTTTTGCAGCCTGCGCCGGCCCGTGCTCGTCACTTGAAAGCTGAAACATTCCGTCTCTCCCACACGGTCGGCAGCGGCTTTCAGCCTCTGCTTCCACATCGCCCCGACATTTCTACAAGACACCCACGTTACGCCCACCCATATCCGGATTCCTTCGACTGGTACAAAGGCCCGCCGCTGTAAGGATTCTAGTCTTTTCTAACCTTATCTCATCTTTTTGTTGTACTATCCCGTAAAGCCTAATAAAGACTTTTATAGTAACCTCCAAGACCTTTACTTCATAGACAAAAACCAGATTTCTCAAAACCAATGGATTACTTGATCACGATAGGTTTATTCATCTATATACTGCACAATATCAATAAATTTCTAGAGGTTTGGTGATTGGGAGGTGTAGGAAAGATAGGGAAAAAAAAGGAAAGAATTAAAAATTGAAAAGGATCAGGGAATTCAAAATGCGAAACTTCAATCAAGGAAGACAGAAGTGACGTAGTATTCAATAACTCACAACGCGCCCAAGGCGACACAATCTCTTTTAGAGGAACTTTACAATTTAGAAAAAGAGATCAGAGTCATCCTAGTGACTGGAACCTCAGAAATCGCATCGGCATCGATAGCGCGTAAGGAAAAGGTATTTGAACCTGTTCAGTCGGCACGTCCAAATGAAAAGACCAAAAAATTCTGCGCACCTTTTTGGTTATCTATGATTTGGTGGGCGATTGCTCACGTCGTTCTTTTCTTTTCCCGACACCCCAGATAGGTGGTATTGAGAGTAGTGATTGTCTTTGGGCAACTTGGGGCATCTTTTTTTGGAAAGATGAGCGTCCGGTGGACTGATTGCCAATCATAATTTGATATAAGAATCTATGAAATACTTGAAAAAAAACATGTCAAAATGTAAACATATTATGGTACTTTCTGTTCTTATTCTCCGTTCTCTCTAGACTCCATCTCTTCAAGGACAAAATTCGTATTCGAATTTCGGAGATGCATAACAACGTGTTTGTCTGGGTTTCTAAAGTTGGGTGGTGATTGGATCCCGTGGTTGCATGAAACACGTGCTTGTTGACGTGCAAAACAACCTTTACGGACGGCCGATGATGTTGAATCGTGAGAGCCGGTGGATGAGAGAGCATCTGCGAGCGAGAGATTTTGGGAGTTGATAAACGATTCCTTTCTTTCTGACGGTGCTCGCCGGGTTTGCGAAAGAGATGGTGGCCATAAAACTACTTCTGGATAGTTTACAATGTTACTGTATATCGCGGAACGCTTCTTTAGAGTCAATCGGAAGCCGCCTTTCTCGCCGCGTCGTCGGGCAGTTGTTGCACCGACCGGTCGCGCGAACAGTAACGATAAACAAACTGCTAATGGTTGGCCCGATCAAGTTGAGTTCTTTCAAGGCTTCCGACGTCTTCTTGCTCGCATTTCGGTCAAGTATTTGATCTTTAAAGAAGGAAAATGGGGATTGTCAAATCAAAATGCTTCGTTTAGCACGCACCCCTCCACAACTACATCACCCACATCCATATCAGCCATATTCATGAGTGATATCACTAAATTCGGCAAAACTGAAGGTGCTCCCAAATGTCCAATGGTCGGCCCGAATGCGACCTTTTCCTAACCTACTATTGCGGGTGCTATCATTATGTGTAGTATTGCCTACTCCCCAAGCGCTTATCGAAAAAGTTTTCATTGACACGAATTGACAAGGGAAATGAACTGCAACTGATAACGGGCAGTTTGTATCACTGCTACTCAATCTAAAGCATTTCTTGATTTAATTAGTTGAGGTCTATGTTTTGAAACATACTACACTCACACTGGAACAATTTTTGAGCATAAAAACGTGAGTCTTTGTTCTTAAACATAATTTCTAAAACTTCATGAAGAGCTGCGACCATCTGCGCACACCCAGACTGGCCCGTCCACTGTCTACGTCCATTGTCTCCCCTTCCTTCGGGTTTTACCTGTGTAGACTGTTCTCTCAAACGAATAAGTTTGATTGTTGGTTTTCCGATAAGACCAATTCCTTGCCGCTCATTCTTGTTCGGTTTCAGCGCTATTGGTGCGACCATCGACGAGTGATACCAGGATTCCGTCTTTATAATTCATTACTGCACCTCATTTATTTGCTTCCACTTAATCCCTTGATGTATGCAATTTTCGTAGGTTTTCGGAAGTAATGCGTAGCTAAGAAACAGGCCACGCCCCTTGCACATACCATCCTAAGTCTCCGCAGCGACGGTCAACACTTATTCTGGTCCCGCCCCGCTTGCCCGACGATGCCGATCGTCTCATTCGCTTCTCATTCCTTCAGACACCGTCTCCTTCCACAGAACATTCCAAGTAACGTAGGTTGAACTTCCATAGCATAGCTCTTCCTGTTCCCATCCGATTCTTGGTCAAACTGTTTGATACTTCGGCGTTTTCCTCGAGCTTTCTACTACCGTTCACTTGCAGATTTCAGCCACCTTTACACAGTCCAGACATTTTTGAACGCGCTTTTTCAGTACGCAGTAACTCGAGTCTTTCTCCACATTAATTTGCGCTTGACTCCTCTCTGAAACGAAAAATTCTCGATCTGGAACGTCATGGTGTCTCATCTCCGATGCGCAAGGGTCGTCCACTGTTCTCACCACCCTTACCAATTGCCAAAATCCAGTGCATTTGTGATGCTCATTTATGACCGTAATCAATGTAACAGACGTCACACTCACTAACTGCATGACACACAGTTTTATGATGCACACGATTACACCCATCTGCGACTGACCCCAGCCACCATGTCCCTCCATCAGACGATCGATGCACGTCGTTGCATGTGCTGCTCACTTTTCTCTACTCCCCCACCGTACCTGTCGACAGAAACTTGTGAGCGGCAGCGACAAGGATTAGAGAACTTCTACATTTTTTTGGAAGCCGGCCGTCACTCCCAAGTTCAGCCATCGTTTTGAACAATTGACGCTCCCGGCGTTGCATGTGCTATGGAACGCGTTTTGATGCCTTATACCGCGAGGGTACTTGGGTTTCTTTGACTAGCTCATCGGCAGAGCAGATACACCTGCTCCTTTTTTCGTTGGCTTTTGCATACTTTTCAGTAGGCAAGAGTCACATAGACAGTCTAACTCCTCACTTCATACTGTTTTACGGTGCATTGTCTCTCTTTACCCTTACAGTAACCCCACCGTTGGCTAGCGGAGTTTTCCGTACCTCCTTAATCTTTTTTGTATTTTGAGTGTTTCGTGTCAACTTTTCCGTCGTGATTCTCATAATTAATCCTAATATCCAAATAGCGTTTTTACAGCCACCAATGGAACAACTTCTGTTGTTGGTTGCAACTTTTTCCGCTGCAACGAAGTCGTTTGCGGATACGATTAAGAAAAGAGAGGAAGACGAGAAGGAGTGGCAAGAGCAAAGAAAGCGAAAGGCGTCGGAATGGGAAAAGAAGAGAGAGAAGGAATCGTCGGATTTTGCAAAGAAGCGAGACGAGGATGCGATGAACTTCGAGACAACCAGAAAGCAAGAGGAGGATGCCTGGTTGCAGGCAAAACTGGAGAACGACCGAGACATTCAGAAGCAGCGGGAAAAGATCGAGAAACAGGAAAAGGACATTCAGGAGAGATTGAAGACGTTGGAAGCTGAACAAGCTAACAGACCCGCCACCTCGTCATCGCCATCAAGCTGTAGCAGCCCTTTCTACTCAGCATCGTAAGTATATTTGAAAAGATATTTTGTGTTCGTGAAGTTAATGCACCGCGGAGAGACCTGTGCAGTGGGGGGGGGGGGCTTCATAGTTGTCCCGTTGCGGGGAAGAGTGATAGTGCATTGCCCTTTCCAAAAAAAGTTCAAGGTCTTTAGTGCTTTTAAATACTTGTGTTTAATTGGAGGGACGTAGCACCAAGCACTTTTAGGAAAAAGTTTTGGGAAGTTCAAATCTGCCCACACCTGCTCGCAGAGGTTTGTGCGCGTTGAGGTTACCCAGATTTTGGATCCTCAAGCTATTTATTTCACATTGAGTTCTCACTCTCCAATCAAGTCGTACTCATAAACTGGTCTCTCAGATCGAATTAGGAAATTCCAACTAACGAGAAACAGAAACACTTTTTGGATGCCTTACTTATGATTATTCTCTTTTCAGCGCTTCCGCGTCACCAGCGTCTTCAGCAGCGTCTTCACCTGCCCCGGAGCCCAGACCGAATGTTCAAGCGGAGCAGCAGTACGAAGACATTGATTTTGGAGATAACTTTCTCCCCGTCCAAGTTGTCACTGCCCCCGTCCAATCCGATGTTCCTGTCCGACCTGCTACTATTGCCGATCTTGATGCTGCTCTTGCCCAAGCTATTGCTGCCCCTCTTCCCGTTTCACAGTAAGATAATTCAAAGCTATCAGAGTTCAAAATACCGAAAGCTAAATGATTATAGAAATAATACAGATCTGAACTGAAACTTTTGATTAGTTTTATCATAGCAGTTCCAAAATCATTTTTTTGGCGAAGAAGCAAAATTAGTACAATAAGTCAAACTTTCTTCAAAATTAAATTATGTTTCAGCCATGTTTAAATTCCAGATCCGCTTCAAAACAGATTCTCACAAAAGATGATGCCCGTGAAGCTCTGAAGACTACCAAACCAGGAAAGAATGGCTTCCTTGATATTTTCTTGATGTGCATGAACTTCCTCACAAATGAGTGAGTTTACCAAAAAAGTTTCAACGAAATAGCTTGATTTTCAGCTCATTCACATTGGAAAGAAAGCCAAACGGAGACGATTTTACCTTCAATAAATGGAAAGTGCCAACGCTCATCGAAACGGCAGAGAAACTAGGCATCAAGATAAAGGAAGGCATTTCGTTCCAGTCGTTGAGAAAGTGTAAGTGCTATTTTTGTTATAATAAGGTACTAATACACAACTCAATTTTTATTTCTAAAAAGTCAGAACTTGTTGTTAGAAAACTTTTAAGATTCATGTTTGCAGATGATATACAATCGATGACGGTCATCAAATCGTTCAGTGCGGGAGATCCATTGAACATGTCATTGAAGAAATTCCTTGATCTGCTCGAACAAGGAGCGGCGGACGGTCTCAACATTTTGTCGTTTACAATGGAAACTATCAGCGCTGAGTGAGTGTTTCTTGACTGAAAAGCTGTTCATAAATAATTGTTTCTTATTGAAGGTTGGCGAATGCTTTCGAGGTCCCAAAACTTGTTTTTGAAAACAGTTGGGTCGACAAGATGGTGAACAATCTCCAGGAGAAGATTGCGACCCTTGAGAATATGGTCCAGATGAACGGATCGACGAGGAAACTGAAAGCTGAGAAGAAATGGCTTGAAAACCTCCTGGCCAAGCTCCCGACTCTTGAAAAGTTCCTGCTCTTGTCGGCGAAGGGATCCTTCACCGACATCCATGTCGACATGGCTGCCACCTCGGTCTTTTATCACGTGATTGTTGTAAGTAGTGCTTTTCAAATCCTGTTTTAAATTACTTTTTCAGGGCAAGAAGATCTTCTTTGTCGCCGAGCCGAACGAGGAGAATATGAAGCTTTACTTGGAAAGCGAGTGCGGAAAAGACGACGACGTCTGGTTGGGATCCAAGTTGTTCGACAAGTTCCAGAAAGTTGAAATCAACGCTGGAGAGACTGCCTTTATCCCCGCTGGATGGATCCATTTCGTTTATACTCCCGTTGACAGTATTGTCTTCGGTGGCAACTTCCTCTACGATGAAGCTGCGGAGATCCAAATGCGGTTGGTCAAACTTTTTTAGTGTTGTTGAATCTTCTATTTGGTTCTTTTTCAGCTTTGGAGAACTCGAGAGACAACTGGTTGCAAAGCGGATCATGAAGTCTGCGAACGCCTTCACAAATTTCGAGCACACAATGTTCGCGTACGCTGACACCGTTCTTCTCGGAGCATTGGAGACTAAGAGCACCACTCTCGAAGTTGGAGGTGAGATCCTGGCCGGTCTCCGTCGAATGATTCAAAGAAGAGTGAGAGCAAAGGGGTCGCAGGCATGGAGATGCGCAGTTGTCAAGAAGCTCGAGGAGACTTTGGCGAATTCTGCGAGAGCGATCAACATCGACCCTGACGAGTTCCTGAAGACCTACGAACCGAAGGAATATGTTTTCGAGTTCCCGGAAAGAGAGGAAAGGAAGAACCGCAAACGAGCACGACCATCCCTTTCTGCGACGTCACCATCAGCCAAAAGGAAGAACACTTCCCCTGTTGCTTCCAATCCCGGAGTCTGGACAAGAAGCATGGCGAAAACCGCTGCCTTGATAGCTCCGATCCCTCCAACGCAATCGTCCACTTCTACTTCTTCAACCGACCGCAAGTCCCCTCGAGATGCCAGGCTGCGGCAGTCCGTGAAGAAACCTGTTCCATATCAATGCCCGACGAGACCCAGGAAGAACGTGAAGATGTGAACCGAGCCCGGAAAGTACGATTTGATGACTGCCCCCCTCGTTCTTGTGAACGCTTCATCCACGGTTGCAAGTTAGTTTACGGGTATTTATTCTAGGAGTAATCTGAGTTGGGCTTTCTAAAACTATTTTCCCTTTTTTTAAACTTTTTCAAATTCAAAAACCTCATTTTCTATTAGATCACTAAGAGGCATAAGGTTTGCAGACATATTATATTCCCATAAGGAGAGCACTGACAAAATCACTTAATCCCAAATTTTTTCAACAACCTAAAAAAATTTTTAAATTCAAAACCCAAAAAAAAAATTGTATATCATTGATAAAATCCGTTCTACGTTGCTGGCCAAGAAATTCACCGAGTTCGGCCACTGGCCGGGTCTCACAGCGAACAGAAAAGATTCATCTTTTTTGTTCGCTATGAGACCCGGCGGCCAAATTCGGTGGATTACTTGGCCAGAAACGTACAACAGATTTTATCAATGATAATCAAAAACAAAAAACTTCAAAAAAATTCGAAAAAGCTTTTCAAAAAAAAACAATTTTGCAATCAAAAACAGTAAGCGGAGAGTTGTTCCATTAGAAAAGGAACTTCCCGTCTGAACAATTCCATTCATTTAATCCTCATCGTTATGATAATTCCGCTCGAATCTCATGTGTGGAAATTGGGCTGGGCAATTCGGGTCACTCCTTGAATGCGGACTACCAACTGGGGCAGGTCTCATGTGTCCCTCATTTCTTGTAATATACCCCTACATATGTCTCTACGGGTCCTGTTTGGTGCTAACAGCTAGCTGAATGTTTTGTAATTCTCCATGTTCTTCAATTTTGGGTAGGATAAACTGGACAGTTGAAGGAGGAGACAGTCTTTCAATTTGACAATGTTGAAAAAAGACATAGAGCGCGCGCTTCACATCAAAATTAAAAAAACATTTTTGAACACTTTTTAGAAATTCACAATTACTGTAAAATTCTTTCTAACTTTCGTTTTTTTAGAAAATCAGCTCTTTCTCTCCAATAATTTTTTCGCTCCTAAATGTTTGGCTACAATAATTTGGTCCCGGGTTTCTATGCGTATTTTCATAATTTTTATGGCATGAATGTAGTCTAGGTTGGGATGAAACGGCGAATCATTCTAAACTATTCTACATGAGACTGTCCGTTTCGGAAAGAAAATACGCTTGGTTATCTACATACCATTTTTTGTACCAAACGTCTAGTTTCTGCAAAATTTAACTAAAGAGAAGAGCTGATTTGCTAAATTGACTCCTAATATTTGAAATTGTTTAAATAGATGCTCCATCATTCAATTTTGAGATTATCTCTTTAATTTTTTTTAGGCTGACATAGGCAGGCTTCTTCGAAAAAAAAACGGTTTTCTGTTCTCCGTATTTCCCTCCGTTTCTAGAAAATTCGTGTTGTTCACAGTTGCAACAATGACCATCGGGGCCTGGGCGCAGTTACACACACATGCGAGGGTGGACTGCTGGCTGCTAGTTTGACTTAATGGGACACCCGGAGGTTAGAGGGCCATCAGTCAACTTGGTTTCGTGCTGTCGGGGGTTATGTCATGGGAACACCGGTCAGTAGGTTGCTTCCACCCGAAACACCACCATGTTGAAGTGGCTGCAGCATTAGACCCACTGAGCTATGGACAGAACATCCCGAGACTTCATGACTCACAGGGTTTCGATTCCTTTCCTTTTCGTCTACCGAAGTAGGGTCCTCACATCCGTCGGGCTAAGCAGCCACCGGCGTGGGCGAATAGGATTATTCGCAAGCGTTTCGTTCGAATTTGATTTTTGCCACATTGAAATTGTGCAATGGGAATGCCAAATCCGAAAATAGTCGGCTCATGTTGTAAAATATTAAAGTTAAAGTGGGGCATGTTATCAGCAATTTTCGAAGAAATTAGAGAGCTAGTTTCCGAGAGAAAGTCTCGAAATTCGTTTGTTCGGAATAGTTTCAGCTGATGGCTGAATTGAGTATTGTCATAACACTTTGACAAGATATATTGTTAAGGTTTTAGTAGGGTTTGGGAAGATGCGTCGGATTGAGGTGAAGAATTTTTCAGAAGTCTTCTAAGGAATTAGAAAGCGAGTTTCTGAGGGAACGTCTAGAATTTGTGCCATTTGAAACAGTTTCAGCGCTAATAATCAGCTAATCAGCGTCATGCATACATTAACCCGCTTTTTGAAAGAACAATTTTTATTTCAGTTTCTGTCTGAAAGTGTTCTAAGCACTTTTCATATTTGAGCTATATTTGAGAAAAACCCAAAAGTATTTCAAGCATTTCATTTGTTGAGTTGAATTCATTGATCTCTTTTTGTGTGAGAGAATTTGTTGGCGAGAGATATTTCAGAAGAGGTTATTTCAAAATATCAAAATGTGAACTTTTTGATGAAAACCAAAAAAAAACTCTTGAGACAATAACGTTTCTTGAATTTGTATGTAAGCATTCAATTCTCTTACTCAATTCTGATCTTCTCACAGTGCTTTGGTTGCATTTTTAGCCAAAGCACGCATGCAATGCACCCACATACACTTACCCGACAACCATGCAAAGGACCCACACAAATACAACTATGCGAAGGACTCACACACCTACAACCATGCGAAGCACCCACACGCCCACATGAGAAGGTTGAAATTGAGTATACCGGTAGAGAATTGGATGTTTTCATGTGAATTCAAAAAATGTCAAAGTTTTCTGAGTTTTTCCGGTAGAAAAGGATACGTTCAATTTCAGATTTTTTTTAATTTTGAAACAAATCTCTTCTACATACATCTCGCCAATGAGAATATCTCCTCTCGAATTTTGATTCTAAAAAGTTCCCTCAAAAAGAGGTCCTTCTCACGAAAGATAGATTTTTAGTTTGAAGTTCAAAGTTTACTCCAAATATCACGTGTTTTTTGCAAATTCCAAGTGACTCCAACTTTTTCGCAACAATTTTCCATCGCTTCCACGTCTCGGGCAAATCTTCTCGATCTGAGGGATTCGGAATGATGACATCTAAATAAAACGCAAATGTAAACTTGAAAAAAGTTCATTTGCTTGTTTTAACATTAAAAAGAGGGTGCTAGGATCAAAGTTAGTATCAATAACAGTTTTTATTTGAAAGTTCAAGTGCATGAATAAAATAGAGGGGGACAAAATAATAGAGCCATAGATGTTTGATGGTACCGTAGTTTTGGGGGTCATTGTGTTGTTTTAGTCTTGGTTAGCTCTTCATTAGAGTCTCCTCTCGTTTTGAATTGTTGTAATCACAACTCAAAGGTTGAATCGATGACTGTTGTCAGGTTACAACTGAATTGGAAGAATTATCATCGCTCCGTGTATTGCTACTGTATTCCTAGATCTCAAAGCAACATGGCGGCTAACCATTGTCCATTGAACGCGTTTGCATCCGAAGTAGAACAAACAGCAAAAAACCGAACACAGAAACCGTTCGCACAAATGCTTTAGCGGGATTTGAACGTTTTAGGTCCTTCTTGGTAGCTTTGTCGGAAAAGATGGAGTAAAACGTCATCGAGTGAGGGATTTTCTTATAACTATGTCTAAAAGAGTAAAATAAGCCCAACTCTAACATTGCGCTGGCTTATTAGTACTAGTCCGGAACTCTTCTACTCTTCAGTTTCTGACATCACAACCAAACTTTGATGATACTTTCCGCGATTCTAATTACCGTGAAACCCCTATTAGAAGGGCATGCTTTTCCATTTTTCAAACAAACATTTTCAAAAAAAAACCCAAAATTAAGAAAAAATGCACAAAAAAACGGTAAAAAACGGCTGAAAATGGGTCCGTGCTGATGGAAGCTCCCTTCTATTTGATGTGTCCTTTTAATAGAGCTTTTACGGTACCCGTCTCATGCAAAAAATGAAAATATCATGTCATATCACGTGAATTATATTTTTCGAAAAACAATTCGTGCCACTTTCATATTCTTCCTGTAGGAATTCCGAAGCAGTTCAAGAAAAATATTGCCCTTTTTCCAATCTACTTGAAACCAAGAGCAGTTTTGTTTCTGAAACATCTATTTCTGATTTGGTAGAATTGGATTTGTTCATTCGAAATGATAAATGACGCTTTTGACTATGCTGTGAATTCCTCTCTTTTTTTCTAGTGGTATTTTGGTAGAACACTTTCCTTTTTTAGTCACCAACACTAGTTCCAATTATATTCCATCGATTACACTTCCTGTGACGTGTAATTCCGAATGTCCGTTTGACAGAAAACTTTATTCAGAAAATGGGAATCTGAACCTTACTCTGACAGAGTTGATTTCTAGCCTAATTTTTTTCTGCTGTTTTTTCTGCTGCTGTACCAAATCTTTTCAAAATTAAAACAAACTTGTTTACTGGAATGACAGTTTTTGAAGACTTGAAAAAAAATTTCCAGTTTTACTCAAAATTCAAAATTTTCAGAATGAGTGACATTTTAGTGAGTATAACTTTGATTATTCGAAGTTCAAAGATTTCGCTTGAAAAAAAGCTTAGATGCGATAAAATGAGTTTTCGCCGGCTCATTTCATCTCATGCAACTTTTCAATAACTGGGACAGTATTCAAATGTCACACTGACGCCAAATTTTTTCGTTTGGCTACTGGTCTCTAGAAAGTTCCATTTTTGTAACGGGAACTCTAAGAACCTCACAAATGTAGTAGCTGAACTAAAAATTTTGAAACTTCGCTAAATTTATTAGGACGAAAGTTTCAAAATGCATTGAATTCGCCGGTTCAATGCATTTTGCAGCTTTCTCACACAGGTAAGTGACCGAATTTCTCAAAAATTTTTAAAAATGATTATAACAATTAGGAATAGTATTATTTTATATTTTTTCCGTTATTTCATCTGACTGAATTTTTTCATAGGGATCACGAAAACAGCAAATTTTGAACTTTTGAAGGCAGTAATTTTAGTATTTCTAAAAAATCACTAACAATGTCAGAGTAAGGTTCTTCAACGTTTTTCTATTCCAAATAATCGTCCTTCTCTTGAATGCTAGCTAACGGTAACACGATTCCCGTAATTTTCAGTCTTTAATCAAAAATGATGAAAAACGGAGAAGAGTTTAGATAGTTAACCAATATTTATAATAACTGTAAATTAAAAAAAGAATTTCGTTTTCACTGCGCGCATTTCATCGAATATTTTGAAGAAAAATGAAACATTTGCCTTTTCTGCTTTTTTTCCATCCGCGTTTCAGTAATTTTAAAATTTTAATTTTGCACCAACATTTTGCGAAATTTTTGGCCACAATGGCATTTGTGATCTAAAAATTTGAAAAAATTTAACATTAAAATTTAACTACACTTTCGGTCAACTGTTTTTCGCTCAGGCTGACTTTCTTCAGAGACTTCCAGTAATTAACGGCAAAATTCTTATACATGGGAAGTTGGGAAACACAAAGCGACACTGTTATTCATCAACCAGGGGTTGGAAAAGGCATATTCTAGGGGTGGACTTACACGAAATTTGGGAGACATGCCCCTTGCCACCAGTTTCTAGCTCCAATTTCAGGTTTGGACGGGTTGTGTCAGTGATGATGGAAGCACATAGGTTAGAGTCGGGTTATCATAACGAGAAGGGGTTGGTGTTCTGGGTTGTTTGGCCCCAAGCTGTTTTTGAAACCAACTTTGTTCTATTTTGAAAAGCCACCAAAAAAATATACATTTTTTCAATTTTATCAGACGGGTTTTTTTCAATTCACTTTTTTTTTCATTTTCTATTTATTCAAAAATGTTTTTAAATACTCATTATCAAGGTGCTGGTCTCTAACTTTTCATCCAATTTCGCAACAAATTTATTCTCAAAATTTCAAGCACCAGCACCGTTTTTTGTATGTTTTCGAACTCCGACTGTTCCAAAAAAACTCGGGTTAATTTTTTTCAATCTTAAAGGGTTTTTCTTTAATTTAAAAAGGTTTTTTTGATTTCAAATGGTTTTTTTTGCAATTTTGAAGGGTTTTCATCAATTCCGAAAGTTTTTTTTTCAACCTAAAAGGGATTTTTTCTTTTTTCTACACAGTGCTCTCCTTGTGTTCTCTCAGTCTGAAACTCGGCCGGTATCTAATTGTGTGTGAATTGTTGTCAACCTGATCCATGCTGCTTCGCACATAAGCTCAAAAAAGCGATGATGAAATCAGACGTGTACCATCCACAGTATGTCCCCTGTCCGCTGTCCATTGTCTTTTGTCCCCTGTCCACTGTCTCCGGTTTAACGTCAAATCTGAGCTATGAGCTGTGCAATTTTCGGGTTCCAACAATATTTCCTTCTATACCAAGAGTTTCGAGTGTATATGTTCTGTGAAAAAATCCCCCCTCTGATCTAAAAAAATATTGATTATTTTGAAAGAGAAAATGTTTGAGAAAAGTAAGAAAAGAGTCTTTGAAAGCCCAACTCTTATTACTTCTATGAATTTTGCCTGTAAACTAACTTTTAACCTTGTTTGAACCGTGCCCTTTTCCCAGTTCCCTTTCCCCCATACTCCGATTTATCCCATGCCCTCTCACCATTCAATTGTTTTCGATTTTCCCAACGATTTCCAAACTTCCCCCGATCTCCCAATAGTATTAAATTTTTTTCCATTTTCCGTACAGTTGATATCACCGTTCATTGAGCTTAGCAAGCCCCTGTTTCCAAAATTCGGTCCCTCATTTATAATTGTTATTCAATTGTTCATTTGACTTTGTATCAAAGTCTCTATTATTATGATTTGTTTTTTTTATTTTCCCGGGTTTTTTTATTCCATGTCATTACATGATCTATTAGTTTTTGAAATTCCCCAATCTCTCAAGTTTTTTTTCATTATGATTTCCCAAGCCCCCCATCCCTCTCCCCCAGTTTTTCATAATTTCCCACTCAATCGGTTGGTCCTCATTTCAACTACACCAGTTCCCTTATATATTCTTTTTTTTATTTTTCTCTTTTTCCCAATTACCAAAAATGGTATTTTCATATTTTGTTATTCCACGGGTATTATTTTCTGTTTGTTGTATATAGGGATTTATTATTTTCATTTTCAAATGTTATTGGAAAAAATTATTTCAAAATAATGATAATGTGCGAACGGCAGGAGAGGCGGAAATTAAAAAAAGGGTAGGCTGAGTTTTGAAAAATTTATAAAGGAAATCTAATAAAAATCATAGCTATCTCCGCTCCCGCCAACGCCGTCCCCGCTCCCGCCGCCTCCGCAGAATTTGCTGCTCAAAAAGACGCGATGGCCGACGCCATGATTAACTGTTATCAGCTGAAAATGTTGGACACAGTTCTCGTATAGCGGGCATGTGATTGGAAAACTCGATGAAACTAATTGGTTCAGTAAAAAAATCTGATTTTTCAAAACAAATGGGTCACTTGATCACGATAGATTTATTGATCGTATTAGCAAATTTCTAGGGGTGTTGGGACTCTGTTGTAGTGTTGGAAAATGAACCGTGCGATGTGGAGGGCCAATCCGATTCCGTCAGCGATTGCGAGTGGCTGGAAAGATGAAGTTCAGATCATGAAGCTCTTTGGCTGGACTTACAGCATAGATGTTAACAATCAGTTGGACTTTGACTCGTAGGAGGTGTAATTTACAATTGAGTCGAGTTCAACTGGGATTGACGGAAGCACGAAGGAAGCACGACAGGCGAAGCATTTACTGTACTTGCGGTAGAATCTGAAGAAGTAGTTCATGCTGCAGTCGATCAGAACCATTTTGGGCAAGTGAAGCTTGCAAGTGTCAAAAATTACACACAATACGGAAGGATCGCCAGATGCGGAAGTAAATGCACATGCTCGCCGGTATCAGAAGATCACATCCATGAGTTGTGAAGCGGTCAATCAGGTGTTTGAGCTGAAATTGACAACTTTCTAGGAGTGATAGGGAACTTTGAAGCTTACCCCGATGATGATGAATGAGGCGTGATACATACAATCGACGACAGATTTCCGAGAAAGTTTCTGAACGCTGGAGCTGTTTTTCAATTTCTAACTAGCGTTGGAGGAGGAGTTGGGGTGACCTCTGACTCCGTTCATCTTTTCAACAAATCCGGCATCTGGAAATGTGAATTCATTTGTGCTCAGTGTTGTTATTTTACTGAAGATATTTGTAACGGCGCAGCTAGGAAAATGAAAGTTACTTTGTAACGGCGGTTACAAAAGTTGAATTGATTCAGTAGTCTATTATGGAAACAACATCAGTGAATGACTGATGCTAGTGGCAAGAACACGTGATGATTCAAGAGAGGGTCGATTTTTATAGCTTATGAGTTTTCTTTCCGTTTTGTGGACGTTTTTCATTTGACCATTCTCAAATCCCTATTCAACTCACATCAGCGCTTTTCCTTTCTTCTATCAGTTTTTCGCGAAATTTATATTGGCCCCTTATCAGAAAGTTCATCCCAAGTCTCCGAGAGGTGAGCATGTTTTTGAATCACACCGGATATATCATTAGATGTGTATGTGTATAGCCAGCGGAAATCAGCGGGGAAAAATAATTAGTGCCCTTGTTACCGCAATCGAGAAAGAGTACAGGTTTTTGTATAGCGGACATGTGATAGGAAAAGTTCAAAACATCAGTGAGTTCAGTTCACAATAGTCAAACCAACACGGCTTGAAGATCAATTAGAGGAAGAGAAGAAAGGAAAATGGCAAACACCAAAACTGATAACATGAACGATGAAAAACGGGTTTCTAGGTGTTCAACACAAAATTTGACTTACTCGAATGAAGTGGGCGGACTGATCAAAACATGGAGCTGGGTGGAAGATGGATGACTCCTGAAATGAAATGTCGAATCAACGTCAGAACCGATTCCAGAAGTTTTTCAAACCATGGAACTTTTGGTAGAGGCGGCATACACACAAAATAAGAGTTTATGAAGCAGATGATGATGACTAGAAGAAAATGTTATCGGGAATCAGTCGATCTAAAACTTACAGACTGTGCGGAATGATTGGATGATTCTGAACCAAATCGTAATCTTGCAGGGACCAGAAGATCGCATCCTGACTTGACGAAACGCGAGTAGAGGTGGTAGACCTAGAATTAAGCAAATTTCAGATTTTATGAAGTTGCTCTAACCTCAATGGATGAGTATCAGACTTTTTAGGTTGACAACGGTGACATGGGAAGCTTCTGAAACTAAATGGGAGTGCTGATTTGGAAGGTCTTACTGGTATTCACCTTCATGACCTTGGAGTAGATGTTTGAGGAGCTTCAGATGACAATATACACAGTTGAAGAGAACAGTGTCATAGAAAAACGAGCCATGAGTTCCAAAGACAGCAACAGCCAGAAACCGGTTTTCAAAGATGAAAACTAAAAAGCAGAGTCGGCGCTGATGTCTTTTCTGGAAAATGGGTGTTGTGATTCCTGTGGACTGACTAGTGACTTGGACTTGGACTAGTGATAGAGACCGTGTCGTTTTGAAACCAGACATTTCGCTATTGGTACACGTCGCAACCGTTTTTTGCTGATAAGCGGTCACGGTTGCAAATAGCAGAAACACTTACCTATCTCTTCTCCGATATCCGTAACGTTCCTCTATCACCGGTCAACAAAAGAACCATTCCGTGACCATTGAGTCCTCCACCAGGACAACACATTTTCATCTTAATTTTTGGGATCAATTACAGAAAACACAGATCAATTTACTCACCTTATGATTAGGAACCAGAAAGAAGAAAAAAATACATTCGAACATTTTGAGGCAATACTTTTGAAACATTTTCATAAGTTCTCCACCAGGAGAACACATCTAAATATTTAGAATCAGTCACAGTAATCACAGGTCAATCTGTTTACCTTTTTGATTTGGAATCAGAAAGAATAATTAAAAATAGTAGTTTGAAACGTTTTGAAGTCTTTCACCAGATAGACAAAACAGAATTAATTTGACACATTTTCAAAAATTCTCCACAAGGAAAACACACTTCTACCTGAATTCCCAGAATTAGTCACAGCGAAATCATAGATCGATCATTCACCTTTTTGATTAGGATTCAGAAAGGAGAATAGGACATTTGAACGTTTTTATGAGTCTTTCACCAGAAAGACAGAGATAATAAGTTTGAAACATTTTGGAAAGTTCTCCACCAGGAGAACACATCTAAACTTTTAGAATCAGTCACAGGAATCACAGGTCAATCTGCTTACCTTTTTGATTTGGAATCAGAAAGAATAATTAAAAAGAGTAGATTGAAACGTTTTGAAGTCTTTCACCAGATAGTCAAAGAAACATCAATTGAAGGGGGTTGAAACAAGTAGCATTTTGCTGAAAGTCACTGATGGACTGGATTGATTTTTTCGTGCTGGTATTACATATTTCTATTCAAGATAATCTATTCGGCTATTGCGTTGCGTTGAACTGATCAGTAAGGGAATGAGAGGAAGTTGGGCAACTAAAAGAGCAAGAATTAAACTAACCCAGAGATTTGGGAAAGGATAATTGATCCCGACAATTATGTAGAGTATTTTGCAAATTGAGCTGGGATGAGTCGAAAGCGTCACTGTTCTTGGTTGAGGAAGACAAATCTTTTTGCGAACTTATTTTGATACAGTTGAAACGAGGACTCTTTTCTTATCAATGGAACTAAAACTGAACTATTCGGCTGATTTTCCCCAATAACACTGTCCAATCTCGCAAGACATTCTCATTGCCCAATCTGTCTCGCTTACAGCTTATCGAAGAACGCGCCATGGGCAGAGTGTATTCACGAGAAACGCGTCAGCAGTTGCCTTTTGGCCAAAAACGTACCCTTTAGAGTCGGTCCGTGTTTTTCTCCCCCTTCTCTCTTTGTTTTCTCGGAGATATTTTCTGCTAGTACCCAAGTATTCCAATTTTTGATTTGTCTTTTTTTCTCCTCTTACTACTCTATTAAAATATTTTTTTGAAAAACTTGTTTTTCAGCCAACTTATAATGAACTCCAACCAGAACCCCAACAAAGTGATGCCGGGATTGTACAAAGACCGCATCAGAAGATCAACGGATATGGTCAAGAAGATTCCTGGCTTAACCGAAAAACTGCGTCTCGCCATGGAGAAGCTCACTCTGAAAGATACGCACAAGGTACGCATTAATTCAGAAAATAACTAGATGATTTTCACCTTCAGTAACCATAATTTGTGTGTGAAAGAAATTTAGAAGGAAATCCGTGTTTTCATTTCAATTTTTTTTCTTTTCTTTGAAATTCAAAATTTGGGATAGAATTTACTCCCGGAGCAACCCTTGAGTGAAAAATAAATTGCAGGCGCCGATCCAACCGACCTCATCCACCAACGGATCCCACCAGTGAATCTCCGTCAGAATTTTGCTCAATTTTCATGTCAAATTCGAATCTACTCATAAATAAACTTTTTGAGAAAAGATATTGTGTTCTTTGCTTTCCCACTCCTAAATGATCCCGTGTCAGTGCCAAAAAGACAAATAATACGCCCCGTATCTCTCTTGAATTATCAAGAGCAGCATTCAGTTGTAAATTCAATAACAAGGTTGTCTGGCGCCGTGACATTGAATACACGGAGGTGCATAATCACAAGACGAGATTCTCCGAAAAAGACTGAAAATGTCAGTCACTTGCAACAGCGAGACACTTTTCAATTTTACTCGGAATTACAACGCTACAGCTTCCGTTTCTGTGTTTTCTCACATTCACACAGTGTTTTCTGACAAGTGACATTTGGCAAAGTCTTCACTCTCTACCTGCATACCAATATTTGAGTTCTCGAAACGAGAACATTCAATAAGCTGTTGCTACATGAGTTTGGTAAACAGTTTCAATTTTATCATTTAATAAACACTCAAAAAGATCAGGGAGCTGCGCAGCAGTGAGTTCTGATGTCCACGATCTTCACTGGAAATTAGAAGATTAGGATAAGTACTAGGAGAGGGTTCGGCTTACCTGCTGCTTTCAATAAACACTCAAAAAATTGTGGTGCAGATCCTCTGGAGCGGTCATAGTGCAGCATGTGGTCCGGATGATTTTTGGCTGCGCAACAGCGTGTGGCCATGTCGACGTTGGTTACTGGAAGTTAAAAGATTAGGATGAGAACTAGGAGAGGGTTTGGCTTACCTGCCGTGCAGGTTCCGTCGCACATTCTAAAGGCATCGACCAGATGTTGTCGGTCACTTTTCTTTTCCCGGAACATGAGCAGCAAGCCGTTCGGATGTAGTCGTCGGAGCATTGAGCGGCGGGATCTGGCCAAATTGACCTCGGCGTCTAGAACAAGTAGACTAGTGTTCTAACTAGGAGAACCATTTGGCTTACCTGTGGTGCACAGGTTCTGCAGAAACTCCTTTTCGAGCCCGACGGAAACGGGACAGAGCCTGTCTTCCGATGATGACGGCCTTGTCGGAGACGTGCTTGAAAAATCATATTCATAATGGGAAGTTGGGAAGATGGGAAGTTACGAATAGTTGGATAAAAGAAACTAACTAAGCACACTTTGATGCGACTAACGGTGCGGACAATGGTTGTACGCAAGCGGACTTCCTTTTGTCATGCGGCGTCGCAGGAACGCTAACCAGCGAGACCCCCGTTGTGGCAACGACCAGTACCTAATGCCCAGAAAACAGGTACATACTCCAAACCCAGCCTTTATCTTCCGTATCTGCGTCTCCTTGTCTCTAACACTCCCTCTCCTCCGTTACAGCTTGTATCATACATTTCACTTTCGCTTATTAGGACTGTTTGCCTTCTTTCCCCAATATCCACAACTTTGATGATGATTCTGCTCAGTGGGGGCAGAGAGAAAGGTTTCCTCGATTCCAGCGAAGAAGCTGAACGGGCGCGAGAGGAAGAGGCAGAAGCGAAGGGAGAAAAAGAGAGAAAGAGGAGTGTGGGGACTCAAAGTTCTAAAGTTCTAAACTATCCGGATCTCTTGGTAGAGGCAGAATTTGGTTCTCACCCTTTCATAGAACTCGCTGGAAGAAGTGTTGTTCACCGTTTTCTTCTCTGAAACCGCATTATCATTATAACTTGACCACTTCCCATTCTCACCTTCTTGCTGTCCTTGACCCGAATGACGCCCATCTCGACCTGCTAGTCCTGCTCCGTCTGAAGTTCTTGTCTCGTCCTTCCATCTTCTCAATCCCAGTCGTCTGCTGAAAAACCGAATGTGAATGAATGATTTATCAAATAAGATGTCCACCTCACCATTCATCCATCCTCCACAGAAATCATTACAGAAACATTTGAACGTTTTGAAAAAGTTCTCCACCAGGAGAACACACTTCCATCTGAATTGATAAGGTTAGTGACAAACAGAGTTCAATCTAATTACCTTTTTGATTTGGATACAAAAAAAGAAGGATAAATAGTAGATTGAAACGTTTTTAAAAGTCTTTCACCAGATAGACAAGCAGAATAAATTTGAAACATTTTTTATGTCCTCCACAGGAAGACCAGAGAAATTACAACCGAAACATTTCTAGGCGCTCTCCTTCAGGTGAGCCGTGAGAATGAATAACTTTCTTCTCGAAGCCCGCGCGAGCAAAGTGGGCGTAAATGTCATATCTTTCTTTCTCTGTCCTAAATACACACCTCTTCCAATGCACAATCACTCGTTATCACGTGTTCTGGACAACACGAGGCTCAGCGGAGAACTTGTTATTCAGCGTTCCCATGGTGCAATGGCGTGGGGTACGAAGAAGGATACGAAGAGAAAACAGGAGAAGGGAATAACTTGGGGATATGGCGGGCAAAAATTTTGGGGATAGAGACCGGGAACAGGTTCATTTTTCATCCGATCTTACAATTGCGATGTCACCATGCCAATAAGCGCATATTTATTGTCAAAAAAGTCAGAATATAATCACAACTTCATGAAAGCGGAAACATTCACTGAATCCTCAATTTCATTGACTGACATTTGCGAAATAACTCTTTTGCTCCCATTCTTCCATTGCCTTTTGTATTTCCACAAACTCTTTATTGTCCAGTACGGCAGCGAAAAACTGTAGTAACTCGATTGTGACTAGCAACGAATGTTTGAAAAGCTTTGTCGGGACGAAGATTGTGACAAAGACCTGAAGAAGGATCTTAATTCATTCAAAACATTGCAAGTTTGAAAAAAATGAGAAGTCACTTACAAAATAGCGGAATACAGTCAGGGAACGTATCAATTTGAGCATTTGAAAGAGAAAAGAAATGGTATGCCTTCTGAGAAAACGATAATAGGATTCATCTTTGCTGATTACTTTGTTCACGTGAGAATCTCTGACTCTAAAAAAAAAGAATTAGAAGAGGTTCTATTTCTAAAAAGGTGAATCTGAAAACCCACCTTGTCTCTGGTTCCATTAAATGGGCCATTCTAGATTTTCGTAAAACTACAAGGACAGTCTGGCACTTTCTCTCCAAATGCAAATGGCGCCTTGTTCCCTGCGATGTGAAGAATCCCTGCGACCCAAAACCCAATTAGGCCTATTCCAGTTGAGTGACTTCGCCCTTTTCCTTAATGAAGGTGTGCGTTGTACATGTAAGTACATGTAATCCTATTCCTCGGTGGATTTGGCGGCGAACAGAAGCATTAGTGCTTTAGATACCAAGGTGCGCCTGGCAGACAGAAACTTGCTTATGGTAGATCTGCTCAGGAACTAAACTAATTTCCAGCTCTTGATGATGAGCCAAAACCCATTTGCAGGATGTTCAAAGCGCCGGAGAATGATTCCCAATATTGGAACCGTTGTAGCACACTTTCCTGAACCCAATTGTATACATCCGTGTAGTTGACCTCAATACATCAAGAATTCAACACTCGTTTTCATTTCACAATTTTTATTTACACGTTCTCGATGACTTCTCAAAGAATAAAAATAACAAATAGGAGAAACTAATAAGTTTTGAAAAAAATTAGGGAAATTATTTTCTAAAATTAAGAAGAAGAATAGGAATACGAAGATGGAGAAAATAGGATGATAGAAAAATCTACGGGAAGGAAAAACGAATAACTTAACAAGAACAATCAAAAACAATTTTAAAAAAAATACGTCCTTTTCGTTCATAGCATTGACGATGGGCTCCACTGGAGGTGCAAAAGATCTTCCCGAACGATTCTTCTTCGAGTACAAAACTGGCTCGATTAATCTGTAAACTTTATTTTTTGATGTTATTTCACAAATCAATATCCCATTACATTATCTAGTTCTAAATTCCTGCATATTGCATGCATTATTTTCAGATGACCTACCTTTTTTAAATCATTGAAATTCAGAATGAAAATCAAGAAATAATACTTCAGTAAAATCAAATAAACGTTCTCCTTCTGGGGAACCAAATCAAAATCAAATCAGGAACATCAATAAAAATCAGGGGAGTGCTCTCCTTCTGGAGTGCCAAGTATGGAATGAATGAGCTCTCCGGCAGAGCTCCGAGATCCAAGAATGTGGGCGTTGCTAATCCTTTCTCCTTCGTTTCCCATTTCCCAGGTATCTCTCTTTGAAGCCCTACCGCTAATCGGATGGCACAGAATCACGAGAAGGGCTTTGCGAGGCGGAAGATTATTCGGATTTGTGATGTGGGATAAGACATCGGGCCAAGATCACACGAAATGCCTTTCTGAAAGGATTTGAGAGGAGCTGACAAGACTTTTGCAGAGTGCCCTTGTATGTAGCTTGATCATGATTTGGTGCAATTTGAATTGAAGTTGGATTCTGTGGAGCACAAAAAGTCCTTCGTGTCATCAGATACCTTGCAAACATGAGAAAACAGTTCGAAGGAATGAAAATTTTCAGTTTATTGTTGCGATTTACACATTTACACGGATATATATATTTGTTAGGAAGTAAGAAAAATTGAAATCAAACTTTTAAAAAGGTTTACAAAAAGTTTACTATCAATAAAGATCGTTAATGTCTATTTCGCCACTGGCTACCTTCGCATGGAATTCTGTGAGGTGGAATCTTTCATCGAGTCTTTCAAATAAATCTTCATCATACGCACTCAAGACACGTCTATTTGGGTCACGTTTTGGAACACTTGGCTTAACAGGCTTCTTATTCCAAAGAGTCGCACCGAATACTCTGAATTTTTCCTCTGCCTTTGTCTTCTTTTTCTTTTTTGGAATTGGTTTGATGACTTTTTTCGGTGGTTTCTTATGTTTCTTTTTGATCATTTTTGGTTTGTCTGCTTTCTTGTCATTCGAAGAGATATTTTTCAGCCAGCGGGCGCATTCTAGTATCTTCTTCCGCAACCAGAGTAATAATATCCTGTGAAGAAATATGATCTCGAACAAGTCTGGGAGAGTGGGTAAAGGAAAGGGTAACTGTAAGCGGAAGTGATACCGCTGGTATATATACCAAATGAATTCCTGAAAATTGGCAATTGAAAAGTGCTAACAAAACAACTACTCACTTTTATGGTAACATATGTAATGATTGTTATTTCTTTTGTTTTTGCCGATGTTCTCATTATTATTCCTTTTGTAATTCGGTACACTTCCATTGTAGTAATAGTAATCAGGTAGAAAAAAGCGAATATCCAGATTCCATAATTCCGGACAAATGGTGTGGTTGTGTCGATAAATGGTTTCGGCATTTTCAGGAAAAATGAGGAAAATCCACTGAATGTGTCTTCCTGGTCATGAAATAAGAATTGCCGACTTCACGACCTACAACCCCATTCTTCCCGCTTCCTTTGTGTTATAAAAGCACTTCGTAATCCCATAATGGCATAAGTGAATCTCACGCTGATTTATTACAAATAGGTCAATTGACAGTAAGGTTCCTAATTGTAAGTGCCAGAGTGCCCCGAGACCTAGCAAAAACGCAACACCAATATACTTATAACGACGGATTAGCTCAAAAACGCGGAAAATGTAGTGTGGCTGAAGTCTGAGAATTGGGAATATTTGGAAAATTGGAAAATTCGATTACCGTCACTAAAGTCTATGAAAATGATAAATGAACTGATTTTTGTAATACGGAAGATATTTGTGAACTGGATGAGAAAATCTACAAACTGAAAGACACTTCGAAAGGAAATTTGCAATACTGAAATCACAATGAATAATCGACATAACTTTCACTTTTTTACTATAAGAAAATCGGCTCTGTTCGGGAAAAGAGGACCCTTCCGGAAAAAGAGGACCCAGGAGGACCCATGAAAAATTAAGAGGACCCAAAAAATAAAAAGGACCCAAAAAAACAAAAGAGGACCCCCCAAAAAAATAAAAGGACCCAAAAAAATTAAAGAGACCCCCAAAAAATTAAGAGGACCCAAAAATATTAAAAGGACCCAAACCCCAAATTTCTATTATTTCAGTGCAATAATAATGATTTTTTGGATTTGGGTCCTTTTAATTTTTTTTGGGTCCTCTTAATTTTTTGGGTCCTTTTATTTTTTTGGGGTCCTCTTTTATTTTTTTAGGTCCTCTTTGTTTTTTTTGAGTCCTTTTTATTTTTTGGGTCCTCTGTTTTGTTATTACGGGTCCTCTTAATTTTTCATGGGTCCTCCTGGGTCCTCTTTTTCTGGAAGGGTCCTCTTTTCCCGAACAGAGCCAGAATGAACAACTTTTTCTTTCATTTTATCCTAAACCTGGACACCAGGTTTATCCGTTCTGATATTTCCGTAATTCGTTTCAGAGATCCTGAGATTCAGAGGTTCTGATTGTCAGTTTTTGAGATGTTATGATCTTAGAATTGAAAATTCATCATTTAGAAGTTCAGAGTTTGAATCACAAGTCATAAACACCTGTCGTCCCCTGAAACATCACAGACTCTGAGGTTTTGCGATGATTTCTGGCCCCGAAACGCTTTCTGATGCGTTTCCCCCTCAAAATAGTCTGAATAACCACCTACAGTATCCCTTGCCCATCTGAAAACAAAAATCCAGCCAAACACCTTTCTCACGATAAACATCCAGCCTCCGCATATAATTAGCCAGTCTGCCACTTTTCCATCTGTGAAATTTGGCTGTTTGAGCTCTGATATTCTGATTTCTTCTCAAAGGAAGAAAACAGACGTGAGAACAGAAATAATCCGTCGCATGTACCCGGTGCATAGTGTACTCCGACACAAACATCAGTAAGAAAACTGGAGATCATTCAAGGGAAAAGGAATGATGATGTGTGGGGATTAAGAGAGGCACTACAATGTTGCTCAGTCTTCTTATCAGTTGTTCGGCTTATCCAAATCACTTCAAAAACATCTTGTTTTTGTGCAAGTGCTTATTCTTCCGTCATCAAAAATTCAGCCCCCTAATCTGATCGGAAGCCGTCTAACACTTTTCTGTCAGTCGTTTTCATCTGCATTTCAGTTCTCGGTCTCTCTAGTTAGAGCTCTCAATTCCAGCCGACACATCAGAGTTTTTGAGTAGCTGGATTTCAGAACTCCAGAATCCTATAATACTAGAATCTCCGAAACTCCAGAATTTGTGAATCTCTGAATTCCAGTATCTGTGATGTTTTCTTTAATTTCAGTGTCACCAATTACCGCATTCTCAGAATTTTTGTTATCCTGGATTCTTGAACACCCGAATACTAAAGATCCAGAATTTCTGAATCTCTCATTTCTAGAATCTTCTGAATTCTGAATACAGCATCCCACAATGCCTGTGTTACACGTTTCCTGAATTGCTAACAAGGAATGCTCTCAAGGTGACCCCCGGGAATTCCGGTGGGAGTATTTTTAAAATGTGACCTACCAACAAGTAAAACTTGCCACGATGGGGTTTTGCTTAAAAATCGTTTCTAGCCGAAAAACATCAACTGTTAGTTTTTGGCTAAAATGACCCATGCTCCAACTTTGATGCTCTATAACTTTTTTGTACGTGTTGTTCGGGAGAAGTGTTCAACTGATAAAATGTGGCAAAAATGCCCAAAAACAAAGTTATGTTATCGAAACGTCATTTGGAAATGGCTAAATTAGCTAAAATAATTTTTTTTTAGAAAAAATGAAAAGTGAAAATTTTTCCTGATTTTT
>LR539861.1:243965-261534 GCA_900536315.3 Caenorhabditis becei | reverse complement strand
TGCATGCTGAACACGATGCGCATATCCTTGGGTCTTCAAAAAAATCAGGAAAAATTTTCACTTTTCATTTTTTCTAAAAAAAATTATTTTAGCTAATTTAGCCATTTCCAAATGACGTTTCAATAACATAACTTTGTTTTTGGGCATTTTTGCCACATTTCATCAGTTGAACACTTCTCCCGAACAACACGTACAAAAAAGTTATAGAGCATCAAAGTTGGAGCATGGGTCATTTTAGCCAAAAACTAACAGTTGATGTTTTTCGGCTAGAAACGATTTTCATGCAAAACCCCATCGTGGCAAGTTTTACTTGTTGGTAGGTCACATTTTAAAAATACTCCCACCGGAATCCCCGGGGGTCACCTTGAGAGCATTCCTTGTAAGTACCTGAATTCACGTGATTTGAATCCTCAATTCTATAGCCCTAGATTTCTAGAAAACCTGAATCTCACTAATACCTACACATGAAAATGTAAGATCACCTAGACCAGACATAATTCTCAAAAACCCGCATGCACTTTCCAAATGAACTAAAATCAGCTTACACTGATTAGCAGCCGAGGCGCCCTATTCTTCTGACATTGCTCTTTTGATTCATATGCTGCGCGCCGCATTTGGGATTATCACGTGTTTCGCTGCTCAAAATCCACCTGATGTCCCCGTTTCTTAAACTAGGAGAGGCGCAGAGAAGTTGACTTCTGACACGCCCCAGACCAGACACACCACGTACGGCTTATGAAGGGCTTCTAGTCAGAGAGTGATCAGTCGCTATTTTGTTGCAGCTGCCGAAATGGCCGACCCGAGACCTGAGTCCTGCTCAATTTGCTTCCAAAAAGCCTTTGGCTACAATTATGAGGTAAAGATAAGGTCTTATAGGACTAGTGACAAGAATTTAATTTCAGGTTGTATCCTGTAACGCTTGCAAGATGTTCTTCCGTCGGGTGAAGAAGAGGGAAGTGAAAAAAGAGTGCAAGCTGGATGGGAAGTGCTATGACCAGAAGGAATTGACAGGTGAGAACTATAGAATCATCAGGGAGCTTCTAGAGGAAAAGTTCAAACGTCAGAGGTGACGTATGTATTATACATCAAGGGCATAACATTCATGGTTCATTACTCAGCTGCCAACTGATTCTTGATGCATTTTCGTTTTGAAAATAGTCTCAAAAACCACCTACAGTAACCACCAGAGACATTTTTAAGGGATTCTTTAAAGAATCCGATCTATTCCAGCTTCTCGCTCACAATGCCGCCCATGCCGTTACAAAAAGTGTATTCTTGTCGGAATGCGATTGTCGGAGTCCACCTCCTCATCTTCCTCTCCGGACCGTGAACCTCCAGTCCCTGCTACTCCAGCCCCTGGACCTTTGAGCCCAGTGACTACAGTAGTCCCTTACACTTTTGTTACTCATGACCACGTTCAATCCAACCTCCTTCGACACTTGGCGCTGATCCATAACACCCGAATGACGGTATTCGGGTCTATCAATAGTGGTGGAGATGTCAACTTCTGTGATCTAGTTGCTCGGGACACAAAGTTAGGAGAGTACTTGAGACCGGTAAGGAAGCCCCATCTGCAGAGCTTTTTGAACTTGACATTTTAGGACGGAGACAATTGGAGCAGTGCTCAAGGAAAGCTCAAGCCATGGGTGTCTCTAGGAATCATTCTGATTGTGGAAACTTGCAAAACTATGGATTTCTACAAGGAGCTGCTTCTATCTGATAGAGTAAACCCTCGTAGCACTTACAGTTTTGTATAACCTAACACTTCTAGGTCATTCTCCTCAAATCAGTCGCCTTCAAAAGCCATTTCCTATCCGTATCATTTGACTCTTTCTGCCGGAAGAAAGCCAAGATGATGGGCCCTGGTGATGTTGAAATGATTCCTCCTGTGTTGGCGCACATTCCAGAATGTCAAAAGTTTGTTGACAACTTATTATCCACACCAGTGGAGCCACTGATTGCGCTCAACATCACTGAAAATGAGTATCTGTTGCTCAATATGGTTGTTCTCTGTGATCCACGTAAGTGATGGGGAATTGATAAAACCTTATTAGTGATTCAGTGATTCCTGGACTGTCGCCAGGAGGTCGTGCAACACTGGCCGAATACCAACGCGTCTACGCGGGAATTCTGTTGAATCATTGTCTCATCACTGATTCCCGTAATGGTCCTGGACGATTCCAAGCGCTGTTAGCAGTGAAGGACCACCTGGGAAAGATGGTCGTCCTGACCCAGAAACTAGTGAATTTGTTGAGAACTCATTGGAATCCAAAGTATGCTCCATGTCAGCTTACTCACGATTCCATTGACAAGTCCAATAAGTACTAAAAATCAATGATTCCGTTGTTCATTTGTTGTATTCCCAATTCCGCATAAATTTTCAGTGACTATACCATTATTATCACATAATTGTTTATTTTTAGTTTCAATGTTTTCTAATAAAAAGTCTACTGTTTTTTAATAAACTCTGAGATTTGATGAAACTTCCGTGATTCCTGGAGTGCCGCATTAGGAGAGTGAGGACTATAAACATCCTGATGAAAAACTGATTTCAGCACATAAAGTGTGAGAATCACAACCGGAGGGAGAATGAAATGTTGAAGTGGCTCACATGATACTGGTTGACATGTTTATGAGCTTGGAAAAACCCTCAGCCAAATTTGGGGGACTTGGATATAATTGAAAGGTCGGTTTCTTAACCGCGCGTTGTAATTTGCTTGGAGCATGTACATGAACGGATAGGGGCGCTTCGGAAAATCAAATTGAGGTGCTCTGAATTCGGGGGATGTAAGTGACAGATCGGTTTCTAACCAGTAGTAGTAAGCTGTCTGGAATGCATCCGTATATGAATGGTGACAAGAAGAGTTGGTGGTAAACGGTTTTCTATCGTTTTGCAGAGCATTTACATATGAAAAAGGGTGAAATTGAAGATGTCTTCACAGTGTGCAAATTACTTTTGGCAACCGGGTGGACTTTTCGGAGTGGGGATTGAAGCAACATTTATGAAAGAAGGAGGTTTGAACTGTTTGATGAGCTTAGAGTTAGGAATTGAAATGTCATGAATGAATAAAACGAAGATATAATCTTGAGGTCAGCTGCTCTAATGATGCTAATCATTACCCTAAAAATTGAATAAATTGTGAGCGCCGCCACATAAAACTTTTGAATAAAATTCTCTTTATTGTGGCTACAGGACGTGTACAGATGGGAAATTCTAAAACCGCAGATCGTTTGGTATTCCCTTCAACTTTCACACAGGTTCACTTTTCTGAATACTATCTGAGAAATATCACATTTCAAGGAGAACTTGTAATTTTCTTCTGGAATATGCTCGTTTTCCCGAAAAACGGGGAGGGGGGATTGAGAACACAAGAGAGAATGCAAGCTCTCTCATCCACTTCTACTTGTAAAGCACAGAAATCATGCACAGGAACTGTAATAGTGACGAGACCGGCAGAAACTCTGCCTGAAGAGCGACAGTAGCCGGCACCGATTTCTATGTCCCCTCCTTCTCTCCCGGTTAGCTGACTGGTCCTATGGCTTCGAGGTACCTGATTCCTCGGGCAGGACTATCTGTCACTAACTTCTCCAGTTGTCGGAACCATTATTCCACCTCAAACCCTCATTTCACTGCTTTATTTGCTTTTCTAGCTCCTTCACAAGCCGAATTCATTCAGTGATTCTTTATACCTTGAAAATTGAGCACAAGACAATATAAATTCGTATCAGATGAGAATTTGAACAACAATTTGATGATATTCCCAATAGATTTGCACACCTAACTACGAATTCAACTAGAATTGTGGTTCCGGTGCATTCGGAGCAAACTAACAATCTGTGGTATAGTCCCGTCCCTCAAATGATCTTCTGGTCTCATCCCCCAACTCAATTTGTAAGACACTGATCCCCCGGGCACTGTAGTCCACGCAACAAGTTGCGACATTAGGATTCACGGTTTTCGCGGGTATGCGTAATTTTATTACTCCTCGATTGAGTTGCGTCAGCCTCCGGCATCTGGTGACCCCCCGTGGGTGGAGAAGGAGGAGGGCCCAAATAGCACAGTACCAGTGGACTATCCTCATTCGGCGTTTACCCTTCCTGCGCGCACTTCGCTTCTTCTCGCTCTCGCCAACACGTGTTGAGCCCATAATTTTATATTTGTTTTGCAGATCGCTTACGAATAATAAGCATGACCGGTTCGGAGAAGATTACCCCTATTGCTGCTGACGACTTGGACTTCGTCACACCTGCGGCTTTGCCCGGAAGCTATGGAACGGAGGAAAGGGACGCTCTCAACCTGGATTTCCTTGCTCTTGACGCCACGGTGGGATCCAGAAGCTTCTCGGACTTCGTGAACGTGAAGGACGCGGAGAACACCGACGGCAAGGATCTCGACTGCCTGTTTGACTCCTCCGAAGACTTCAAGCAGCTCATGGAGGACACTGGATTCATCGAGTACCTCATCCCATTGGCGGAAGCTTACGAGATGGAGGATACGGAGGACGACGCTGACTTGACCATGGATTCGGATGACTCGGTGGTGGAGATTGAGACGCTGGACTCATCTGAGGATGAAGCTCCGACTGAGAGCGTTGTTTCCGAGCCCACGGAGGAGGGAAGCAAGACCGTGGAGCAGTTGCATGCTGCTATCGCTGCGCAGTTCGAGAAGCGTGCTAAGGAGATTGAGGAGAACGTCGATGCCGAGAGAGATATGGAAGGTAGCCACTCAAAACATTCCAGATTCCCTGTAACTTAACTATTTTCAGTGTTCCAGAGACATCTCTTCGAGTACCGTCGCTACGTGGCTCGTCAGGAGCATCTCAAGCTCTCCCCAGAAGTCATCCGTCGCCGTGTCTTCGACTTCGCCCTGGTCCGCTCCATTCGCTGCGTCGACAACTCCATCTCCATTGCCTGGGGGTTCGTCTTGTGCAACTACACGGACGTCATGGGCCCGGATCTTCTCTACCTCTCGGAGTGCTACACCGCCGTCGACAGCCTTCTCGAGGAATTCGAGAAATTCACCTTCTTTGGATACTAATTTGGCCGTTTTTTTCGCCAATCTGTTTTATGCCTCCACTCTGCTAATAAAGAACGTACTACTTGAAAACATCGTTCTCTCGCATTACGTCACTAATTTTAGAGTCATCAGGACTAATGCAGTTTTCTCGACCAAACCATGTTTTCTCGGATTCCCATATTTGTGTCTCCTCTAGCCCAGTACCATCGTGCTTTGACGTGGAATAGCATATGCAGACCCGCCGGCGAGGTGTCTCGCTGTGTGCTGCACATTTCTAAACAGACCTCCGTCGGCGATTCACACGTGCAAGTCGCCTCCCTCATTATACTCCCCGTGGGCACACATGTAGGGTGATAGGAGAGATTCGTGAAAAGGTGCCGAAAAGTTCGTTCGTTTTTCACCTTCTTGGCGACAAGCGTGTTTGCAAACTTTGTTCCCTTCACATCTTCCGTCTCCCCCTTTGGCGGCGACGACGGCGTCATCTTCGTCTACGGCGCGGCGCGTGTAAGTCAACAGACACCTTTTCTTCTCAACCGCAATTCTCCCAGTCTCATTTCCACTTCTCTCATTTCTCCGTTCACTTGTTCTTCTTATCGACTTACCTTTTTTTATCGACCTTTCCTCGCCCAACCGGTAGTTTCCAAAATCGACATGACCAAGGCTAAGGATTCGGGTCGCCGTGTCAACTTCCTGCCTGTGTGCGAGCTCCGCGAGTTTGGAAGCACCTTCGTGGATAGCGACAACGAGAGGCCATCTACTGTGGAGTCCATGTCGTATGCTAACCAATGGCTCAACACGGTTTCTGCGGAACACTCGGTGGAATTGGACAAAAACATTTTGCCAAAAGTGAAACTCCCAAAGGTAGACCACAACGCTTCTACCATCGGATTGGTTGGAAATAGCCCATCGAGAGAGCCGAGAGCGCTGAAGCCGGCGTGGAGAACCCATCTGGACCAACAGGGGAAGACGAATGTGGCTCGTGTCAAGAGAATGAGTACCACTCCGAAGAGGAAGGCTACCGTCACCAAGATGAGGTCTGAAAGTCCACGAAAGAGACCATCTATGGGGAAGACCGCCGTCCGGAGCCCGTTTGGAAGAGCTACTGTCAAGAGCCCGAAGCGTCTGCCTTCCAAGAGCCCGAGAAGACGTCCACGAATGGGGACACTGGCTGTCGTCTTCCAGCAGAATAAGACGGCGGAGAGAGAGCCGAGTCCAAGCAAGGCGTGGAACTTCCAGCCGGATGTCAACAAGTTGCACCAGAAGCGTGCTGGATGGCCGGAGGACCCAATCCGTCGGAACACCCTTCACCTGAAGAAGCTGGAGAACATTCGGCAGTTTGAGAGAGACGAAAAGCTGGTGAAGAAAATGGAAGTCCAGAAGAACCACGGCATCTCGTGGAAGAAGCCCTGTGCTCTCGAGTAAGTGATTCCAGGACCCTTTCAGCTGACCCCTGCTCATTTTCAGATTGGTTCGTATGGAATGGCGCTTTACCGACGAGATGGAGTCTGAAGGCGAGAACCCGGGAGACAACGAGCTGCACCCGCTGACCCCAACTGCTCCGAGGAAGAAGAAGTTCTTGACGGTCCGCGAACGGATGACCCGAGAGATCGCCAGAAAACGTGCTACGGAGGAGAAGAAGGATGCGGCTCTCCGAAAAACGTTGAGCAAGAAGAACCTCGACAACTTCGTTGAGAAGATCAAGAATGAAATCTCCCTTCCCTCCACTTTGTCTCAAGGTAACGACGCACTGACCCCCAGACAAACAAAATGAACGTAATTTTCAGATTCCCAGACATCGAGATTCTCACAGTTTGAGAAGCAGCGCATCGTGTTCATCCGTGACAACAAGCAGGAGCCAAGGGTCGTCGATTTCCACGTGCGCGCCAACATCAAACGCCGTCTTGGGAAGCCAATCGACAGGAAGGTCCGCAGCGCCTACGAAGTCATCAGAGACAACTACGATTCTGTGCTGGGGCCTCATTTGTTCTTTTTGTTCACCCATAAGCATGAGAAGCATTTTGACGAACTCGAGAGAGTGTTCTTGATTGATCAACTGTATTGTAACTGATTCTGTTTGATTATCCAATAAAGTGTGATTCTATACATCCGCGAGGTTCTGGAAGCGTTGAGATGGGGTTGGGCAAGACACGGAAGCTATTTCAGGATTACTGTAGCGCAGATCACTGGAACATACTAAACGGAAATCTTTATCAGACACCTCTAAAGCTGTTTGTTTACACTTGTCACTCATGCCCGCTTATTTGCCAATCCAATCTGTTACAAGTGTTCACGCATTGCCGTCTGCCCGTTAGCCAGTTGACCCTATATCTTCAATCGATCTGTACACACACACACATACACGAGGGTCCGCGAAGGATCCGTTCGATTGACTTGTTGAGGAGAGGAGAGGCAAATGACGTAATTATGACAACTGTACGGATGCTGTAATCGGTTGCATCACATGGATTGCGCAAACTGATTTGTAACACTTGTCCTGGGAGATCATCGAGGAACTTAGCATGACACTTGGGAAGAATACCTACTGGGGACCTCGGTGGGCCAGAACTAGAGAAAGGATGTGAAGATTCCTGGTGCCATTTCAAAGCTTTTGTGATTAAGCGATTAAGTTTGTCCCCCGTGACAATCGGAAAGTATATAACCCATTCTCTGTAAGAATGGTCATAGTGGGTCATACCTTAGGAGTTTATACATAGAATAGCTAGGGCCTAGATACTTAAGGGGTGTGTAGTTGGGGACTACGAAAGGCCGTGTGCACAATATTGGGTCCGAGCTCTTCGTCTCCGGGTTACTGTAGCTGCTCGGAGAGCCCGAAGTTGACTTTTTCAACTTTGCCCCAAAAGTTCCGAAATAAATTTTTTTTGTGTTAGGGGTCTATAACATAGTGCTTTCACAAACTTTCAGATTTTTTAAAGGGATTTCCGCCAAGCTCAAATTCAAAAAGTGAAAATTTGTGCAGTTTTTAGCTTTCATAAAAATTTTTCGGAGTAAAAATGGAATTTTTCATGTTGCTTACTAATTTTAAGTTTAACCTCATAGTCATGGCTCTCATGGAGAAAAATATAAACAGAATCTAAACTCCTTTTCACCTTCAATAATTTCAAAATGTGCTGTACAGTTGTCATAATTACGTCGTTTGCCTCTCCTCTCCTCAACAAGTCAATCGAACGGATCCTTCGCGGGCCCTTGTGTGTGTGTGTATAGATCGATTGGAGATATTGGGTCAACTGGCTGACGGCCAGACGGCAATGCGTGAACCCTTGTAACAGATTGGATCGGCTAATAAGCGGGCATGAGTGACAAGTGTAAACAAATAGCTTTAGAGGTGTCTGATAAAGATTTCCGTTTAGTATATTCCAGTTATCTGTGCTACAGTAATCCTGAAATAGCTTCCGTGTCTTGCCCTACCCTATCTCAACGCTTTCAGAACCTCGCGGATGTATAGAATCACACTTTATTGGATAATCAAACAGAATCAGTTACAATACAGTTGATCAATCAAGAACACTCTCTCGAGTTCGTCAAAATGCTTCTCATGCTTATGGGTAAACAGACAAATGAGGTCCCAGCACAGAATCGTAGTTGTCCCTGATGACTTCGTAGGCGATGCGGGCCTTCCTATCAATGGGTTTCTCGAGACGGCGTTTGATGTTGGCGCGCACGTGGAAATCGACGATCCTCGGCTCCTGTTTGTTGTCACGGATGAACACAATGCGCTGCTTCTCAAACTGTGAGAATCTCGATGTCTTGGAACCTGAAAAAAGCCGAAGAGCTCGGACCAAATATTGTGCACACGGCCTACTGTAGTCCCTAACTACCCACTATAAACAAATTAGCCCCAAAGGCACACCTTGCTCGAGTCTTATGGAGAACACGTTTTATCCTCTAGGGACCGTATTGTGGTGGACCAGCATTAGAGCAAGGGAGTAGAGATTCTTGGTATCATTTTGAAACTTTTGTGATTGGTCGATTTGGCTTCCGTCCCCCGGAATCTAACCATAAGTCTTGTGGACCTTCTCAGTATTCAGATACCTCTGCTATACGTCTCCGATTTTTGTCCACGTGATCTCTCGCTCTCTCGTTAATTCACTGTCTCACCTTGGGTCAAGTACCCTGACATCTAAACGAGGCCCCAGTTTGCCGCAACGAGATCGGGTTGGAAATATGACGCAATCCGATGGAGCCGACACATACGTAGATGGCTACAACCCCGCCAGATGCCCCTCAGCGGTTTTTTTGGTCCCCAGTGCCCTCTCGCTCTCTCCGGTCCCTCGTTACTGCGCTCTCTCACCTGACCCTGCTGTCAGTTTCCGTCGCTTCTGTATGATGCCCACGTTACGCCGCAACTCGACGGAGCCGGCACTTCCTTAGATGGCTGCAACGGAACCCGTTGCCCCCCGCTGTGTGCGTTGGCATTCGTGTGAGAACCGTCTGTGAATGAATGAGCGGGGTGTCGGAAGGCCCGCGAATGTAATTGCTACCTTACGTGCAAATATTCGGGAATTATCACGTGCTTCTTTGGAAACAGTGAGCTTTGAGCTTCCGGTTAGTATAATAACTGAAACAAAAGCCTCAGAGTAGCAAATCTCACTCAATTTCTGCTTTTTCGACTTTATTTATTTGAAAATTAGCTTATATATATATGAGTAAGTTAATGGGAAGAGTATGAATAGTGAGGCTATAATGCAGGTTATTTGTTGGGAATATAAATGAAATGTGAGAGTATTGGAAAGTGATACAAGTTTTGATAATTTACTAAAAACGGGAAAAACAATTACAAAAAAAGAAGGCAGGCTGATGAGACGCCGACGTTTCAGAACACTTTGTTTTAGAAAGGGACGTTTCAGAACTTTTTTGACCAATCAAAGGCCGACTGTTTCTGAAATATCGCTTCCGAAACAAAGTGTTCAGAAACCTCGACGTCAGACTGGGGACAACCACTCCGTGAGAGCATCGTGTCTTGTTCATCCTCGAGAACGTCCTCCTTATACTCTTCGAGAACTCGGACTGCTAGCCGACATTGATGTGAGTGAAGAAGTGGTGGAGCCCCCTGGCCAATGGATCCTGACCAGATTCCTTGCAAAGTCCAGAATCTGGACAAACTCGACTTTGTGGATCTTCTTCCCCTCCTTGACGTACAACCGGTCATCCTTGAACTGAAAATACTTCATGTTATGATACAACCTTGAAAATGATCAGTATACCTTAATGTGCGACCCGACCATTTTACCAGGTGTCATGCGACTCTGTCTCTCGAGTGCCTGGTATACGAGGGAGTCCCACGGGTTGAGCTTCAGCATCTTGAGCTGGCGTCTCAGGATGGTCTTTCTGGTTGGCAACCAGCATTTTCCGGCATTTCCCTCCTGTAAGTATAAACTCATGAGAAGATTTCTCTCAACTAACAATCACTTACCACATACTTCCATCCTTTCTTTTTCTCCTCGAAATACGCAATAATTTTCATTGTTGGAGGTGCCATGGTGACTCGACTTCAGAAAGAATGAATGATGGAATAGCCGAATGATCGGTCGGACCAAGCGGCCCCGCCCCCCGGTGCAAGTCTGTGACCCCGCCTACTACAGTATCCCCAATCATGTTATGGATACAGTGCGCTGCCGCCATGCTGCTGGTCGGAGGCTGTTTTTTATAAAAAAAAATGCGGCCTTTCTTGAGAAGCCGCTTGTCCGTTCACCAGAATAGTGTCCAGCAGCTACGATTCGACCATCTTGGGAGGAGACTGTGCGGAAACCCGGGAAGGAGAACTAGTGTCGGAACTTTCTCGAGAGCAGTGGAACAGTGATGGAAAAATGATAGATTTGAAGACATTGCCCAAGTCAAGAGAGTTGCCAAGAGAGATCGAGTCGGAAAAGAAAATTGCACACCTTTGAAGCGGATTCGCCAGCGGTTACGACCACTGTCTGCATATCACCTCACCCACTGATAATGCGGTGGAACTATCGCTGAAAGGATGTTTCCCGAACTTGACCTGTCAGATATGTATAGTCCTGTGGACAACTTGACCTGATCGCCCCTTCCCAAATAATCCCCCTAGTGAGACTGGTGAATCCGTGTAGGCGAAAGGCACGCCCCCAGCGTCTGACCCAAATAAATTCGGTGTCAACTACAAATTTTGACGCGTCTCCTTCTGAGGAGACAAAATACATCATTTTAGTTACATTTTGTTGACCTATATTCTGACTGATATCATGAAAGTTTCAAAGTTCTGGCTAACTTGAGTTACTCTGGTGACCCGGTCGAGGTGGTCCTCTTGGAAGTGGGTGCGGGGGGCCCTATTCCAGCAGGGAAGTCGAGGGCGCTCTTTTTCAGCGCACGCTGCCGGGTGCACCCGTAAGTCACCCTTGACCCCACGCGCCATTTAACACCTCCCACAGACCGCCGCCGCGCCCGACCGCCCCGCGCTACACAAAAACGCTCATAACTCGCTTCAAACTACTCCGTTTGAAGCCGTTCTTTGACCATTCGATCGCAAAATTCAAGAAGACACACGTTACTGGCGAGCGAAGCTCTCTAGTCGTTACTGATATCATGAGTAGTACCTCACAAACAAAACGCCGTAATGTGTGTAGCTTGCTCTCTAGCTACCATTTCCGGGTTATGACTACGTGCCAGGGTTTATATCTGACACCACTGATATGCAGCGTCACCTAATCTCATTTTGATAACAAGTCCAGGAATAGTTTCGAAGTGTCGCTATTCGAATTATGAGAATCCCTTCTTTAGAGCAATCCAGTGTGATATTTGCGAAACGGGAAAACTCGCCCACAGGATTTGTGCTGGAAAAAGATTAGAGCCGATGATAGAAGCTTTTTTACACGGATTAGTTTTCTCTTTCCTCTCTTTTTTCTCCTTGGAAAAGATTACTGTAGCTCAACGCCATTTCCTGAATTCCATGAGTTCTACGGGATCATACTCTCTGGAATTCCCCTCTCTGAAATAAGAAATGAAAAAGTTACATCTCAAAAATATATTTTTATTATTGTTTGTATGCAAAAAATAAAATAACATAAAGGCACATGTACGCGTTGTATTTGACAGCAATTTTAGAACCAAAATATATATTCATAGGGTCTTTGGGTTTCTAGTTACTTACCCAAATGTCTAGAATTAGGAGAGGTGTTAGAAGGTTTCACGGAAATTTGGTGCTAACAGCCAAATTTTGGTTTCCTGGAACATTATCTCAATAAACTATAAAACATTCGGTCTACTTACTTCTCACTCAATCAAAAAAATTAACTTCAGAAAAATCATCAAGACGTTTTCCATCAGGAAAATACAAGGAACATCAGGGAAATCAAAGACGAGTCCCCCTTCAGGGGAACGGGAAAATGAAAATGAAGCTTCTCGGAGCTCTGCCGCATCGAATTCCAGGAGGCGTGGCTTAGAAGTCGGTCTTTCTTTCTCTGTGTGACTCTCCGAAGAGAACGAGAAGTACGTCATGGGCCAGCTTTAGTTTGAGAGGATTCAGTGATGGATTTTAGTGAACAAAGTAGTATCAATCATATGGACCAGCGCGCGGCTTATTATGATCGGGCTCATGTGACGGAGAAAGAATACGGCTGGGCTTACAGATCGGAGAGTTGAAACGTTCCCATGGGCTGTGATAACGTTCTGGTGTGGCGGACCAAAAACTGAACCAAAAGAAAATCGGATTGAAAATAAGATCTTCAGAACTTTGATCTTCCATCTGTTAACCATCAGTTTTCAAACAATCTGCTCATGTCAGTTAGTTTTCAATATTGGATAATGTGAAGTGTTTTTCTATTACCGCACCGAAGGGTCAACAAGAACGCATAATCAGCACGAAACGGTGGACTGTGGAACTTGTGAACTGTTGTCATGCATTACGATAATCGCCATCCAGGATTTTTTTTAAAGCGGCAATGGCTGACACAATTATCTCCTTGTCATCATGTTCATCATCGCTCTCAAAATCAAATAATTTCGAAAAACCATTATCTCAATCATCTCAAATGTTACCAGTGTATGTGCCTACAGTGTGTATAGCTCACTCTCTAGCCATAATTTCCGAGTTGCGGCTCCGAGCCGAGCTCCGTTCCATGCTCCGTGCCAAGCTTCATTTCGGGCTTCATATCTGACAGCGCTGATCATCAGCGTCATGAATAACAAGTCAACAACATGCCAGGCTTCATAACTGGCACCACTGATCCTTCGCGTCATGTAATCTTTTCCGGGCTCTGTGCCAGGCTGCGTGCTGGGCTCCGTGTCTGGCACCACTGATCCTCCGCGTGATCTTTTCTGAATTACAAATCCGCAAACAGCTCTAAAGAGCTGCTATCCGGATTATATGAATCCCTTCTTTGAAGCGATTCGGTGTGATATTCGCAAAATGCACGTTCTCGCCCACGGATCTTCTCAGGATTTGTGTTTGGTAAACGAAAAAGATTAGAGACGATGATGAAAGTTTTTCTACCAGATTAGCATTGTTATTCTTATCTTTGGGGTTGCTGACAAAGGTTGTCATTAGTCACTCGCCAGGTTGTTTGGTACTCCCGTCAGCTGTAGTTGAAATGATCTGCTTCAGTTGTTCAAACTAATGACATGCAGAAATAATAAGGTTCGACTGACCGGAAATGTCAATGGAAAGGCAAAACTGAGACTATGTCCATAAGGAATGTGATATCGATACGGAAACCAATATGAGACAGGTGGAAAATTGCTGGGGCAGTGCAAATGGTGTGCAGATTCCTACAGTTTTAGAAGCCGCTTGATAGTTTCAGATATTGTAACACTTGTCTCACATTATCTGTGACACTTTGCACGGACCGTTGTTATAATGTTACTTCCGGGTTATGACTTCGTGCCAAGCTCCGAATCTCTAACACTACGCGCCAAGATCCCTTTTAAATAACAAGTTACTAAATAAAAGCCGACCACTGCGAAGCACACCTCTGGCATTTTTATCAAGTCAAAACACAGGTCATTGTGCGTCTAGCTCTCAAATGAGTTGTTTTAAAAACGAAACAAATTCTCACTTCTTGTTTCAGAGATTATAAGTTATTTCTATTCACGAAAGATAACGCAAGTCGAGAATATGTCTGGTGGTACGGGAACAACTTTAAGGGAAAGGTTAGTAACACGATGGTTCGAAGTGTAAGTAGCAGAATGCGGATCGGCGACAGGAAACTATGATTTCTCGTAAGAATGGAACATTGTACTTTGAAAGCGACTATCGGAACTGTGTATTGGTTGGTTTTCAGCTTTTCTTCCTTGTTTTTTTTTGAAAAATGGATTTCTCTGGACCTCTATCTAGTCGTCCATTTGCCACGTCTCTCACCTCCCGTATTTCCAGACCGTTTATGGTCACACATTGACGTACGGACTGTCTCTCGACGCGCGTCCCTTCTAATCTAGGGTGTCACGGCCCCTGTCTTACCCGTTGCATTGATTATTGGGCCTTACCCGTCGCGTACCTTATTAGGCATAAGGGTGCCCCATATCGAGCGGTCATTGTCCACCATATTGCCGCGTCTTCCTCGGTCGTCTGCCCCTCATTCGCTCTCTCTCTCCTACCAAAATGTCCCAAATCCCACTCGGCAGTAATCAAATGCAGTTTCCGGGTCAAAACCCACAGTTTCAACAGCCGCAAATGCCTATTCACGGCTATCCAGCTATGAATCCGTACGAGAATGCTTACTTCCCACCGCATGCTGTTAATGAAATGCCGGCACAACCAGAGTAAGTTCCGTTTGAAAATTTCAAAAAATTACCCTTTATATTTCAGTTTCTCACCCGAGCTCCTACGAATGTACATGCAGCAGTACCAATCTGAACAAATGGCAGCAATGGGAGGGATGCCAGGGCATTTTATGCCACCAATGCCAGGAAATCCAGCAGGACAACAGACGTCGTTGCCACCTTCATCTGGAAATGCCACTATTTCTCCACCTGTGCAGCACCAACAACAACAAAGTCTGCCATGCAAGTAAGTTCAAAAACTGGATTTTTTGCTTCTATCTAGGCCGAACTATAGTTGTCAGGGTCAAACCGACAGATTTGGTCAAATTAGAAAACGCGAAGACATCGGGTCTAGGTGACGGATTTTAGCTGATCTGAAGCTATGTAGTTTGCTCTGTCTCTGTGCTTTTGGGCTTATATTCTTCATCAGGCCTTCTATGAATCTTATCACTTTTCAGTCCAAACTCTGCACCCTTCACTCAAGGATTTCCCGACAACCTGGCTTCTGTTTCTGCCCAGCAGACTTCCAGAGGGACACCAGAAGTGAATCAACATCCGGCATTTGCACTGAACAACGTCCTAGCTCCTTCCACTTCCACAAATCCACCTTCTTCGGAAAAAGATGTTGAAGCGGAGAAGGAGAACTTGTCAGCTAGCGGAAACTTAGGAACACACACCGCTGCTCCCAAAATATGGCGACCAACTTCGTACGAGGAGTCATCCATGATGTTTGCCAACCAAATGAACCCGCATTTGTTCTACCAGCAATGGATGCAAGAACAGTTGAACCGCAAGGATGTATGCGCAGTCTGTGGTGATAGTTGTCAAGGAAAACACTTTGGAGTCAATTGTTGCGAAGGATGCAAAGGATTCTTCCGGCGCAGCATCAAAGACGAAGCCTACAAAAAGTACAAATGTTACAAAGACAACAGATGCATGAAGACCATACAGGATTCCTTCGCCAAACGAAACATGCGGAACTGCTGCAGAGAATGCCGTTACAAGAAGTGCATCGAAGTTGGAATGAGCAGAGAAAATGGGCGACTGACTGAGAAGAATGCCAGAAAGGAGGTGCCTCGCCCAGTGGAAGCTTCACCGCCAACTTTGGAAGGGCTGACACTTTCCTTCCAGACAATTATGTCCGTTGAGAAAAGAATCGCATCGGAGACAGAATTTTCTTTCTTCGTCAAGAAATTTCTTGTCACCGTCCCAGCATTCAAAAAGCTTGTGCCAAGCACGGAAACTGCCACGGACAAACTCGTCGAGAAGCTTCTGCCAGGACTTTCTCACATCCGAGCTGCCTTCTGTCTTGACACACTCCCAGCATTCCATATATATCAAGACAAAGTCGAGAAGCTTCGCAGTGGAATCCGTTGCACAATCTTGGAAAACGCCGGACTGGCTCTTCTCTCCGCCATTTACATCTTTCATGCCACAAATGAAGGTCGCAACGAAATCTTCCAATTATGCATCAACGAACTCCGTCAACACTTCGACGCTACCCAATCACAAGAACCAGGAACCACTGAGCGTCTGCTCACTAAACTTGGATGGTTGGAGTGAAAAGTGCTTTGTAGAAGTATTCTCAATCAGTGTCATAAGTTTTCATGTCAGTCATAATCTTTTGTGTTTCCTGTTTAACTTCAATGGGCATTGTCTTTCCCGGATATTTCACTTGGATTTTATGAACTTCTTGTGTCAAATTGTTAGTATCTCGAATTGTATTATGTACCTCCTGTTTACTCCGAACATAAATGTTGTTTCATCAACCAACAAATAAAATTGCTGAAGTGACAACCTTTTTTTTCTTCTGTCTCACCAGTCATTCAGAAAAAAGCCCTGATATTCTCATCGGTCTCGTCAAGGAATCGGCCATTTTCCTTCCTGAATCCGTCGTTATGGAGTTGTGTATGAAGTGACTGACCCTTCTGCCTTCAAACTACCTCAAAGCGCACACTCTGCGAGGCTTTAGTCTTTCCGTGTTTTCGCTAGTTCAATGAAACTCTATGATCACCACACGTCATTGGTTTGACATGCAACTTGTTTCGGGAACTTCTACACAACAACTGGATGCAAAAAAAGGCCGATGACAAGAACCTCGATACCGACAGGAACATCGACAAGCGCAAAACGAAGAAGACATTCACTTCTGTATCCCAGATTAGAACATCGTTTCTAAGAACTTCTTCCGTGTGCCGATGATTAGTGATCCTCTTCTCAGTATTCCTCCCCCCGCTTGTAGTTCCTCCTGTCTGCAGTGCTTCATACCTCGTGCGCCACTAATCCCAAATACATTCTCTGAAACCCCACAAGTCCAGATGTCTTTTTTGTCATCTAATCTGTTTTTAAATACAATTGAAATCCCTTCCAAGTACGACTATCCAGATTAAAAAATGTGTCATATTGTGAGCAGTTTCTAGTATTAAAAATGGGAAACTGCACGGAATTGTCTCTCAATTTCCGTGAGCTCTGTCTGGGTAAATGAGAAAGATTGAAAAGCGCCATTGACAAATCACAAGGAGGTTGCTGGGACAGAGAGAAAGAGAGAAATAACTGTTTTTTTGATGTAAAGCATACCCGTTTCATTGCTCTTACACAAAAACGGTTTATTGTTAGTTAGTTTCACAATCATCGGGAAAACACACCACTGAATTGTCAGAAGATTGCATCACTCTTCGAAAGCCGACTCTTCCTGTCCCTCAATCTTCACAACTTTGTTGGTCGCTCTTTTGTTGACATTGGCTTCGTCTTCCGATAAGTGGCGCTTTCGGGACGCTGAAAAGTTTAAGCACAATTATTATAGTTAAGAGTCGTTGT
>LR539861.1:193438-243829 GCA_900536315.3 Caenorhabditis becei | reverse complement strand
CAACGACTCTTAAATTCCTTATCTTACCAGAAGAGATTTGATGTTCCTCAACAATTTTGGCAGCTCTGATACTGGTTTCCAAAGCACTGATTCTCCTCTCGGCTTTGTTCTTCTTGTCCTGTTCTTCTTTCAACTCAACTCTCAAACTCTCCAGAGTCGACGCTTTGTTCTGCTGTTGGAAGTGTGCACACAACTGCTTCAACAGCAAGTTTTTGGCCTCCAAATCCTTGTTCAAAGCTGCATTCTGCTGCTTCAGCTTCACAAATTCCGCCAGTAAAACTTGAATCTCTCGGATCAATTGAGCTTTTTGGGCTGAAAACAGAATGGCTTTCAAAAAGGCAAACTTTTCAGAATTACCCGCAGAAATCACAAATGGACCGCTTTTCACTCCAGGGGCAGCCGGAGTAGAGGCTGGGGCCGAGTTGAGAGGTGTAGCCATTGCTCTGAAAGTAGTATTCATTGAAGAAGTGGAATTCCTAGAGTGAGTTGGGTTGGTTAGCGAAAAACCAAAAATCCGGAGAGGAAATTGGAAATCGGGGTATGTGATACATTCAGAAGAGATTGAGTGGCATGGCAATATGCAACAAACACGCCCTACTCCTAATCCTGCTCCCCTCGCGACATGAGTGTTGAAATGAACTTTGACGTTGGGGGGACGAGGATTGATAAGGAAGAGAGGGACAGAGAAGACCGAAAAAGGTTACCGGGTGACTAAATCAAACGTGCAATTAAGGATGTGAAATTGGATGAAAAGTTGAACAGAAAATGGTTCAATTCATATATTTTATAGAATTATTAGAGCAATACATAACTTTTGTTAAGCGACGAATTTTGCTTGTCTGTGTGTAAGTTTCTATGTCCGCAGCCGTTTCCTTAGCAACCAATACGCAAAACTCGTCGCGACGCCTTCAGATTCAGAATAACTGAATTCTGAGGTCAAAAATGAGGAAATGCCGCGCGGATTGGTTGGCGCCTGAATTGATGTCGACTGAGAGAAAATCGAAATTGCGCAGTTGAGGGTTTGAGAAACAGAGCCAAAAGCGGCGGTTCTGACCGCTAAAGGTAGGGTGACGGCGTGAGCCGTAGGCGGTAGGCAGGCGGACAAGAAAAGTCGCGTGACCAACCATTATTCATAGTTTAAGTACTTCGTTTCAGCGAGAAAGACAGTTTCAGTTCGTTTTCGCAACAGGCGCACTATGGTGAAAGTTCTTGGAGCCACATTTAACTGCAAGGGGGAAGAGGTACCAACTGGTGCGGTTTGGAAAGGTACTTCTGGACTGTGTGACAGCCAATGAGGACTGCTGGAGGATCACAACACGCCTGAAGCTTTTGATGTCCTCTGAAGACCAGATTTCCAGAAAACCGGCAGGAAGAGTGTGTCCAAACCTACCGCGCAAACACTTCCACGTAATTTTTCAACTGGGTGAGCATTCCGATGAGGTGGAAACTGGGAAAACGAAAGGAGAGCAAAGGGGTCGATCAAGTTGTTCCTGCCGGCTATTGGCAGCCTCTCTCTCCTTAATGATAAGGCCAAATTTATTGTTTCAAAAACTACGTGCACGGTGCGGAGTGACTAGCTGGCTTTCCTTCGAGAGAATGATGAATTCGGACATGCTGGAAAATCACTGCGATACGAACAACTCACAGACACACAGAAGGTATCTCTGTCACAGATGTGATACACATGGACAAGAAGGAAATGACGGAGAAGCCGACATTGACCTTCTAGTTAGTTATAACGACATGTTTTCATTATTGCAGTAGCTTATTCTATTGTTCCTCCTCCATGTCCGCAGTCGCCACGACTCCAAGTCCTTTGCAGTCGAACTCAGCAATAACCATCTTCTCGTTGATTTCCTTGTTCGAGATTAGACGGTTGTTGAACTTTCCGTCATCCGGTTTACAGTTCTTCGGGCACTCGAAGTTGATGTCCTTGTAGTCCAAGTCACTACCTTGAGTGATAGCGGCAGTAGAAACTGTTCCGGACAATAACACACAGAGTTTATATCTTGTTTTACGGGACAGAAATGTTGTGTTTTCAAATCGCTGATGGGAGGAACAAATAATTCATCAATTCTCAAAATGGAAACAGCAAGTGGGAAAATCAGCTTTTTACCAGATTTGCACTAACTTTTGTTGTTGTATGTCAGAGACTCATTCTGAAAACCTAAAACACGTACAACTGTTACACTTTCTAACACATCCTGTCATAGATTTTGGTTACTTGTTGGTACCAGAATACATTTAGCATTCACAGTACACTCTTTATCCTCCTTGTAAAGCGCGAGTTCTTGTCTTTCACCCACTCGCCGTACGTATGCCAAATTTTCCGCTCGTTACTAAAACACGATATCTTACAGTTTTTAACCTAACCTACTCTGATCTACGGGCCAGTCGTCTCGTTTGCCATCGCTCTCCCCTCTCCTCCCTGTCTCTGGTCTAATACTCATTCGCTCGCCCAGTTGTTTTTCTTGACTCGGAATGCCCATCGCCTCTTGGACATCGTCATTCCATTCTTCTGATCCATTTGCAACATCCGCCTTCCTTTGCAAAACTAGTGGCAATTTCGTATTAGTTAAAATTGGACAAATTTCTGTTTGAACCTCTTTTTTCAGTTTTCTGAGACCTGCGCTCTCCTCCCTCTTCCTTGTCTCTCGACCCGAAAATTCTTTTGCGTTTGCCCGTGGCCCACAGCCCAATGGCCATTCCCCTCTCTCATTTGCACTCTCCCCGCTGTCCCTTGTCTCTCGTCACAGACGCTGTCAGCCAGTCTCCATTTCCTCGAATCTGCGTTCCACTAGCCACTCGATCCCCTTTATTACAGTACACTCTTCATCCTCCTTGTAAAGCGCGAGTTCTTGTCTTTCACCCACTCGCCGTAGTTATGCCCAATTTTCCGCTCGTTACTAAAACACGCTCTTTTACTCATCTCGGAGTGTGTGACCTACTTTTATCTACGGGTCAGTCGTCTCAACAACTTCCTGTTTGAATCTCTTTTTTCAGTTTTCTGAGTTCCTTCATAATTGATAAGTTTTGTTGTTCTAAACTGTTCATTGAGTTCTTGAGAACTTCATATTCCGTTTTTTTTTCAGTCAAGTGTTGCAAACTTTGGAAACTTTATTCAAAACAATGCGTGTGTAGTTTGGCGTAAGCCCGTGTCCCACACGCCACGGACCACTCATCTCGTTTACCTGCGCTCTCCTCCCTCTTCATTGTCTCTCGACCCGAAAAACTCTTTTGCGTTTGCCCGTGGCCCACAGCCCGATGGCCATTCATCGATGACCCGATGGCCACCCTCTCTCATTTGCACTCTCCCCGCTCTCCCTTGTCTCTCGTCACAGACACTCTCAGCCAGTCGCCCAGTCCCATTTCCTCGACTGTGCGGTCCCCTAGCCACTCGACCCCTTCATTCCTTTCATTTTGTTCTTTTTGCGTCTTCCGTTTCTCTCTAGTTATTTTCATTCAATTCCATGGTTTCAGACTATTTTTCATTCTCAATTTTCAGGTAATGTCTCAAAACGACCAACTCAAGAACGTGTCAGGTGAAGGCGAGAAAGCCAATGTTCCTCAGGTATATCTGAAATTAGTGTTTTGTTTTTCAAAAACCAAATAAATTTCAGGAACCAACAGAGCGAGCGCCCCAAATCCAAGAGGTCAGGAACCCGGAGCCGGATCAACAAGTTGCCCAGCAACAACAACCCGTGACCCCATCAAACACCACGCCATGGCGACCAACGATGATGTGGCAGGACCAAGGAACAACGTTCTTCTATCCAGGAAACTCCGTGCCTCCACCCCAACTCATTTCGCATGGATACGTTCCAAATGCACAATTGACCGTTCCGCCACCACAGTTTCCGTCACAGCAGTATGCCCAGCCAGGACAAGTGTTCAACCCGCAGTACGCTCAACTGGGAGAAACACCGAACCCGCAGTACGCCCAACTAGGACAAGTCTTCAACCCGCAGTTTGGAGCTCCGGGGAATGCTGCTTCCTGGCCAGGTTACGACAAACAGTATGCCGGACCTGGACGCCACTCAACTTCGCAGCAAAGGTCAAAACGTGTCAATGTTCCTCCGTATAGTCGTCCGACTCTGACTAACCAGCGACGTGGATCAGTGCGTGGACTCACACGAAGCCAGCACTGCGCAAGTGGAAAGTACCAGATCCCCGATGTGATCTACAAGATCGTCCCAGTTGATACGGTTGTGCTCAACGGCCCCATGAACGTCGAGACTGCGTGTTTTCATCACACACTTCCAAAAGAAGGAAAAAGCCAGAGCATTCAGATCACCAATCCAATTGAGATGTTTTCCGTGTAAGTTCGAGTCATATTTTCACATAAACATGGTTTTTTGTTTTGCAGGCCCGACAATCCGAACAACAAGGTTATGAGCAATCCGACGATTGTGAACGGCCCGGTCAACATCAAGCATTTGCATTTTTGTGATATGAAATCACAAAAATGTATCGAATTTGGACATGTGGATTTGAATGCGCATAGCTTCTCACAAGACACTGTGATCCATCATAGTGATGCCACCACCAATACGTCGTCGGAGTAAGTGAAGATGAATCCCATTAGCTTCTAAACATAGATTTTCAGCGTCAATGACGTTTCGTGCCAAACAAATGCTGCTCGAGAAGACACCCAGGAGCAAGACCAGCAGAAGTCGATCGACGATCGTCGTGTCCGAGACGAGACTCCTACCCAGATAACGTTCGCCGAGAAGGTGACGTCAAAGCCAAATGTGCCAGTGGTCGAGAGTTCTGTGAATCAGCCGGTCAGACTTGAAGCTGCTGCTGAGCTGAGAAAAGATCGCGAGACGGCTTTGAAGGTCAAGAAAGTCGCCCCAAAAGCGATTCTGAAACCAGAGAAGCTTCCGGTCAAGAAAGCACCAGTGTCATTCAAATGGAATCCAATTCCATCAAACTTGCAAGCAGTTCTCGCGCAAGACTGGACTCAAGTCGGCTCATCCACAAGGTACGCAGATTATTTTATTCTCTACCAATTGAATCATATTTTCAGTGATGACCGTGCTCCGTCATGCTCAACTGCGCCAGTCAACAACCCGTGGGTTGAATATTTGACTGCGAAAGAACAATCAGTCGACAAATGTGATCCGCATGTTAAAGGACACGCTGATCTCAGATCACCAAAACCAAAAGACACCGAGGTGTCTTCTGATTCGGAGAACGTGCCGCTGGAGGTCAAGATTGACGATGACAAAGTGGAAGATGACAAGGTCGACAACGTGGCAAAGCCAGAACTCCCGACAGTTGCTCAGAAGAAAGCTCAGGAAAAAGCTGAATTTGAAGAGGCATTGGCCACGACTCTTGTGAAAGATCAGCTGACTGAATCGTGCAAGGCTTACATCAAAGCACATCACTTCATCCGTCAAGACCTTCATAGGGTTAGAGCCGTGTCTGCTGGTACGCTTACATCATCCTGTGTGGTTTTGCAAACAAAATTTTACAGATATCGTTGAAACTGACAAGTATCAGAAATGGTTGTTGGAGTTTTTCACAAGCAAGCCAAAGGCGTACTGGGAAGAAAACCACATCATGACTCTCGCCAAGGACTGCATTAAGAAATTGAAGACTAGTCATGGACAGAACACCCCAAAAGACAAGGATGTTCGTCTGAAGTGCGACTGCCTCCTCGAGAACATGCACGAAGTAATTGTCCAAGACATATCTTGTATCAACGAGACCCATCGTGAAAATGCGTTGAAAGAGATTGAGAATAAATACTTGGACGCCGTGTTCAATATGACGAGAAACCGACCAAAATTAATCAATTTTCGGGATAAATTGAATCTGGAGACAAGGAAGCTTCTGGATGGCCCTGCCTGGACCAGCAAAGCCCTCCAAGGATATCTGGATGCATACGTCAAACGGCAACGCACCGTCCGTGCGCTCCCCATTGGAAGCAACGGTAGGAAAATTCAGATTGGACACAGAAAAACCATAATATGATTGCAGTTCAATACAAGAATGACATGGAACAGTACCTCCACCTGCAATACTCAATCAACAAGCCCATTTTTGATCGAAAACTGGCGGAGGACCGAGAAGGACTGATTGCTAATTACCTGAAGTTCTGGAGATGGCAGCAAAAAGTTGTGATCGACTCTCTACCAACGTTCCAAAATCTTGAAGTTGCCATCTCACTGATGATCTCCGACTTGATGACAAAGTGTAATTTGGAAGGTTCAACAATACCCAACAATCTGACTGACGTGCTTCTGTTTGACGCTAAAGCGCTAGAGGCCAAATACAGCAATTACTATTCGATCAAGACTCCATTTGAAGTTACCGAGCACACGAGTACCTACACTTCGTTAGTGTTCGCTATTACCGTATCTGCCAGACAGAGAAAGTCCGTAAAGGGTGTTCAAGCCCCAGTCAAAGGTGGTCAAGCGTCAGCCGGAGATGATCAAGCGCCAGTCGAAGGTGGTCAAGCGTCAGCCGGAGATGACCAAATGCCAGTCGAGAATGACCAAGCGCCAGTCAAGGATGACCAAGCGTCAGCCGGAAAAGGCAAAGCCCCAGTCGAGAATGGTCAGGTGCCTGCCGAGAATGGCCAAGCGCCAGCCGATGAGTAAGGGAACGAGTGGTTCTCTCTTGTTTTCTATTTTTTCCTTGTTCCTCTTGTTATCTTTACCTGTTATCTTTCTCCTCCAGCATTTCAGCGTCTAACGCAATCTTCTTTATCTCACACATAATGTTACAAGTTTACTCGCATGCTTTCGTTTTGTTCTTTACTAACACTTTTCGAACCGTCTTCTGTGCGGTTGGAAGCTTAAATTCCTCGCTGGCCGACTTCATCCCCGGCCAGATTCTCAATAAATTTTTTCGAGGAGACATTGTGTTATTTCTACATTTGATTTTACAGGCAGTCGGCGCTCCGACAAGAATAGTTTCAATAATTTGGTCAAATCTAAAGAGAGCAGAACACAGACACACACCGTTGAGAAGATTTGCAAGGTTCACTTTGTTTTGAATCGGCAAAGTCAGAATGCGTCACCTTTCCTTGTCTGGTGGGTTGAATAGTAGAATGAAGTTGAGTAGATCGATTTCACTGGAATTGGACACATTTCAGCAGTGATGATGAGAATAGGGAAGAATCGGAAGGTTGAATTTCTATTGAAGTAGATACAAAATGTTGGAATTAGAAATCGAGGCAAGTGATACATTCGCAAGAGATTGAGTGACATGACAGTATTCAACAAAAACGCCCTACTCCTGATGCTGCTCCCCTCTCAACATGAGTCATAAAATCAACTTTGACGTTGGGGAGATCAGGATCGCCAAGGAAGGAAGGAACGGAGAAGACTGGGAAAGGTTCCCGGGTAACTGAATAATTTGTGCAAATTTAGGATGTGATATTGGATGGAGAGTTGAACAGAAATTTATTTAATTTATAGTTTTTATTGAATTAATGAAAGTATGAATAGAACAATTGAAATTAGTAAGTTATTAGTTATACCGACAGTTGTCTTCTTCGCAGTAGCACGTCATTTCGTCCCATTGATAATCCAAAGTGATTTCTTCACCTTTCTTAATTGGTCTTGTCGTTTGCATGAAGAGTCGCTCTTCCATCTGATCTCCAACAATGACTCGGCGCATGTACGTCACGGCATTGGGTTTACACGAATGGTTCAAGTAACGAGTGATGTTACCTAGCTTTGTCGCGTCGATCACAATCTTCTTATTTTCATTCAGTGTGTAGAAGTAGTAAGCCGCTTCGACATCCTTTGATTCCGCCTTGATAGTTCTTCTTCTAATCTCCTCTTCCGTCGTGATCACTTCTCCAACGAATTCTCCAATGAACTCTCCTTCCGCCATGTCCGCAGTCGCAACCACTCCGAATCCTTTGTTGTCGAATTTGGCAAGTTCCATCTTTGTGTTGATTTCCTTGTTCGAGATTTGCCTGTTGTTGCACTTTCCATGATCCGGCCTACAGTTCTTTGGGCATTCGCAGTTGATAGCCATGAAGTCCTCGCAGCAGTTCATGCCCCTCGATCTGAGTGGCTCCCGTGGCAGCTTGGCAAATGTCGTCAGGTTGGTCTGAGTTTCCTTAAGAACTTTCTTGAACAACGGTGCAAAAGTGATCTTTCCCAGTTTCTCGAGTTCTTCCTTCCACACTTCTTGATTCTTGGGACTGATCTTCTTGAGGTATTGGGGCTTCATTGCGGCGATGGTCGAGATTGGAGCAGTAGTAAATTTGTTGTTTCCCAGATCGATGGTGGTGTGTCCGGGAGCACAGTAGTCGTTGACTTTTGTCTTGGCAAGGACAAAACCATTTCCATTACTGAAAAGAACGAGCGAGTCCTTGCGAATGATCCTCTCCGAAAAACAGTCATTGCAGCATTTGTCGAAAAGAGCTTCTCCATCGGCCCTTGTTGCACTTCTGCATCCCAAATGGAACGATTGTGGGCAAGTTGCGCATTTCTTCAAGTTTTCCGTGTTGTCGCACTCCGAGCAAAGATCCAAGTGCTTCACAAAATTGTTCTCCCGGTCGATGTGCGCTGGACATACCATCATTTCGACCATCTCGACAACTCCTTGCCTGTTCTCCAACTTGATAGGCAGTTTGAAGGCTGCAGTGGGGTAGCATTCCTTGTGGTATGCATTAAAGCAGATGAAGCACTGAATGAGTTCGCCCTCGTAGGCTCTTTGCTTCCTGTTCTCCATTCCACAGGCAGAACACAAATGAAGTGGACACAGCATTTTGTTGGTGCATTCCGGGAGAGCATTGTAGATGATGGTGATACCGTCAGCGTTGTAAACCTGAAAGAATGTTAGTTGAATTGATGATAAAGTCCGGTTTTAACTTACCGATGCACACGTCGCATGCATACGTACGACACAATTAGAATTACCAGTTTGTCCTTCGCAACGGATGATGGCACTGTTTTCTTCCGTATTCTTCTTCTCACAGATGAAGCAATCGTTTGATCCATGAAGTTTGGTTTCAGATTTTCCCTCGGTTCTTCGGAGATCTCTGCGGAGGCGGCGTGACATAAGATCTGAAAGTTGAGGTGGATTAGTAAAAGATGAAAAAAATCAACTCTTACGTTTTGGATATTGGTTCGGAGCCTGGCGCACTTGCTGGATCGCCTTCTGTTTGCTCATCCTGGTTGGCTTGATGGTTCCGGCGACTTGAAGATGCTCGTTGTTTTCCTTGGCATCAGACTTGAACTTCTTGGATGATGATGAATTCTCAGTCGAGTTGCTGCGCTTTGATCCCTTTCTGGTCTGGGTTGGAAGATTAGCTCTGGAAGAAAACAATGTTTGATTCTGGGAAAAAATAAAAAGAAGATAGAAACTCACTGTTGGTTGGTAGCAGGTTGGACAGGGCAAAGAGGTCTTGGACCCTTGTCACGACGAAGAGCTTTCAGGACAGGTCTTGAAGACATTGTTGACAGCGATTTGAAAACAGAGAAGAAGCAGATCTGGATGGTTACAGAATGTTAGAAAATAATGATTTTCTGAGGCTATATATAGTAAGTTTCAGTCGAGCCGAAGATAGGGGGCGGGGTGAAGATCCAATTATCATCATTTTTTTATCTGATAAGGGAGGTGAAGATTGGACCTGATAAACAATGAGCTTACAGACGTGAAGATTAAATAATCTTCACCTCATTTATCGATAAATGAGGTGAAGATTGGGCCTGATAAACAATGAGCTTACAAACGTGAAGATAACATTATCATCATTGTTTTATCTGATTGGATTTGTCATCATCTCTCTTCTCTGGTTGTCGAACAGAACCTAAGCCTACGCCTAAACCTTAGCCTAAACCTGAGCCTAAACCGAACAAAGGTTTCAACTAGGAAAAGCTTCAGGGACTGCAATGCTCACGATTCGAACTGTCTTTCTTTGTCTCCGGGGTTGAACAGTTCTTTGCCAAGGTGGTAAAACTCAGTGAGGTCTACCACTTCTACCGACTTTATCACTGAAAATCAAACCAGACGGGAAACAACACATTCGAATAACAAGATTAGTTCAAAGTTTATCTTCATTAATTCGAGAGCCACACAATCATCAAACAATTAAAAATAGATAGTTATGCTTTTCCGTGAGATTCCTTATTTGTTCACATGAGTAGTTTGTAGATCCAGAAAAACTGTTCCTGTCGGTAACTTAGGAAGTTGAAATTGCAGGAAGAGCACATTCTCGCTTGAAAACAACGCAGTCGAAGTTGCCAGTTAAGTGAGGTTACCATGATTTTGTCTTTCCAGAAACACGATTTCTGACAGATCAATCTATTCGTTGTACGTCAGAAGTTCGGCGTTTGGGAAACCTAGACTGTAAACAACAAGCTTCTTTTCTTAGCATATCATCGGTCCGATCTCGGCTCCAAACTTCGAGTTCTTCAGGTTCACTTCACGTTCTTCAGTTTCGTGCTATAACCAAAGATAGGAAACTAATATGAAACTTTTCAAATTTATCGGGTAAAGGGTGTTTCAATGGGTTTTCTTAAGCAAATTCAATATATACTGGTGTCAAAACACTGCCTAGTTGTAGTCAGGGTGAATTCAGAACTTTTTCCGCTCAAAATTTTGAGAAAATTAAAAAAAATCTCGAAAAATGTCGTGTCAATGGTCAGAAATGTTTTGTGGAGCTAATTTTAACATAAACATTATAAATTTCCGGCGTATAGCTTATAAAATTGATGTTGCAGAAAGAGCACATTCCCTCTTGAAAACAATGCAGTCAAATTTGCGTGTTAGGTGAGGATTTCATAATTTTGTCTTTTCAGAAACACGATTTGTGACATTTAAAAATCTAGCCAGACTTCTAACGGTGTCCTCTATTCGTTGTATGCCAAAGTTTCGGATTTTTAAAGAACCTAAATTGCAATCGACATGATTTTTTTTCAGCATATCCTGTCTGTCAGTTCCAGGTGGAGTATTGCCGGAATGCATATCATTTTCACAGTACGCTCTTTATCTCCCTTGTATAGCGTGAATTATTGTCTTTCACCCACTTTCCATGTTTATGCCCAACTTTCCACTCGTTTCCAAACACGCTCTTCTACCGTGTGTTCTTGTTCTGAACCACCTCTGATCTACAGGCCACTCATCTCGTCTATCTGCCCTCTCTCCTCTCCTCCCTATCTCTTGTCTTGAATACTCATTCGCTCGCCCAGTTGTTTTTCTTGACTCTGAATGCCGATCGCCTCTTGGACCTTGTAATTCCGTTCATTCTAATCCATTTGCAACATTCGCCTCTCTTTCAAAACTAGTGACAATTTTGTATCAGCTGCAATTAGACAACTTTCTGATTGAATCTCTTTTTTCAGTTTTCTGAGTTTGCTCAAAGTTGATAGGTTTTGTTGTTCTAAACTGTTCATTCAATTCCCGAGAACTTCCTACTCCGTTTTTTTTGAATGAAATGTTGCAAACATGTGAAACTTTATTCAAAAAATGTGTGTGTGAATTGGCATGAGCCCGTGGCCCACAGGCTACGGGTCATGGCTCTCGTTTACCTGCGCTCTCCTCTCTCTTCCTTATCTCTCGACTCGAATACTATGTTGCGTGCGTCCGTGGCTCATAGGCCACGGTCCATTCCCTCCGTCTATTGCGCTCTCTCTTGTCTCTTGTCACAGACATTCTTAGTCAGTCCCACTTCCTAGACTCTGCGTTCCCCTAGCCACTCGATCCCCTTTATTACAGTACACTCTTTATCCTCCTTGTAAAGCGCGAGTTCTTGTCTTTCACCCAGTCGCCGTAGTTATGCTCAATTTTCCGCTCGTTACTGAAACACGCTCTTTTACTCATCTCGGAGTGTGTGTCCTACTCTGATCTACGGGCCAGTCGTCTTGTTTGCCATCGCTCTCCCCTCTCCTCCCTGTCTCTCGTCTCGAATACTCATTCGCCAGCCCAGTTGTTTTTCTTGACTCGGAATGCCCATCGCCTCTTGGACATCGTCATTCCATTCTTCTGATCCATTTGCAACATCCGCCTTCCTTTGCAAAACTAGTGGCAATTTCGTATTAGTTAAAATTGGACAAATTTCTGTTTGAACCTCTTTTTTCAGTTTTCTGAGTTTGCTCAAAGTTGATAGGTTTTGTTGTTCTAAACTGTTCATTGAATTCCCGAAAACTTACATATCCCGTTTTTTTCAATCAAATGTTGTTTGGAAAACAAATTGGGAACCCTTATTCAAAAAATGTGTGTGTAGTATGAGCCCGTGGGCCACAGACCACGGGCCATTACTCTCGTTTACCTGCCGTCTCCCCTCTTTTCCTTATCTCTCGACTCGAATACTGTTTTGCGTGCGTCCGTGGCTCACAGGTCACGGCCCATTCCCCCCGTCTATTGCGCTCTCCCCGTTCTCCCTTGTCTCTCGTTACAGACACTCTCAGCCAGTCGCCCAGTCCCATTTACTCGACTCTGCATTTCCACTCGACCCCCTTCATTCCTTTCATTTGGCTCTTTTTGCGTCTTCCGTTTCTCGCCAGTTATTCTCATTCAATTCCGCGGTTCCAGATCGTTTTTCATTCTCAATTTTTAGGAAATGTCTCAAAACGACCAATCCGAGAACGTGCCGAGCGAAGGCGAGAAAGCTAATGTTGCAGAGGTATATTCGCAATTAGTATTTTGTTTTTCAAAAACGAAATTTCAGGAACCAGCAGAGCGAGCGCCCCAAATCCAAGAGGTCAGGAATCCGGAGCCGGTTCACCAAGATGCCCAGCAACAACAACTTGTGCGCTCATCAAACACCACGCCACGGCAACCACTAATAATGTGCCAGCCCCAAGGAACGACGTTTATTCATCAAGCAAACTCCGCGCCTCCAACCCAACTTATTCCACATGGAGCTGTTCCAAATGTTCAAATGAACATGCCGCCACCACGAAACGTTGCATTCCCGTCTCTGTACGCCCAGCCAGGACAACTGTTCAACGCGAAGCACGCAGCCCTACCGGAACCAGTGTTCAAATTGGTGCACGTCCAACATGGACACGCTTGGACTCCGCAGAGCGCCCAACCGGGACAAACATCTAATCCGCAGAGCGCCCAACTAGGACAAGTGTTAAATCCACAGTTTGGAGCTTCGGAAAACGCAGTTTCCTGGCCAGGACACGATGCCAACCCTGATCGCCACTCCACTTCGCAAGAAAGATCGAAAAATAAGAACGTTCCGTCTTATACCCGTCCGACACTAACTCAACAACGACGTGGATCAGTGCGTGGACTCACACGAAGCCAGCACTGCGCAAGTGGAAAGTACCAGATCCCCGATGTGATCTACAAGATCGTCCCAGTTGATACTGTTGTGCTCAACGGCCCCATGAACGTCGAGACTGCGTGTTTTCATCACACACTTCCAAAAGAAGGAAAAAGCCAGAGCATTCAGATCACCAATCCAATTGAGATGTTTTCCGTGTAAGTTCGAGTCATATTTTCACATAAACATGGTTTTTTGTTTTGCAGGCCCGACAATCCGAACAACAAGGTTATGAGCAATCCGACGATTGTGAACGGCCCGGTCAACATCAAGCATTTGCATTTTTGTGATATGAAATCACAAAAATGTATCGAATTCGAACGTGTGGATTTGAATGCGAATAGCTTCTTACAAGACACTGTGATTCATCATAGTGATGCCACCACCAATACGTCGTCGGAGTAAGTGAAGATGGATTCCATTAGCTTCTAAACATAGATTTTCAGCGTCAATGACGTTTCGTGCCAAACAAATACTGCTCGAGAAGACACCCAGGAGCAAAACCAGCAGAAGTCAAACGACGATCGTCGTGTCCGAGACGAGACTCCTACCCAGATGACGTTCGCCGAGAAGGTGACGTCAAAGCCAAATGTGCCAGTGGTCGAGAGTTCTGTGAATCAGCCGATCAGACTTGAAGCTGCTGCTGAGCTGAGAAAAGATCGCGAGACGGCTTTGAAGGTCAAGAAAGTCGCCCCAAAAGCGATTCTGAAACCAGAGAAGCTGCAAGTCAAAAAGACACCAAAACCTACTGATGCCAGCACGAATACGTTATTGGAGTGAGTGAAGATGGATTCAATTAGCTTCTAAACATATATTTTCAGTGTCAATGAGGTTTCAAAACAAACCGAAACTGCTCAGGAAGACACCCAGGAGCAAAACCAGCACGAGTCGATTGACGATGATGTTCACGACGAGACTCGCACTCATATGGCGTTTGCCGCGAGGGTGGCGTCAAAGCCGGTCTCTTCTTTGAAAGTCAAAAAAGGCGTCACAAAAGCGATTCAGAAGCCAGAGAAGCTTCCGATCGAGAAGGCACCACCGTCATTCAAATGGAATCCGATTCCATCGGACTTGCCAGCAATTCTCGCGCAAAATTGGACTCAAGTCGGCTCATCAAAAAGGTACGCAGATTATTTTATTCTATACCAATTGAATCATATTTTCAGCGATGACCGTGCTCCGTCATGCTCAACTGCGCCAGTCAACAACCCGTGGGTTGAATACTTGACTGCGAAAGAACAATCAGTCGACAAATGTGATCTGCATGTCAAAGGACACGCTGATCTCAGATCACCAAAACCAAAAGACACCGAGGTGTCTTCTGATTCGGAGAACGTGCCGCTGGAGGTCAAGATTGACGATGACAAAGTGGAAGATGACAAGGTCGACAACGTGGCAAAGCCAGAACTCCCGACAGTTGCTCAGAAGAAAGCTCAGGAAAAAGCTGAATTCGAAGAGGCATTGGCCACAACTCGTAGAAATGATCGACTGATTGAATCGTGCAAATTGTACATCAAAGCCCACCACATTATCCGTCAGGCCCTTCATTGCGTTAGAGCCGTGTCTGTTGCTGGTACGTTTATATCATCCTGTGTTGTTTTGCAAATAACAAATTTCAGATAGTGTCGTGACTGACGGATATCAGCGAATGTTGTTAGAGTTTTTCACGAGCAAGCCAAAAGCGTACTGGGCAGACAACCACCATGAAATCGAGACTCGCGCCAAACACTTTATCAATGAATTGAAGACCAGTCATGGACAGAATACCCCAAAAGACAAGGATGTTCGTTTGAAGTGCGACATCCTCCTCGAAAACATGAACGATGTGATCGCCCAAGACTTGTTTTGTATCAACGACACTTATCATGAAAATGCGCTGGAGGAGATTGAGAACAATTACCTGGAAGTGGTGTTCAATCCTTGGGGAAAGCTACCAACACTGTTCGATTTTCGAGATAAATTGGATACGAAGTTGAGGAAGATTATGAATGGCCCAGCTTGGTCTCCCAGAGCTGTCCAAGAATCTCTCGATAAATACATTGGACGGCAACACACCATCCGTGCTCTTCCCGTTGGAAGCAACAGTAAGAAAATTCAAATTGAACACAGAAAAATAATAATATGATTGCAGTTCAGTACAAGAATGACATGGAGAAGGATCTCCACCTGCAATATTCCATCCACAAAGCGGAGTTTGATCGAAAATTGGCGGAGGACCGAGAAGGACTGATTGCTAATTACCTGAAGTTCTGGAGATGGCAGCAAAAAGTTGTGATGGACTCCCTACCGAAATTCCAAAATCGTAGAGTCGCTATCTTACTCTTGCTTTTCGAGTTGATGACAACCTGCTCTTTGGAATACCCAACGGAACTCGAAAAGAAGATTGACGTGGTCCTATTTGACGCTCAAGCGCTGGAAGCCAAATACAACGAGTACTACTTGCTCAAGACACCATTCGGAGTCACCGAGCACTCAAAAGACTACACCATGTTACTGTTTGACGTAAGAGTGTCGGTCAGGAGAGAAGAGTTCGCAGAGGATGTTCAAGCGCTCGTTGAGGATGGTCAGGTGCCCGTTGAGAACTGTCAAGCGCCAGCCGGAGAAGATCAAGTGCAAGTCGAAGGTAGTCAAGCGCAAGAAGAGGATGGTGAAGCGCCAACCGGAGAAAGTCAGGCACAAGAAGATGATGGTGAAGCGCCACTCGGAGACAGTCCAGCGCCAACCGGAGAATGAGGGAACAAGTGGTTCTCTTCTGTTTTAATCCTTCCTTGCTATTTTTACTTTTTATTTTTCCCCCTGGATCAAAGCGTTTAACGCAATACTCCATTTTACACATATTGTTTCAAGTTTACTCGCACGTTCTGTTTTTTACTAACACTTGCCTAACCATGTTCTGTGCGGTTGGGAGTTTAAAGTCCTCGCTGGCCGACTTCATTCCCGGCCAGAATCTCAATAAAATTTTTATCGAGGAGACATTGTGTTATGTCTACATTTCATTTTACAGGCAGTAGGTGCTCCGACAAGAAAAGCTCCAATAATTTGGTCAAATCTAAAGAGATCAGAACGCAGACACACACTATTGAGAAGACTTGCTAGGTTCACTTTGTTGGGTCGGCAAAGTCAGAATGCGTTAGCTTTTATGTGACACTTAATTTTATATAAATTGGGAACCAACATTCAAATTTTATTTGGTGAATTGCATCAAAAATAAACCTTTTCTCGTCTGGTGGGTTGAACAGTAGTATAAAGTTGAGCGGATTGATTGCACTGGCATTGGACACATTTTTAGCAGTGATGATGGAAGAATCTTCTGCTCTTTATGAAATTGACGATTATGAGATATTCAAAGAAACAGACTCACCTGTGATTGTCCGGATCGTCACGGATCATTTCGGGAGCCCTGTTCCTGTAGAGTTTGTTGAACAGGGAGTGTGCAGGTCCCTAAAGAATTGGTGATTGTGTTCTTCTGCGGACCGTGACACTGTTTCTTATCAGAGTTGGAAGCCGCTGTGTTTTGCTCTTCTGCTGTAGCCGTTTTTCAATTTCCTGGTTAGAATCTTCGGAACCTTCGGAATCATTCGAGTTTGAAGTAAACTTGAATGCTGATGAACCTACCTTCTTGTTCTAAGAAGCTGTGCGGCGCTTCTTCTTCGCTGTAGAATCCTCTGCAACGAAGGCTCCAGAATCCACTGGCGTTCAAGAATCTTATACTTTCACCTCCTCAGCGTCCTTCATTAACATCCAGCATCTGCCAAGTTCGGAGCAAGTGGACAGCTCGACTCCGTGGAGCTGATCAATTAGATACGGTGTCGAAAGTCGCAGAAGAATGCTGGTTTTCCAAACTTTCCTCAAAGGCAAATGTTTCAGGGTTCTGAGGAAAGGGCAAAATAGTCAGAAGCCAAAAGTGTTTTCGCATAATAACCCGCTTCAGCACTATCTGCTTTGTAACAGCGTGCAGAAGAATATTCGGCAAACATGCTTTCAGATTCTGACTGTTAGCGTTCTAACCTACCCCCATGACAATTTTGAACCAAACATAGCTTGCCCTTCAACACCTCGTTTCTGAGAATGAATTGGTCAAATGTCAGAAATGAAATCATTCACCGAAAAAAAATATGGTGAGCAATGCCCAGTGTGACAAAAGAAATAACTTACCGCCATTTTGCAATCATCCAATCTATCGTATCACGAAAAAATTAAATTTAAAACATTTTTTGTCAATAGGCGTTTTCCACCAGGAAAACAAATCAGTCAGATGTAACTCTCCTGAAAACTAACTTTTAGTACAAATTAAAAAAAAACGTTTTCGCAACATTCCAATATCATGTACTATAAAGAACTAACCTTTCACAATTATTTCATCACTTCAATCATATATTATTTCAAGACGTTTTCACAGTTCTCCACCAGGAAAACAAATCATTTAGATGTAACTCTCCTGAAAACAAACGTTTAGAACAGATCAACGGAAACGTGCTTCGCTAATGTAAAATTGAATGCCAAGTACTATGAAAAACCCACCTTTTACCATTCTTTCATTCCTTTAATCATATATTATTTTAGAACGTTTTCACCGTTCTCCACCAGGAAAACAAACAGATTTGATGTTACTCTCCTGAAAACTAATTAATTTTAGCACACCAAATCAACGGAAACGTTGTTCGCCAGTTCCTATACATACCAAGTACTATAAAAACTAACCTTTTACAATTCTTTCATCACCTAATCTCATATAATTTTCGAACATTTTCAGGGTTTTCCACCAGGAAAACAAACAAGTATGATGTCATTCTCCTAAAAAATTGCAGTTAGTGGGAATTGTGTAACTTTGAAAAACGCACCTCCACGCTATGCGTATATCACTTTTCTCTCGATACATTCTTAGAATAGTACTCTGCTTTGGGAAGTGAAGGTTTCCGAAATGAAATGAGTGGAGAACTCACACGAGGTAAACTCGGGATACGGATCCCCCTACTCTCTCTATACAAAAACGCGTGATTATGCCTGCTGTTTATCATTCCTAAATATCATGTGGAGAAGAATTATGCCAGAGATAAATCATGTCTTCAAATCTATCATTTTTCAATCACTGTTCTATTGCTCTTGCGAGAGTTCCGACACCAGCTCTCCTTTCCGTTTTCCGCACAGTCTCTTCCCAGGACGGTAGTAGCCGCTGGACAGTATTCTGGTGAACGGAGAAGCGGCTTCTCAAAAAAGCTTCAAAGCTTCGGATCACATATCAAAGGCTAGCAGCTGAAGCGGGACGTACTGTTTTTTTCGGGCCGCATTCTTTATAAACGACCGCCTCCGACCAGAAGCATGGCGGCGGCGCACTGTATCCATAATATAAACAAATTGGGGACACTGTCGGAGGCGGGGTCACGAGCTCGTTCCAGGGGGCGGGACCTCTTGGTCCGACGGAACATCCAGCTTTTTCATCATTCATTCTTCCCTGAAGTCAAGTGCTTTCAACCATCGACAATGCAGTTTATTGCATCATTCAAAGAGAAAAAGGGAGGATGGAAGTATGTGGTGAGTGATTGTTAGTTGAGAGAAATCTTCTGATGAGTTCATACTTACAGGATCGAAATGGAGCGAAACACTGGTTGCCAACCGTCCGGACCATCCGGAGTCACCAGATGCAGATGTTGAAACTCACCCTGCGAAACTCCCGTGAATACGAGAGACTCGAGGAGGAAAGTCGCAGGGCGCCTGGTTCTGTCGTCAGCTCCTCATTCAAGGTATACTGATCATTTGCAAGATTGTATCATAACATAAAGTACTTTCAGTTTCGGCATGCCCAGTTCCACGTCAAGGAGGAGAAGAAGTGCCACAAAGTCGCGTTCGTGCAGATCCTCGACTTCGCAAAGAGACGGGTTCTGCTTCATTGGCCACCCACCGTGGTCACCCCAACGGCCACTCGCAGCCCGAGCCCTCGCGTCCCGAGTCCTCGCGTCCCGAGTCCAGCGCCGTTGTATGGTCATATCCCAATGCCGATCCTCCCTCGTCAGGGTCCAATCTACTGGAACCCTCTCCAGCTCCAGCTCCAGCAGCTCCCGCTCCAGTTTGAGCTGCTCCAGCTGCAAGATTTCGAAGAGGATGTTCTCGAAGAGGATGACTAGGACGCGATGTTCTCACGGAGTCGTGTCCCTCATTCAGATCTCGAGGTTTCTGAACACTTTGTTTCGGAAAGCGACATTTCAAAAACAGTCGGCCTTTGATTAGTCGAAACAGTTCTGAAACGTCGCTTTCTGAAACGAAGTGCTCTGAAACGTCGGCGTCTCGTCAGCCTGCCCTCTTTTTTTGTTATGTTACGTAGCTGTAACCCTCAATCTTCCTTTTTTTCCTGTATCTGAAAATCTGTCAACTCTTTCCATTAATTTACTCCCCCCCCCTATTTTTTCCATTATATTGCTTATTATCCCTTTTTCCACTGTTTTCACCGTCCCATTCTACTCCCCAAAAAAAATGATATGCATTTTAACATTTATTCTCATGTATCTTCAGTTTGTACTCAATAAAAAACTAGAAAACGAATCAAATGTTCTTCTCTCCCGTGTTGGCAGCCATCTCCGTCCAGCACCTTGGACTACACTGTACTCTTGTGCAACTGAGCGACGAAAGAGAGAGAGAGAGAGAGAGAGAGAGTGGGCAAGGGAGACCATACACATGTCAATCACATGTCTGCTTTTTCTCTGGACTTCCAATCCAAGGTTTAGCTGTTTTTCAAAAATGGTAACCTGATACTTTGACCCGTAAACAGTTCTTTCGCCACGCGGGTGACAACCGCATCCGGAGCCGATTGATACCCCTCGGATAGGAAACATAAACAAATTGGAAGACTGTACGCTAACTAGGGGAAGGGGCCGGGTCATCTAGCTTGGGGAAGGGGCCGAGTCATCTAGCTTGGGGAAGGGGCCGAGTCATCGGATGGACTTCCCAGTACACTGAGGGAAACATGAACTCTTTCCAGTTTGAAGGGCTTGACTATGTGTTCAGGAAGAGAAAATCTTTCAATCCGGTGGCCTTGAGGTCGCACGTCCCGCGGCGTGTCACCTGATGGTTCTCGCCACGAAAATGCTTTCTGGCTGAAAATCGGCTTCTCAGCAAGGTTTTGACACTTTTTCTGACGAAAACGGCTACAAAGGCATGTTTTCAATCATCTCCAACCAAATTACAGCAGTTTCCATCAATTTTCAGTACAAAAACATGAATTTTTGGATATTTTGCCACTTTTTACCAAAATTACTTGATTCTCATTGCAAACTGGTGGAAACTGCAAAAATTTGGTTGAAAATGATTGAATTCACGTCATCTTACCCGTTTTCATCAGAAAAAGTGTCGAAATCTTGTCCAGAATCCGTATTTCAGTTAGAAATCATTCTCGTGACGAGACCCACCAGGGTACTGGATGCGGGACGGCAATGATATGTTCATTACAAATAATCATGTGTATAACAAGTAAATGTGCAAAAGGAAAGTCAAAGATAATTGAGGAAAAGTTTCAAAAAAAAAATTGATTCACATGGAGTGCGTGGGCGGTGCTTGGTGAAAGTGAAGTGCAAGATCAGAAAGTCTCTGAAATGTCAAATACCTTCAGTTTTATGCTTCAGTAGGTTTTTTAACTAACAAATCATTAGAAAATCTTCTCAAAAGAACATTGAACATGGGGGCAGGAATCAAGTAGGCGGAGTTGGTGAAAAATCAACGAACATCTGAAAAAAAACATCTGAAAGTTAGAATAGAAGCTTACGAGACTCATCACGCTTTAGAATACCCATTACCCGAAAGGAAACAGAAACTTCGACAAACTCACGTGCATGATAAATCATTACCTTTTTTTCCCAGAAAAATGATCAGAATAATACGCTCCGCGGCTTCCACAAACAGAACTCTCCGATATTTTGAATAATGTTGTCGGCTCCATGAAAGCTTCCGGGGTGGAGCTTTACCATCTGCCTCTTCTTGCTCTATCCTCCTGGCGGTGCACCTTTCATTTCGTCTCTCTCCTGGGTCCCGTTTTGAATTAATCCGTAAACATAATTACGGGATTTTGGTTCAATAGTGTGCATGGTCGCTAGAGAAGTGTGCATGTAGTTTGAGTCACGAGCCTTTCTGAAAAAATGATCCGAATTCGAGAGAATGCTGATTGTTTCGTCACAACTAGTCTAACTAAAGTTGGTTCCTAGTCTTCCTAGTCTTAGGGCACCTAGTCTAGTCTGTCATAATGCCTGCTTATGAGTGGAGTTTTTGTTTTGCTCAAAAATGCGCAATCAGCCAGAAAGGCAGACACCGTGTGAGAAATCTAACTTTTTTAAACTATCTAAAGAGAGAATAGTTTACAACAGAGTGAGACAGACTAGTTGACCTACCTTATCAAAATCCGCGCGTTTTCATGGAAAGATCCCATTAGCGGGCATCACATGCACTGTGTTCTTTCTCTTCTTGACAACACTTTTCCAGAATTTTTCCCGCATCCTATCATCGATACACATGAATAAAACACTTCTAATTAAGAACATCTGAAACAAGTTACTGTTATAAGAATAAGAATATTTCTTACAAATTCGAAAACTCTCATAAAGCTAATATTTTTCCCATCCACTTCCAGAACATTGATTTTAGACAAAGTGCCGATCTCGCACAAAAAAATGAGAACTTGTAAGACGACATCGAAGAGAAAGATTTTGAGCGTTTTCTTGTTGAATTCGTTTTTATTTCCGTCTGGTTCGGAAATTTTGTAAAAACTGCATATTGCTTTGTAAAAAAGTGCAATTGTGACTATTGTGTATATTACGGATACAAGGATCATGAAAAACTGCTTCCACATGGAAGCGTCTCCGTTACACAGCCATGTGACCGAACCGAGGTCACAGGCCCCCAGTTCAAATTTTTTATTATTTTTCCAAACCTGAAAGTGCTTCATATTTGTTTCAGTTGGTTTTTACTTTATTTTTCCGTAAAATTCTACATGTTATCAACATAGCTTACGTAAAACTTATGATATTTTGAAAGTTTGTTTACCAACTCAGAACTTGATTCAGACACCCTAATTTCCAGGATATTTTCGAAAATAGTGCATTACCTTCTTGGTGTCACGGTCTGGCTCTCCGACAATGATGCAACGGGCATAACCAAGCACCATCAGATAGCCGCTGTGGAAAAAAACAAAAAAGCATCTTATAAAATCCGAGATATTGTGAACATCTTGGGAGTTCGGAAGGTTCAGAATAAAAGTGTCGACCCACCCCAAGGTGATCACTAGCAGGTCCCAAAATATAAAGTTTTCTCTGAAATTTTTGAAATTTGTGATTTGCGTTTTTTCCAGGAAAAAATCACAACATTTTTAAAAACTTTTCATAGGACCACATCGATTTCCACTTTGCACTTACCAAAACAATAACAACTCGTAAAAGGGCATAAAACGCCACATATTTCGGTAGGGCGCCAAAGTAGTTTTCCAAAAAAACGATACAAATGATAGCATTCGAGAACGACAGGACCAACAAGATTACGGTAACGATGATTATCAGAGGGAGGAATTCCATAACGAGGAGAACGACAATCGGCAAGCAAATGGAAGAAAAAAAGTGTGAGTTGTGTAGGAAGTTTATATATGTAGTTATGCAAGCTATAATCATCTGAATCCCGCCCAGTGCACGCCATGCTCTGGAATTGCGAGGCGGATTACTGTAGGTGTCGAGCAAAAACACGTGGGGGGGAAGAAGCTGAGGTTATGAAAAATGGGGTCAATGCTGGATGCAATGATGACGTCAGACTATCCACCAGTGTATGAAGCCGTTGAGATCCTGAAAAACTTAATGAGGATTCTGTCCCAGATTCAGAATCCGAATGTGGAAAAGCAAGAATTCTGAAAATTCAAGAAGGAACAGGCTGTCATTTCAGAGACAGCAGATTCCATGTCGCCGACCTGATACACGTATTCACAGTTTTCAGACAACCCGTTCAACCAGGAATCCTCCCATCCATCATGATTACGTCATTGGAATCTGCAAGGCTGAAGTAAGTGTTACCGTAATCTTGGGCATGTCTTGCTCCCTTTGATCTTTCGCGATATTCAAAGACGACATGCTAAGACGTCAGTAACTCTTATCATCCAAAAACCCAATTCCTTGTCGCAAAATGTCGCGAGCCGTTTTGGATTTGTATTTCTAAGCCCTTCTGATTCACGTCTGCTATCTTCGTATCTAGACTCATATTGTCCGCGCGGTTCAGATCAGAACTCTAAATTTAGTCATTTTTGTCCTAGATCTCGTTACTCACAATCAGAAAGTCATGAAACCTGCAGACCTCTCTCGGATCGCTGGGCATTATATCTGTGCCTAATTCCTTTCCGCTTCGTTCTTTTTCTCAACTCTCAACTTGTTTACGCTTCACCTCGTGTTCAACTGTTCAATCGGCCAGTATCAACTTCTGACTATCTGACATTTCTCACTCCTCTCTTGTTGTTTGCCGTTATATCCCTCCCTATCATGCCAATTATCTTCCTGCTCCAAGTTACCAAGAACAGCGCTGATTATAACCTCTAGGCCACGCCCCTTGATGCATGACTCTTCTATTGCGACGAGCCCTTGAACTACCTGAACCTTCTTTATCTTGATCTTTTTCAGAACCTCTGCAATTTCCTACCTCCTCACCGGCCACTTGGAAGCCGAAGACAAACTTCCGAGATGATCTTCTACTGGTGGGGGTTCCTTGGGATCCTCCACCTATTGGTCAGCACCCTGACCTTCTGGTGCATCTATAGAGGGCGCACTACTGATTTCAAAACCCCCTACTACCGTATGCTCCAAACTGATCTCGTCATTGTGAGTTTCCCATTCCTCTGAAAGTTGATCCATTTTCACATATTCCAGAATGTCGTGTGCCACGTTCACTCCTGGATCAAGCGGTTCTCAACCGACGATGAGCTGTCCAGATTCCTGATTCCCGTTGGAAAACACGCCGAGTTCCTCCTCATGATAAATGACTTTCTAAGTCAATACTTCTACCACGTGCAGAGTATGAGTATGCTCACGAAGTGCTTCTGTCAATTCCAAACTACTCGCGACATGACTGTTCTGATCTCCTGGCAGAAGTATTGGCCCCGGGCCTATATTGGCAACATCGTCGCTTCTGGTCTCGTTACGGTTCCCTACGCAGTCATCAGCCATCTGAAGACTGTCTCCTACGACCCGAAAGCTGACAAGCTGGTGTTTAACCCAGAACCATGGGAACAATCCTACTGGATCATGGATCTGGAAATCCTGTTCTACTTGTTCTCGATCTGCGCAATTGGAGCAGCCACGTTCTTCATGATTCACCTACACCCCGACTGGAAGAAAGCCAAGGTTATGAAAACCAAAGTGACCGCCCTGACATTCATCAATGCGATCATGCACACAGCCGTTTTCTGCTGGCACTTCATCCCTCGTTACATGGAAATGCAAAAGTCGACCAGAGTCATCATGTTGTTCTGTGTTTCTGATCTGGTAGGTCACTCAAAATCCTGTAACCCATTAGAAATACTTGGACTTTCAGATCACATGCACCCTGCCTTACATGCTTTTTGCATGCGACAAAAAGTTCCGGAGAGCTTTTCTGTTGCTGGTCTTCGACTACAAAACAATTGAAGTTCGTCCGACGGAGATGGCCCCCCGCAGAAAGTCCGAAGATCCCACTGCCCAGAATCTGACCTCATGAAAATCACCTCTTTATGGATTGATTGTCTGAATGAATGAAATCTCCGGGAAATGTTGTTCTACTGGCAGCTTGCTGTGCCTTCCAGTTGCGTAATGGGGCGTGCGTCATAGTTCTCGAGGGAAACTTTACGAGTTGAACTCAGCGTGCTGATAATCACTGATGCGAAAGTGAAAAACAACCATATCGCACGTTCGCTGACGCGATCGCGAACAGAGCACACATTCATAACGGGGTAATTAGGCGTTTGGAAGGAATCTTTGCAGGGAGCAATGCTTGATCTGATAGTTTTCTATGGAGTTCCAGAAACTGAAAACATGTTTGTGTATGCGTTGGAGTAATGCACCATTCCAAAATTCTGCTGAATTGAATCATCACTTGATGGTTAGAAGTCTTCTATGTTTTACTTGATAAAAGTGCAAGCTACCAAGTTACTGGACTACATCAAAGTTTGAAATCATGTTGTAATGAATAATAAGCTGATGAACCAGTAGTTCAAGATGCCCTAACCAGTTCCAGATGGTCCAGAGGGTTTTATTGGGAACAGAAGCCAGGGAAAAACAAATACTGCTTAGCTTGCTCATTGGATTATCATAGTGAACTTTTCCAAAAAAAAAAACAGGCAGTTATTGCAAGTTTATGAAGTAGATTTTTCCCTCACTGTGATGAATTCTATCACATTACGAGCTCTTGCTGTACTTTTACAAATCTCAAGCTGCGTTGGTGGGAATCTTAACCCTTGGCCTAAAAATACGGTATCTGATGAGTTAGATAGTGATTTTTTGAGCTCGACCACAATAAAGGCAGGAGACAAACATTTGGGGTCCACTCTGCTTTGCCTCTCCTTCCCAAGACGCATGTGTCAATTGTAGGCGTTAGTGGAGCAACAAAGGCTCTTTAGGACATTGGAAATACGGGGCAGCTGTTCTGTCATCTGTGAATCATGCAGATAATATGTGGGATCAACAGCATTTTCGTCAGGTCGAAGATGCGCAGAATCCATTACATTCATTACGTGGTCTCCACTCAACATCATTCTGTTCTTTCTCTTTATTTTCTTGGTTTGCCCTTCTTTTTTCTTTCTCTCAATTTCTCATTTTCCCAGCCAATATTCACAAATTATCGATTTTTTCAGAGTTTGATAGTTTTCGAGAGTGGGTTTTATTTCAGCTTCTTCTATGTTGGAAAGGGAAGTTCCGTAAAACTCCTGAAAATTTTGTTTGGAAAGCACCGCTTTCCAAATGGAGCGAACCCATCAACGATTTTTGAACGATAGGGAATCAACCGACCATCTTTGAGCATGAGAAAGGAACTAGCCAACTATTTCTGAACAAGTGGGAACTAGCCAACTATTTTCGGATTGGTTTGAATCAGCCGACGATCTTCAAACAAGAGGAAACCAGAAGTCTATTTCCGTTTCAGCATGAAAGTTGCTAATTATGAGCGCGGCGGGCGGACGATTTTTGAACGAGAGGGAATCAACCGACCATCTTTGAGCATGAAAAAGGAACTAGCCGAAGAGTCTCGTTTGTGACATGGATGAGGATTTGCTCGAAATGTAAAATTAGACTATTTTTATCTTGTTGGAATATATGAAAGACAAGCGGAATATTAAAGAATATTTTTTAAAAAAGTAAGTTACAACGCATTCTGCAAATTTTCTTTATTTTTTCTCGATCTTCCATTTCCGCAACGTGTATTTTCAGATGATCAACTTTTCAGAATTCTGTACGGTTTTCTGGAGTATGTTTTCAAAAAAGGTGATAGCCGACAATCTTTGAACAGGATGGGAACCAACCGACCATCTTTGAACAGGATGGGAATCAACCGACCATCTTTGAACAGGATGGGAATCAACCGACCATCTTTGAACAGGATGGGAATCAACCAACGATTTTCGTTTTTTGGACGCACATGGATGAGAGAATTTGCTCGAGATGGAATGGCAGCATACTGTTATCATGTTGAACAATACAGGAAGACAAGCGATCTCTTCAAAATGGAGAAAAGTAAGTTACAACGCATTCTGCACATGTTTTTCTTTTTTTCTCAATCTTCCATTCCAGCAACTTATATATTCAGATGATCATTTTTTTTTCAGAATTCTGTACGATCTGCTGGAGTACAATCTCACTGATCGCAGTTTATATTGGCAAGGGTGCATAAGAACAAGGCTTCTTTTCGCAAGAAAGAGGGAACCGGAGACCTCGAATGGAAACCAGCACACCTTTTTTGGAGAGATCAACAACATCATTCATAATTTTCTTTATGAATTTGAAACTGGTGAACTACAACCACTAATAATTAATTGTTGTACCTTACTAATAAAAATATCGTTTATTGAAAATTGTTTATTGTACCAGTTCTCAAATAAAGAGATCCAATTAAAGCTCTTGGCTATCACTACAAATACAAATCCCATTCACCTGAGCAAGCACACTCAATAAAAAAATCAAATTCAGACATTTTCCAGAAAACCTCCATCCATTCCACTGGCCAGGCCGGTTCTAGTTGGGAATCAAGTGTTTCATTTCTCATTCCTTGTACCGGAATTTCAAATTCTGCTGAAATGTTCTTCTTCTCGAACAGATATCGTATTTCCTTCATACCCCAGGCAGACTGACAAAAGTGTTGCGGTAAAACACTGACGTTATTAGTGCTCAGTTAGTTTCCAAACAAGGCAAAACACTAAAGTGTGTCTAGTCCGCTTCACATCCAAATTCTCGATTTTTGTCCTTATTTTGTTACGTTTCAGTTTCCTTCTCTATCTTTTTCTTTCCATCACTGCCTCCTGCTCTCTGACTCTCTGACATGTGAGCGTGCCTCCCGTTGAAGCCGTTGCGCCGAAGAGAGCCCATCCGCCCGTACCTGGCACCACCTCACTCTTTCTATCTTCTCGTATCTCCTGCTCATTGATTATCTCTCTTATCACTCTTTTTATCCCTCGTCAGCACTGAATCGAGCCTAGAAACACACTACGCTTTCTCAAGACCCTCTCTTCTGACCAACATTGGGAATGTGTCTCTCGAAATCTTTCTTTTGGGTTTGATGCTCTGATTTCAGAGACTACAATGTACGGAAGAGAACTAAGAACTCAATAAGTATTGATCCGGAATGAACAAAACGTATCCACTATAACTGCTTGTAGGGATACATGAGTCCTGGAGCGCTCTTCTGGTTTGGCGGGTGCCGTCGGCTGGAGGTCTAATTAACGTGCACCAATTTCTTTCGATACGCTACAAAGAAGGAAAGGCTCCTTGCTGAATGGTCGTCAAGCAAACGCAAAGGGGCTTGAAGATTCAAAATGACAAGTCAAGTTGAATTGAATCAGTGATCTGAAACCTAAAACCCGAAGAACTATGTCACGAAAAATCTGTGATAGGTATTCAGGTGTGAAAATTCCACTAAATTTTCAAAATTTGAGGTCCTCCCACTGTGATAAGTCATTGACAAAAACCAATTCCCTTCACGCAACTAATAAACATTTATTGAGAAAAAACACTACTTAAAACTGAATATGAAATATCTCCAATTCATCAAATGAGGAGTACTCGTATTGTCTGAAAATAGGCATCTTTGAGAGAAAATTTATGTTTGTACAACAAACTTACAAAAAATATTTTCCCTTATTTGATTTTCCCTTCCCAATATGTCTTTTCTGGTTCACAAGAACTTCTTTATTGGATCTGAAAAGAACTTCGGTTTGTGTTATGGTCTCAAGAACACTGCAACTTACTGCTGGTCGTTTGAAATATGTTGAGAATGTAATCAGACAAGTTTAGGATTCTCGCGTGTGCAGATCTTTTGGCATTGTTGTGATTGACTGTCATTACATTTCCTGAAGCAAAATGAAGCAGAGTTGATAGACTCGATAAGCGATTAACTAACTCACCAATCAAATCATTATCATTCTTCAAATCATAAAAATAACTTCAGTAAAAATCAAAAAACCGGTTTTCCTACTGGGAAACCGGGGGTCTCCTTCTGGAGACCGTGAAAGATGGAATGAATCAGTTTCTTTCCGCGGCTCTTATCCGGCACCTCTCATGGGCGTGGCATGTAAATCCCGAAGGAAAGATTAGTATCCGCATGACATTGAATCCATACTTGTGTGAAAAAGAAGCCAGAGATTAGTCGAGCTGTAAACAGAAAGATTCGAGGAAACGGTAGCTTATCGTGGGCAAGGCTTCCAAATCCGCTGACGTATTTGGTTGGGGAGATGTTATGAGCCGAAGTGTACAATCTCCAGAACACGGAGCGGTACAACAGGTAGGTTTTGTCGTTGGCAAGAGTTCCGAATGATAATTACACGTTTGAGGATTCCCTGGATTGAATAAACAACTACAATTGCTCTGAAACAAAACAGAACACTAGTGACACGACCCATTGCTTGAACACCTTTACGAGGGGCTGAACAAAGTTCATCTGTACAGTTCCTATTACTCTTCCTCACCAACTTACCCACGACATTCTCTCTATGTCCTCACTACCTCACAAGTGTCGGGGCGGTGAGCACATGGATGATAGATTGAGAACTCGTTATTTGGCTTTAAGCGTGAACAGTAAGAGTGTATGGTGAGTAGGCAGCATCATGGGCGTTTTCCGTTTTACCTAGGAGCCACGTGATTTGCATACTTCAATATTTTAACGTGGAACTAGTCAAACATACTATTGTTATCAGGAAACCTTGTTGACGATAAATCCAGACAGTTCTACCCCTCCGAGTTCTTGCGATTGTACACCTTACCTCATAACACTTGCCCAATCAAATTTGTCAGCGGATTAGGAACCCTCGCCAATTCAAGGCTACCGTTTCCTCAAATCTTTCTGTTTACAGATCGACTAATCTATGGCTTCCTTCCCACATAAATGTGTTGTATGTCATGTTACTAATCTCTTATCACGTGGAATTCATAGGACATGCTCGTGAAAAGTGCCGGATGAGAGCTGCGGAAAGAAACTGGTTCATTCCATCTTTCAAGGTCTCCAGAAGAAGACCCCCGGTTTTCCAGAAGGAAAACCGGTTTTTTGATTTTTACTGAAGGTATTTTTATTATTTGGAGAGTGATACTGATTGATGATCACATGGACTGCAGTAGTCCCCTACTACCCACCACCAGCGATAACTTCCCCAAAGGCACGCGTTGGTCGAGTCTTACAGGGAATGTCTTATATGTACGAAAACAGGGATAAGTACAAGTATCGGATGATGATGAAGAAAATTACAAAGGGTCACTGAATCACAAAAGAATCTGTCCAGCACTGTGCATAAAATGGTAAAACTTGAAATTCAAAGGTTGATTTTTAGCGAGTTTATAGTTTCAGAATCACTTCAACTCTCCGCAATTCCGAAAGTTTCCAAATGCATGTTTTCATCCCTTCTGTACCACTGCCGCTCTTCAAGAATCCAAATCCATCGTTATTTTGTAACCTCCTTTCCGAAACTTTTCTAATTATCCCCTACTCCTCTCTACACCATTATATATCCTATTTGCAATCATTCCGTTTTCTTCTCAATAAACTTATCAATTCTCCCCAAAATCTATGTATCTTTCTTTCCTCTTCTGCTGCTCATCTAGTGTGACGTAGCACACATTGTGTGTCGCTGGGCATCTCTCCTCCAAGCCCATAAGATCATAGCAACGTGCCAAAGACTGACCTGTATGCGTGGCAGTGTCTCCGTCTCGTTCTCTCCCTTCGATGACCCAGCCCGTGTCGGCTAAATGCTTTCAGAAGACGTTAGCGCAGAGAATGGAGAGATACAAAGAGAGCGAGGTCACCATTGCCCTTTGGGACGGCCCAGAAAGGGTTGGTAATGACACGAACCGACTATGTAACCGGGTTCAAAACCGCGACAAAGTTTTTGAAAACCGAGAAGGGTTATGAGCACAGGTAACACAACTTCAGGCGAGGGAAAAAAGAGAATAAGCTCGCTGACTTTATGATCTAATTGTGAACCTATCTGAAAAACGTTTTGAATGGGAGCAGACAAAAGTTGTCTAGACTTGATGATTCAAAACAGGAAGAAACAACCTTCTTGAGTGGCTGTGCCGTTTGAATAAAGGTCAAATCAAATTTAAATATTCTATTCCACAATGTCATTATCATGAAGTTCCCGAATTCTCCCAGATCATAACTTTTTTAAAATACTTCCGGTTCTCTGACATGTCACATTCTTTAAATCTCATAATTGAGTGTTTTCCTTAATCTCTCCCATTTGTTTTCACACTTATCACAGCATGCCAGGAGCGGATAAACTGCGTAATTAGCGATCCGGCGATACCTGTTGACGGGTCTACTCAATGCGCATCGATTAGCCCTGGTGTGGACACACACGGACCCGTCTCAACAGTGTGTCAACGGCGTAATCTGTTGCAATAACATTGTGAAGGATAGCTTCCGGCGGATTAGCAGGTCAATGGGGGGAAGGGATACTTTATCAGGATAAGGACTTCAAGAAGTTTCAATTCAGAGTTGGAGACTGACTTGGAACATTTACAAGTTCTGATGGAATGGAAAAACACGTTGTGTTAAATGTTCCCCGAGTTGCTCCTTTGCCTGGTGCTCAAAGTTTGTAGCCCTCTATGGATCCCTCTTTGTTAATCAAATGTCTATACATCCAGAATGCATAATTTGATACCAAAGTTGAGAGAAAAGGTTTTGATAACTGTTCCGTTCTCTCTTCTTGCTGTTCTCGCATGGTCCGTCTTGATGACGTAATCCGTCGGCGCGACAAAGTGACCGTCACTAATCCCTTCCCGCTAGCCATCCCCGATCACCCGACATTTTTCCGCCTTCGACGACTGTCACATTTGACGAGTCAAGAGTCTTTTTGGGGGCACGGTGTGCAGCGGCAAACGTTTTCAGAAGACGTCGAGACAGAGATACGCAGAAGAATAGAGTGAGGTCATATCTTTGGCTTACGAACGTTTGTCCTAAATAATATCCATCTGAAGAAACTAATCGGTTAGCCAGGGCTCACGGCGTTGGGTGAAAGCCGAGGTTGCACTTGATTGGGTCACGTCCAACCACCAACCTGAAGCTTTGGCAAAGTTTTTCTCGCGCCCTAAATAACGTTGTCAATGTTAGGATCAGTTTTCCTGAACTAGAAAGCGTCGCAGAAAGAATCTAGAAATTTTGGAAAAAAACTGGCCTGACTATCAAAAAATCTCTTTCCTTATGATTCTATCACCAATTTCACTCGTTCCTCCAGCTCTCACTCATTCACGTCAGTTCCACACGTTTCCCACCTTCTGGACATACAAAACGACTCACACCATTCCCAGAAGCGTTTCGGCCGCTCACAGCTCCAAAAATTGGCGTCGAACCATCATAAACTCTATCCAGATGTCGCTCTAGTACGGACCCATGCAACAAAATAGTTCTCTTTCATTCTCCTGTCCGAAAAGACCTGATTTCCCGTCCAACATGCACCCGACTGCTGATTTCCGTACTTATCAAGGCACGTTTCCGCCGTTTTTATTTCCAGTGTTCAGTTACATCTGCCCAATATACGGTATCCTCTTTTATGATGATGACTGTCTGTCAAGGCTAAAACAGCTGATTCGGAAATTCTCTCAACATGAATCGACTATCTCTTGTTCAGAACTTCAATTCCTGTTTTCAAGAACTGATAACTGATCATTTCCCGAGTCCATCTTAAGTTTGAAATATGTGCTTGTTGAGATAAGAGATTGAAGGGAACACTGACAGGAAAATGGTTGTCTGCCTGAAAAGGTCTGATTTCGAAACATCGGAGATTTTATTTTTCATAAAAGTTTTGTCTATCAATTCGTTATTATTCCAGAAGTTGTGAAATTTTGATTTGTTTTCAGAGTATCTTCTAGATGCCGTAGCCGTGCACTCTTCGTCTCTTTCCTCCGAAGGGGCGGGACCAAAGAGGTACTTATTGGCGGGGTACAGATATACGCGTTGGAGCCCCGCAAGGTCTCATTCGATCATTCTGTCTTGTCTCTGGTTGCGGTCATCTTATCTCTCGTCTTCGTTCCTCGCGTTCCTACCCCAATTTCTTCTAGATTTCAGAGTACCCGACTCGACAACCAACCACCCGTTCAGCCACGCAACGACTACAATCCCCACCCTCCACATCGTTCCAAGTTAGTTAGTACGGGATACTAGAAGGGCAGGGAGGAGAAAATAAAGTCGTATAAAGGTGTCCTGGACGAAAATATTTTAATTAAGTACTTTCTGATAGTTCTTCATTCTGAGCTGATAAGAGATTGGATGAATGGGTCCCTTATGTACAGTCCCAAGTAGAGCTCCAGACCGTGGGATTGATACTAGGAGTGTAGAACATCATCATCAATTTTCTTCCTATCTCCTTCACTTCTTTTGATATCACTCTATGCAATCATCAACACAAAACTTTTGGCGGGAAAAGTTTTCAAAAAACTTGGAAATCGATTCAGTGTCAATAACTTCCGCATCATCACATTCCAAGACAATGGCTTATCTATCGACTATTTTGAATTAGCTCTGTTGTTTATTGACGCGTTGTTTATTTATCGAACCCGCCCATCCATTCACATCTCGAAGGACAAACCTCACATTCTGCTCATGTCACTCTTTCACTAGTCTCGTCTTCCCGTTTTTCTCTCCCCCAATCCTACCTTTCCCTACGATCATGAATATCCTCGAGAACCGTTGTTCTTTCCAGCTATTCTGAAGAACGTTTCTGTTCAAGAATCAGCGTTACGTACTGGAACCTCTGTAGCTAAGAACCTGTCACAAATTCAAGTCTGTCACAAGCTCGAGGTCAAGATTTCCCAAGCTAGAAGTCAAGTTCTACCAAACTACTTCCACGCCAAGCTACATGACACCACTGAATCCGAAGAACAAGACGTTCTAAAGAAGAAGTTCTGGCATCGAATTCAAGCTGAAATTACTTGTTTGTAAATACATTTCTCTTTTCAAGATAAATGTTTTTTCTTACTCGTGTTGATGCAATTGTTTTCTCAGCCTTTTTTCTTTTAAGTCTTCTCATTCCTTTCCTTTTCTCGGAATTAAATTCACATTATGCCACTCTCTGAAAATCTCTTTCGCATTAGTTGACATGCTTCTTTCAGTTATCTAACTTTGATGAACAATGTGAGCGTCATTCTTTCTGTTCCGTCTTGAAATGAGAAGTGAGAGCAGTTTCCTCAAAGTAGTCAGCTCCTTTATCAGTCAGCCAATTCTCTAATCAACTAATCATGCTTTCTTTAGTACGCCAGTTCCATTGGCAATCCGTAAATGATTTCTTAGCTTGTCAACTTTCCAGCCAGTAGTATCAGCAACATCAGTGAACCGATTCTTTATCAACCAATTATTTACTGATCAGTACGCCAAACCGAGTTGTCTTTCATTCAATTTTCTTATCAGCTTATCACCTTGATTGGGAACGCCAACCCTAGCTTAGTACTTCAATGTCTCACTAGTCAATCAGTCCTTTATCATTCATCCGATCATTCAGCTAATTCCTTTTGACTCCGTTCACTTCTTTGTTAGTCTGCCGACAAAGTACTTTTGGTGAGTTACGATGATAACTTTCCTTCTTCTGATAAGTACAGTCTGTTCATTATGATTAGGACCCCCCTCACATTTGCAAATTCTGGGTTTCCGAGAAGAGATAGAAAAAATCTGTGAATGCAGTTATTCTTGGCTTGGTCTGAAACCTACGTGCCCTATTTTTCTTACCAATCGGTGGTCCGTGGGCTCCAGGGCTCAATATGGGTACCTCCCCGGTAGTTCATTTTGATTAGGACCCCCCTATTTTTGGCAAAAATTGAAAATTTTTTGTTTTTTTTTGAACTCAAAACTTGTTCAATTTTGTGTCCTAGTGTGTCTTTGAACGTTTTCATAAAAATTACCCTCAACTAGAACCTCTAACCAATACTCACAGTCCTCTGAAATGTGAAAAATGGCTTTTTTTGAGGTTTTTTCAGATTTTTCAAGATTTTTTTCTGTAGAATTTTTTCCGCAAGCCAAATTTTTTTGTACAGTGTTCCCACATAGTTTTACATGTTTTCTATACAAAATGGCTAGTTCAGAAAAATTGTAGACAGTCCCACAGGACCGAGAACGGAGGGATGCCTCGGAAAAGATCCACAGGAAACACGAAATATCTCAAATCTGTTCAGATTGCTCTCCAAATTGTTCAAAAAACATGAGAGATGTTGAATACTGTTCAGATTGAGGATATTTCGTTCAATTCCCTTCTCCCCTGATGTTCAGAGTGATTTTCAATTTGCAGAACTCCCTTCTTGGAGCGTCCTCTACGTTCTCGGGCCTGTGGGACTGTCTACAATTTTTCTAAACTAGCCATTTTGTATAGAAAACATGTAAAACTATGTGGAAACACTGTACAAAAAAACTTGGCTTGCAGAAAAAATTCTACAGAAAAAAATCTTGAAAAATCTGAAAAAACCTCAAAAAGTGCCATTTTTTCACATTTCAGAGGACTGTGAGTATTGGTTAGAGGTTCTAGTTGAGGGTAATTTTTATGAAAACGTTCAAAGACACACTAGGACACAAAATTGAACAAGTTTTGAGTTCAAAAAAACAAAAAATTTTCAATTTTTGCCAAAAATAGGGGGGTCCTAATCAAAATGAACTACCGGGGAGGTACCCATATTGAGCCCTGGAGCCCACGGACCACCGATTGGTAAGAAAAATAGGGCACGTAGGTTTCAGACCAAGCCAAGAATAACTGCATTCACAGATTTTTTCTAGCTCTTCTCGGAAACCCAGAATTTGCAAATGTGAGGGGGGTCCTAATCATAATGAACAGACTGTACTTCAAACCAAGTTGTCTTTTAGTATCTCAATTTGTTACCAGTCAGCGAATTATCTTATCAACTTATCACCCTGATTGAGAAAGCCAACCTTATATTAGTATTCCTGTGTCACACTAGTCAATCAGCACTTTATTATTCCTCCTATTCTTCAGTTAGCTTCAGCTTCAGCTTTTTGACAGTCCGTTCACTGTTTTTTTAGTTTCTGATCAGTATGCCGAACCAAGTTGTTTCTTAGTCTCTCAAATTGTTAGCAGTCAGCCAATTACAGTGCTGGTCTGAAACATATGTATTCACAAAACGTATTTCGAGTCTGATTTCCGTTTCAGGGGTCGGATCGATTTGGAATTTTTTCGACATATGTACAGTAGTCAAAGAAACATATTTTTAATACGGGTACAGTCAGATTTGAAAAAATTTAAATGTTAAAATATTTTCTGATTTCGGTGAAAACTCAATTTTGAGATTTTTCGCTCCAAAACTTTTTTGAGAAGGGATGATAGGATTCTCACTCATTTTTGTTGAAAACTTGTTTTTGAACATGTAAGACGTACAGAAAAAAATTTTGTGCTTCTCGGTTCTCTTTTGACCCCACCCCATGATCTCGAATGTCATGTAAAAGCGTCGACTTCCAGCACAGCTTCAGAGCACGCACAGCCAAATTTCTGAGGTTTGTTGGTTACTATTAGTCAAAAAGTTATTTCAACAACCTATGCAGACCCGACTAATTTTTTTTAAATCTGACTGTACCCGTATTTCAAATATGTTTCTTTGACTACTGAAATTGAAAAAGAAAAAGACTTCTAAAAAAATTCAGGTCGATCCGACCCCTAAAACGGAAATTATGCTTGAATTACGTTTTGTGAATATGTTCTCACTAAATTTCATCAAAGAATTGTCCTGACTAAATACGCCAACTCTTTACAGTAGCGGTCATAATTTAGTGACCCCTAACAGTTTTGACCATAACTTGGCTCAAAATGGTTCGTTTGAGCTCAGCTCTGGACATGATGTTCCTGAGGGACCTAGTAACATGTCCAGAATTTTTGGTGAAGATACATAAAGATTCAGATGAGGGACGTCATATGGAATTCTGAAATCCAAAAAATCAAATTTACCAAAACTTTTCTCATTTTTTCCAGAGGTTCCAAGTATTTTTAGAATGTGCCCTAGGGTCCATAAAAACATCCCTGAAATTTTTGTGTTGAAAGAAAAAGTTTGAAGTTTTTTGACTTTTTCGAAAACAAGGTCCCTATAAATGTTTGGGACTATAACGGCGTGGAAAGTGATCAGATGTCTCTCAAAATTCTTGAGAGTACGTATTAAAATACCACTTATCAAATCCACGAACAGTGGTGTCAAAACTCAAAAGTTGATTTTTTGAGTTTTCAGTACTTCAGGATACCTGGTGAAATTATCACTGAAAGCAAAAAAATCAACTTCCGAATTTTGACACCACTGTCCCTCAGGAACATTATGTCCAAAACTGAACTCAAACGGACCATTTTGAGCCAAGTTATGGTCAAAACTGTTAGGGGTCACTAAATTATGACCGCTACTGTATCTTTATCAGTTTCCCTCATACAATTATTTTTTAGCTGGTTTAACTCATTTCTGTGCTAGTCTGTCGGTGAGTTATCAGCCAGTAACAATTTTTATCAACTCATCGCTATCTAGTCAGTCTGTCCATTCATTATCAGTTTCACAACTTGCAAGTCCTTTCGTAGCAGCCAACTCTCTTCTCAGTCGGTGTAACAACTTGTAACCTCTGATAACTATTTTTATCAGTCAATCAGTCTATCAGTCATCCAGTCATCCTTCTTCTTCATTTCAAAAGTTCTTGATTCTTATTATTAGGGTACCGAATGAAAAATCTTAATTTGACATTTCACTGAAAATCACTAGAAAACGACACGTGGAACTCTTCAACAGTTTCTTTTTTTGAATAACGTGAAAATCTGCAAATGTTGACAATTTTTGAAATGAAGAAAGTTGAAAATCGAAAAAGTCGAAAACAACGAAATTCGAATGTCATGAAAATGTCATGAAAGTGAAATCACTAAAAAAAGTTGAAAAAAGTCAAAATTTTTTCGAGTTTAAATAATTGAAAAATCGGTTGATGTGGGCCGCCAGATAGATTATCACACGAGTAGGTGAAAAAGAAGCTCTAACTAGGAAATTACTTTTCTGTCCAGTGCTAAACTTTTCCAAAACAGCCCAGATCGATTTATTTTATGATTACAAACAATAGTTCAGTACATAATTTTTGCGGAATGAGCCATCTGATGCCGTGGTGGGCTCCAGAAGTTGACGAAGAAGCCCATTTTGGCCTTTTTAGAGCTGTATTTAGATAAATTCCCGTCACGTTTTTGAGGGTCTGAGACCAGTTTTGGGTACTATCGACTCTGACTGTTTTATTGCTAAATTCGAAAAAAGTAAAATGTTCAACATTTTCACGACCCAGGTTGAACGTTGGGAGAATGAAAATTTACCCAAAATTTTGTTAGGCAGGAAACTTGTGAAATCGATCGTTCTCATCGGAAGCTAACCAAAACTGGTCTCAGACCCTCAAAAAAGTGCCGTGAACCCATTTAAATACAGCTCTAAACAGCCCAAAATGGGCTTCTTCGTCAACTTCTGGAGCCCACCAAGGCTTCAGGAGGCTCAATCCGCAAAAAAGATGTACTGAACTATTGTTTGTAATTATAGAATGTATGATTCTGGGCTATTTTGGAAAAGTTTAGCACTGGACCGAAAAGTACTTCCCTAGTAAATCTTGAGAAGGAAGTTAATTTGAGGAGATTCCATTTTTTTAAAGTTAAAAGACCGAGAATTGAAACAAAGCTTCCATTTGAATACTTGTTGTTGAATTGAATTCGAATAGAATACGTTGCCTGAATCGCCACCAAACCCGCTTGATACTGCTTCACGCTTTCGATCTTTTTCAACTTTATTGGTGATTTCAACTTTTCATGACATTCGGATTTCGACTTTTTTGACTTTCCACTTTTCTTCATTTCAAAAGTTTTTCAACCAATTTCAACTCGTGACCGTCATTTTTTGGTGGTCATGATTTTGAACGTGAAAAGTTTGAATTCGGAACCCTACTTATTATGAATCTCCAACTTTCGTTTCTAGCTCAAAACTGTGTCTCTGCCCAACCAATGTTTTCATTTCAGAAAAACCCTCACTGATTTCCAAGATGTTGTGCAGAGGTGCGACAAAGAGAATGTGCTATGAACTAGTTCACGGAACTTTCCATTACAACAACTATCCCAGCGGTATATTCAGTTTTAGTGTACCATAACATGCCTTTATTTTTCAGAATCAAACAAAAACGTTCTTCGGAAGACTCTTCGTTTTGATGACACGACTAAAACTTCCGAATACCTGCCCACAGCAAATACGCACTGTTTTGCTTGCAATTCTGACAAAAAAGACGATGAGATTCTGATTCAATGCCAGGGATTGACAAACGGAATAATGACGAATGAAGGATGTAGAGCTCCGTGCAGAAACCGATTCCATCTGTCTTGTATCAAGGGATACAACGCGAACGGATTTCAATTCCAGTACAACTCATACCCAGAGAACCAGGCACAACTGCTCTGCCCAAGCCATGGATGCGCATATTGTAACTTTAATGGCAAAAAGCAATCCGCGCACATCGAATACTTGATCGATTGCGTCTTGTGCCACAGGACTTTTCATTATAATTACTGCTTTCCTGCCGGTGCTATTGAATTTGATGTGAAAAGAACGCACGAGGACGGGACGACCGAAACTCTTAAAATGATGATTTGCCCCGCACACTCGGCCACAACAGTCAAAAATTCGAAGGAGAAGCAGCTCCACCTGAATGCCTGCTATCTTTGTGATGAGAAAAAAACGGAACCTGGAACCGAAACGGAAACTAAAACCGAAACGGAAACTGAAATCGAAACGGAAACTGAAACCGAAACGGAAGTGGAGTTGATAAAGTGCAAGAGATGCATTCGTGCATTCCACGAAATGTGCCTCGAGACTGAAACAGTGAACGGCCAGCCTCTCGAGAAAGGAACATGTTCCTTTTGCCAGTGTGAAGAGGTGTTGAGAACAAATTTGCCAGTAATATGTAAATATAAAGAAAAGTGAGTTTTTTGATAGGGAGGCATTCAGAACAAACAGACTAATTTTCAGGTTCCGTTTCGGTTACTCACGGTGGTGGTGTCGGTACCCGAAAACAAAAGATGCCAACTATGACAAGATCGGATTCGTGGCTGTGGAGTGGGGAAATGGGACCCAATCCTTTTCCATTGTACCTATTCGGAATGTAGCTCCTTTCCACAAGAAGTATCTTCCTCTTGCGAGAAGTCAAAAGGATCGTGATGAATGGGAGAAGGCGGCCGATTTTGACTTGTACGCAGACTTTCCCACCCTCCGAAAGGAAAACTACAAGAAAGTTACCGAAATGGTCCCGTATGAGAACAAAGAGGTTCCAAAAGAGATTTTTGTCGACGGACTCTGCGATTGCACGGGACAAAATAGGTGCACTGAGATGACGTGCAAGTATTTGCAAATGGAAGTGGAATGCCCCCCAATGTGCTCCGAGGACGGACGCGTGTGCCACAATCGAGACATTTCTACAAACAGCACGGAGGGACTCGAAAAGATTAGGCTGGGCGATGCCGGAGCCAAAGGATTAGGAGTTTTTGCCAAGGAACTGTTGCGTCCTAAACAATTCGTGGGGGTGTACGTCGGAGAGCTTTTTGATAAGAATGAGAAGATTAAACGGAAGGAGATTCAAGCACTGGCTAATGATTCTGAAGTGAGTAGTAAATTTGAAAAAAATATAATCAAATTCTTGAATTTTAGGCTAGCAATTACATGATGGATATCAAAGACGGAACCGGCAATCTCACCATTGACGCCTCTCGTTATGGAAATATTTTGCGTCATGTAAACCACAGCTGCCAACCAAACTGCAAAATGGAAACAAAAATGATCTACCGAGGAACAAAGCTTAATGATGAAGGAGAGAACTTATTGTACGTTGAGCGAGCTTACCTCGTGACAATCGCCGAAATTGAACCTGGCCATGAGTTAACATTTGACTATCGCATGGAGAACAAGGAGAATATGAAGTGCATGTGTGGAGCGGATAATTGCACTGGGCAACTTCGTGGAAAGATGGCGAATAAGAAGAAAGAAAAAAACGAAGCTCCACAGGACAATTCTGAGACAGATTCATCAGGATCTGCTCCGGGTCCAGCACCACGTCCACGCCAAAGAGCTGCCGCCAAACCAAAACCAAGAAGAGCAGCCTTGAAACCAATTCAAAAGTCCGTTGATGCGTCGAAGACTACGTCATCGGAATCAAAAGTCGAAAAGCCGGTTTCAGTTCGGAAATCCCGGAAGCGTGTTCAGCCAGCGAACGTTGAGGATTCGAACTCGTCCGCAAAAAGAGGTCAGCAAGTTGACGATGATGGAGCAGGACCGGCACCGCCACCAAGAGCCAACTATGGTTAGTTTGAAACTTTGAGGTGAATTGTATGAAAACTTTGACTTTTTCAGACGACTCCGATGCTGAAATGGACCAGGAGAAAGAGAATCAAAAGTGAATGCACAAAAATAACTATTAGGCATCTCAGATCAGTTCAAAAATTTTGTCTGTTGTGAATACTCCCATTTCCTAATCTCAATTGTCTCCTCTTTTCCTAATAAAGTCCAAATATTGTAAATTTTGATTAGGCGTTGAAAGTAGTCGGCATGAGACTAACAAAAGAGTTTCCGCTTGACACTAAACTGACTCTGAAGCTTGGGAGGAATTCCTAATTTGCTAGCATTTGAACTCACCGATTCACAAACTCAAGAATCCTCGTCGACGATTCATTTGACACCACCGCTTGTGAAGGCTTCAACTCGAAAGCAGCTTCTCGTCTAGTTGATACTAGTTTGCTACTCAAAATTTGCTTTGTACTCTGAAAAAGTATTAATTGTAAAAAAAAGTTTAGTAGAACTCACAACTGTGAAAACATATTGATGATGTATTTCCGAGTCCCAAACCAAAATGCTAGACTCTAGAAGGACCCAGAGAATGAGGGCACCGTTTGGTAGGGATGCTAGGATGCGCTAATGACCAATATCTAAGGTCTCCAACAAGAGCGAGAGAGAGGAGGACGTGTAGAATAGACCACGGCGTGAGGAGAGGAAGGGCGTTCTAGCGGCTGTGAGAGGGCAGCCTTCGTATCGACGGTATAGTCTCTGCGTGAGACCGTGCCAATGTGAGGAACGTGTATCTGCTGCGATGCCCAAGTAGGGAACGGATGATATGTTATGCAGACATGGGGATGATTATTGATTAGCTCAAGGTAAATATTGATAGTTTGGGAGGTAGAATAGTTTCCGAATGAGAAGTTGTTACATTTGGAATCGGAGGAAACAGTTTCTATTTGGGAAGCTGGTCCCGAAATATTCGTAAGTTTGGAAAGCATGGGCTTACAATTGGCGTGGCCTGCTGTAGAAACTTATCCTGTTTTGGAAACTTATGCCTCAAATTGCAAAATGGAAAGAAGAAAGATCTACTTCAGTCGGAAGACGTATTACAAAGTGAACGGTGAGGTTTTTGTTTGATTACTATTGCCAGTATTCAAGACGGCGATGAGATAACATTTGACTATCGAATGGAGAATTAATCGTAGAAGAAATGTATGTTCGAAGCAGTAAACTGCACCGGGAAACTGCATAGTGCAGCTGCGAATGACAAAGATGCGTTGAAGAAACTCCACAGGCCAGTCATATAGACAAGAAACAATCATCAAATTCTGTGCCGGATCCAGTGCCACGGCCACGCCAGGGAACTACTGCCTAACTAAAAACAGCGAGAGCATCCTTGAAATCCTTGCCAAGCACAGTTGATACGACGAAAAGTGCGCTATCGTAGGAAAACTAGAGATAGTCACTTAAGAAATCTGTTTCAACGTGGAATCCCCTGACGAAATGAGCCAAGAGAAGAAGAATCAGAAGTGAAAGCACAGAAAAAAATATAGCGCTGTTCAGATGAAATTTTTGTTTTCGGTGAACACTTCTAGTGTCTAATTTTCGTTTTCTGTTTCCCAATTTTCAAAAAAAAAGTTCGAAAGAAATTTCGTTAATCAGCCGCATAAGATTGGAATAATTTGAACATGGTCTGGAAAACTAGGGAGTTTGCGATTGTTTTAGGCAACTTTTGCGCCCAGCACTTTAAAAACACCCTCACAACTCACTCGCCCTAAGCTTTAGGTACTAACCTAGTTTTTCAGAATTTGAACTTACCAATTCACAAAAACATTTGGCATCATCCATTTCCATTCTCCAATTTATCATTGTGAACTCAATTTCGATTCCGTGCTGCAGTTGCTGACATTGTGAACTTGATGATGAATGTTCCCAGTGCTCATGCATTGGTCAAGATCCTCAAGTTTCACTTGGTACTCTGGAAAAAAACTTTTATAAAAGAGTTACTAGGAAAGTACTTTTTGGTCCAGTGCTAAACTTCTCCAATTTAGCCCAGAGACGAATGAACTATCTAAAGCCGTGGTGGGCTCCAGAAGTTGACAAAAAAGCATATTTTCGTCTGTCTGGTACTTTGATGGGTTCTTGGCACTTTTTTCGAGGTCTGATTGTGAGAATAGTTTTGGTTAGCTTACAATGAGTACTATGACTTTTTCATGGCCAAGTTCAAAAAAAGTGCCGGGAACTCATCTAAAAAGCTTCAAAAATGGCAAAATGGGGAAACTTAGGGGAAACTCACAAGCAGACTTGCAACTTGGCTTATTCCTGTTGGTATTTTAGAGCCCCGTAATGGATAAGTAATCGAGACTCTAGAAAATCTCAGAGAAAGAGGTCACCATCTGCAAGGGATGATGGAAGGCTCGATTAGCGAAATCCTAAGGTTTCTAAGTGAGAGAGAGAGAGAGAGGATATCGTGTGAATAATGACGGCGGAGTGACAAGAGGTGGGTCTTTGTGTCAACGGTATACCCTGTCTCTGTGTGAAGAATGCTAACGCAAAGGGCGGGTATCTGCTGCATCACCTCAGAATGAGAACGGATGTCATGTTATGCAAATAAGATAGGACTGATGATGATGGATTAGCTCAAGGTGAATTCTGATGATTTGGGAGGTAGAATAGTTTCCGGATGAGAATATGTTGCATAACAGGATTGGGATGAAAGGAACAAGTTTTTATCTGGGAATCCTCACTCAAAATGTTCGGAAATTTGGAAAGCATGGGCTCACGATTGATGTGGTCTATTGTAGAAATTTGTCCCGTTTTCTCAACCATTTCATTGCCACGAATTGGAAAACGGAGAAAAGGAAGATCTACTCGGGCCAAAAAACGAATGACGCAGTAAACGGTGAGGTTTTTGCATGGCTACCATTGCCAGTATTGAGGAAAACGATGTGCTAACATCTGACTTCCGCATGGGAAAAGGATTGTAGAAGAAGTGAATGTTGGTAGAGGCTAACTGCACCGGAAAACTTGATAGTGCCGCTGCGGGTGACAAAGATGGGGTGAGAAAGTTCCACAGGTCAGTGACAAGTAAGGGTCATCAAGTTCTGCTACGAATCTAGTATCACTATTACGCCAAAGAGCTACTTCTTAACGGAAAGCAACGAGAGCAGCTCTTTAATGCTTACTTCGATCGGTTGATGCGAAGACTGTGCTATTGGAGGAAACGTTAGTTTAGAAGATTGATGACTAGCCATGGAAAAGTATGAGTTCAAAAAGATGACAGAGTAACAAACTGGAAGTCAGTAAATGTTCCGATTTGCTAAGCTACAAGTTCTTGTTGCAATAAGCAAATGGGACAAAAGAGATAATGTTCAGAGTGATCGAAAGTAACAGGTGAACTTGACATCTCACTTCCCATTCCCGAAAAATGCATGGGAGACTAAAGCGTGCCGCCTAAGGTCGAGAAATCTGTTTCAGTGCGGAATCCTCGGAATGTGTCCACGCGGCGGACTCTCACAATTCAATAGCCATAAGCTTCATAAGGAAGACCCAATTTGTTAGAGTTTGAACTCACCAACTCACGATCACAGAAATTATAGCCGACGGTTGATTTGGCATCATCCAATGCCATTTTCAAAAAGTCATCGTGAATCCAATTGTTCATCCGTGTTGTACTTGTTGGCATTGTGAACTTGATGAAAAATCCTCTTTGTGCCAAAGTTTCCAAGGTTCACTTCGTGTTCTGGAAAAAAATATACGTTATCACAGAAGAGATAGGGGAAATCAACTTGTTGGCTTGCAACCGTGCATTTCAATTTATCGTTGTTTGTATTTTCGAATCCCGTACCAAATTTGTATTTGAGAACTTTTGAACGGCGTGGGAAGTAAAAGGATTTGCAGCAGAGTAGAGTCCCTGTCTCGATAATCTTGGGTCGGTCTGAGAATGTGACAGAGCGAGGGAATGTGTCTACTGCAGTGACCCAGAGAAGGATAACGGATACAAATGACGTATCGCTAACCTAATGATTGAAAAACCGACAATTTGCAACTGTTATGCCACTGAGGCACGTCGACCGGGGGAAACAGGAAAAACTGTCAAAATTCTGCATTTTTCAATCCAAAATCGGGTTCGAAATGTCACGATACCTAAATGTCGCGGAGCAGCGCTGCATTTTCAGATGATCACAATCCTTCCTGCTGAAACGATAAATGTTCGGATTTATAGAAAGACCTAGATGAGAAAGACACTATTGGAAGAGTTTGCTCACTGTTTTGGCGCATTCCGTCATGTTCAATTTCCGGTGGACTTGATGTGGACTTCTGAAATCATAGCAAACGCTAAATATAACCATTGATAACCCGGAAATTGAAAAAGAGAAGGCTTCCACAAAGTGCCAGAAACCTGCATCAAACTATAAACATTTATCCCTTGGCATTGCTCACTCGTATTTCCCATGCCAGTCCCCCGCTATAATCTTCCACCTCGCTCCTTCTCCGCTCACATTATACTAATGAAAAAGAGGAAGGAATATGTAATGTGTTATGCCGAGAGGAAATGGGGAAACAAGCGGAGCGGGGGTTTTTTTGATTGCCCGAGAGCTGTGACGAGGGGCAACAAAGCAGGGACCACGAGAGGATTTTTTCGTTTTCGGCGTTTTCTTTGTTTGCATTCTATCGTGAATGAAGCTGAAATTGTTCTACTCAATGAGACTCTCCCCAGTCAACGAAAATTCCCTGGTCAAAAGCCTCTCCCTTTTCTATCCCTTCCTTTCCAAACACTCCTTTAATTAAAAAACCCTTTTCATAATGAATAATTGAAAAGACATGTTTGTGCGAGGCTTTTTGTGTGTGTGAGAGAGATCTCGGAGTCTTTTCTGTGTGAGTGACTCAAGCAAGATGACGGAAATCTGAGAGAGCGCATTGGCACGCCAAAGAGAGTAGGGAAATAATAAGTAGAAAAAGGAGTTGGCTCCAATCGGAAGGGGAAACTCATGTTTCTGGTTTTAGCTGATATCCTGTAATGCGTGTTTATCCTTTCTAAGCTTGGAAAAGACAAGTTTAAAAAATGTCGCTCTAATTTTGAATGTGATAGTGTCAGTGAAAAAAGACCGAGGGTCAAACTTTCGCGGCGGTCACTTTACACCTAATTTCACTACAGCTCTGAAAATGGTTGAAACGTGACAGCGGCGAAAGTTAGACCCACCGGCCTTTCCTGACACGCCGATTACTGCATCTTAGGAAATTTTTGAACTGACATAATAACTGAACAGCGTCCTCATTTCCCGTTCCGTATCTTTTTCAATCAGCCCGTTTTCTATTTTTCGTGGCACAGTGTTTCCGAATCCGTTCGTGTTATTATTCACATACTTTCTACCTTGCATCACTTACCTCACGAGATCTTTGTGTACTTCCTCACATTCCTTGAAATCGTTGAGTTGTGAACTAATGTCATTGCTAATTGGAAGCCGATGCTCCTGACAGTCAACATAATTCCTTCTTGTCCTCATACTTATTCATAGATCCGATTTCTTGATGTCATGTTCTCATCTCGACCTCCTAATCTTTTTGTTTACTTTTCCCCCTCTCCCAAAAACAGATAGAAGCTTTCCCAACATGCGTCAGGTGCATGTGCTCTCTCTAATTATAATATATCTCTTGGAATCGGGCGGATTACATACTTCCGCCCAGAAGCCATTGGAGCGAAAAAAACGCATTCCCTCTCTTTCCGGATTATCATATGTTGTATAGCTCCCGTTCTCATTTTCCTGGCCCCTTCTCCAAAAATATTCAGTATTTCAGACCAAAATGAGTTGGCTTCAAAAGTTAGCAGGAAAGAAGAAAACGATGGAATCCGACAGTTCCGGTACTTCGAGAAAAGCCTACAAGCAAGGCTCTACCAAGAAAGCTTCGAAGTCAAAATCTGTGAGTAGTTGATTTTGATTTTTGTGTTAGAAAGCTTACAACAAAACTTGCAGGTAAAGTCCTATGTCGGAAACACTCATGAAGATCGCCAGAGACAGGATGATTGGCTAGAAAACGAGATGAAGAAGCGTAAGGCAATGGAGGAGAGGATGAAGAAGTGGGAGAATGGATGTTCTCAGAACAACTCTAATTCAACTGAGGAGGCGACTTCGCAAGGCCAGCTGACTTCGCCTGGCTTACCAAATTTGTCAAGCATGCAGTTCCCACCGATACCTCCGATCCATCAAAGTCTGCAACTCTCTTCGGACCTATCACATCCGTCGAACCATCCACTCCAAACTAGCCATCCGGCAATTACGCCATTCTCGCCGGGTCCGTTGCCCATGCCGAATCAACTTATTTCACCGGATGTGCCACACATGTCAAACACACCGGACCCGCTCATGCCGAATCAACTCATTTCACCGACTGTAACGAACATGCCGATCTCGTCGACTATGCCGACAATGCCGAATCAACTTGTTCCACCGTCTGTGCTAAACATGCCGATCCCACCGACTCCGCAGAGTCCTTCGAACCTCGCGGATCAACTCGTTCAGCCGACTGTGCCAAATATGCCAAACTCACCGGATCCGCTGACCATGCCGAGTCAATTCATCTCAACGACTCCGCCGAACATGCCGATCTCGCCGAGTATGCCGATCATGCAAAATCAACTCATTTCACCGACTCCGTCAAACATGCTGATCCAGCTGGGTCCGCAGAGTCCGCAGAACATCTCGAATCAACTCATTCCATCGGCTGTGCTAAACATGCCGATCTCGCCGGATCTGCTAACCATGCCAAATCAATTCATTTCACTGACTCCTTCGAACATGCCGAACTCACCGGGTCCGTTGACCATGCCGAACCAACTCATTCCAACGACTCCGCCAAACGTGCCGATTTCGCAAAATCAGCTTATTCCGCCAACTTTGCTAAACATGCCAATCGCGCCGAGTCCACAGGGTCCGCCGAACATCCCGCATCAACTCCTTCCGTCGAGTGTCATGCCAAGTCAGCTGACCCCACCGAACGTGCCTACCCCTCCAACTATGCCAACTCGACCGAGGCAGCGTTACCCGCCAAGCCTGCCAGCTCTACGGAGCATGCCAATCCCACCGACTCTGCGATTTTCGCCAAGCTCGTCAACTCAACCGACCGCACCGGGCCATGTACTGGAAATCTTGGCACCCGTTGCCATTGAAGCAATGTAAGCCAGTAAACCCTCTGTTTTTTCCAATCTGAGAATGTCATTTGTAGGAGAACGCTTCCGGATCTTGAAATCACAGTTAATGCCCCGAACCGCACTATTCGGGTGACTCCGCGACGACTCATGCAAATGGTCCATCAAAACCACGGAGGCACGCTTGACTCTGACATGCGATACCCTGGAATGAGAAGTGGAATGGCAGGTTCACCTGTTACATTCGATCACTCGGAACATTCTCTTTTTCGTCCCATTCGCTTATTGCAACAAGAACTTGTAACTTAGCAAGTCTGAACATCTACCTACTTCCAGTTTTTTTTCTGTCATCTGTTTGAACTCCTCATTTTTTTTTGGCTAATAATCAATCTTTTAAGCTAAATTTCGTTATTTATTTCGCGATTTTTATCTAAATCCTATTAATATTTTATGATTATTCCCATACAACGTTGATTGATGTATTGTCTCTCAAATTTTTATTTTTTAAATAAATGGAATGCTAACTGTGTTTTCCACCCGGCTCGTTGTCAAAAGTGCATCTGAGCGTGAACTCTATGTATATGAAACTCACATTTGGAAAACGGAAATTATTTTTCCGAGTGAGTGGCTACTCACAACGATCAACTTCCCGGATGTGAAAATAATCGCAAAAGGGCAGTGAGTAGTATAAAACAGAATGTAAAAACCGCTGAAGCAGGTGGAATTAAAAACATTGTTCTATTTTTGGATAAACATGGTTCTATTTTTGGAAGAAAACAGTAACTAAACTCAACGATATTCACAAGCGTTCCTCGGGAACTTTTCAAAAGGGTTCTTTTATAGAAGGCTTCACAAATTGTATTTTATTTTTCGAAATTCTGTTATCGACACCGTTTTGAATCTGTATTTTCCAATAATCAATTATTTTCATCGTCACATAGATAACGCGTGGGAATCGGTACCCAAGCCACGCCTACAGTTTTGCAGCCGGGCCACGCCTACAAAGATTTCTGTTTTTGGGTTTCATTCAGGTTGGCTCAGTCTTGCAGTCGGATAGAAGGGCAGTCCACATACCAACCAACAGGCAGAAAGGTGCACACATCTACCAACAGGCAGAAAGGTGCACATTCAAGCTTGAAATGAATCTCCGACTTCCTCCATATCCGGGTCATTCTACACATTGCCGGGCCATTCTATACGTTTGCCCACCACGGATATCGAGAAAGCATTTCATGAAGTTAAAGTAAGTTTTGTTTGGTTTTGAACATGAACATAATAGTTTGTTACTTTCAGGTGATAGAAGACTTGCATGAGAAACGACATTCAAGAGTGGGGAAACTTCCAGTAAGTTTTCAGTATGATAAAGAACAAGACGAAATAACAGTCGTTCATTTCAAACGGACGACCATTCGATCGTTGTAGTGGAAGAACCAGCTTTCTCCTTTTCAACCATGTTGAAACACCCGGTGAGTTTTCAGTCGAATGAAGAATAAGACGGAATAACAGTTATTATTTTTAGACAGATGACCACATGCAAGAAGGTATGCACCGACGTGCATCATTTTTTATGTTGGGAAAGGGATGATCATCATGATCGTTTACGTTGGAGAAGGCTTAAATTGAGATTCCGGTCAAAAGAAGAAACCGCTGACATTGAAAAAGCTTTCCACAATATCACATTCCAGAGTGGTGAAACTCCCCGTAAGTTTTTAGTCTAATGAACAACGGGATGGAATAACAATCGTTCTTTTCAGACAGAAGACCACATGCAAGAAAGAATGCACCGACGTGCATCAAATTTTACGTTGGAAAAGGGATGATTAGCATGAACGTTTTCGTTAAGAAAAGGTTTTAAATGAGACTCCGGTTCAGAGAAGAAACCGCTGACATTGAGAACGCATGCCCCCCTATCACTGTGCACATTCGAGAGTGGTGAAACTCCCCGTAAGTTTTTAGTCTAATGAACAACGGGATGGAATAACAATCGTTCTTTTCAGACAGAAGATCACATGCAAGAAGGTATGCACCGA
>LR539861.1:167330-193319 GCA_900536315.3 Caenorhabditis becei | reverse complement strand
TCGTTCTTTTCAGACAGAAGACCATATGCAAGAAAGAATGCACCGGCGTGCATGTGTTTTTTACGTTGGGAAAGGAAGCATCAACATGGACTTTTACGTTGGGAGAAAGTTTCAACAGATCAGATGGACAACTGTCGCGAATATCAAATAAATTTTTCACTTTCGCAATAAAGTGTGATTATCACAAAATTGTCTTTTTCAATCTGATGTTTATTCCACCGATTCCCATTATTTATAATGTGAAAATTTGGTTGACGGAAAATGAACTGATCCATCAGAGCTAGAAAGTCAACTCAAGGAAAAAAGAATCTGTCATCCGCAGGATTCGAACCTGCGCCCTCCGGAGAGGACTGCGACCTGAACGCAGCGCCTTAGACCACTCGGCCAGAATGACATGAAATGAAAGAAGAGGAAAAGACAGAGATGATAACGTCCACTTTGGTGACAGCAAGTGATAACAGTTTGCGACTGACATGATGATTTTTCTCTCCCTTTTCATTCCCCTGATGTGTTTCGCCGGCTGAAGTTTCGCCGGCTGAATAAAGCAACAACTTTGACGAACAAGTATTCAAACCCGAATTTTTAGTAGGGATGAAATGGAAGAAACTTCGAGCGATATAACTACTTTTTGAACAGGATTCGAAAGGTTGGGTAGGTCTCGTACGCACGAAAACAAAGTTTTAAACTGATACAAAACGAATTTCGAATCATTGAGACGATTTTGCAAGGTGGAGATGAAAAATATGAACTGATGAACCGGTGAATCCTTTTTCTCCTCTTGCTATACGATTCGGAACTCATTTGCTATGTTTGCCGCTTTATTCACACTTGAAGGTGCAATCTTGTGCTTTTAGGTGCCCGAGGCATTTACTGGAAACTCTATCTGCCTTGCTGTTCGTTGCAGTTGATGGCAATTTCGTGTTTGTAATCTTGCATCAATGGCAGTGTGAAACACATAGCCAAAGTGACAGCTCACGAGATCACCTTCTTTGTTTCTAACTACCAGTTTTGATAGTGTTCTCTTTCAATTTTGCTGCCGTCACTTGTGTGTGAGGTGTTGAGAAACAGACCAGACGAAAATGTTTGGAACATTCTGAGATTTTGAGACAAACTTTTTTCAGTGTGAAAGTACCAAGTTTCGGAAAGTTTAGTGATCTGTAATCTTTCCAATAAGACATAGAAAACGGCCGATCTCAATGAACACCACATTTCATCGGTGGGCCGTCTTATTGTCTGTAGGTTGTTGCTCCCGGCGTTGTTTTTTGTGTGAGATAGGGACACGAGGACACTGTCTCCTGCCTCCTTCCGCTGCGTACGTACGTCTGTCCTGTCTCGAACAGGCCATTCCCTCACTCTCCTCACCAAGACACTCCGTCTTCCTACGTCGCTCGAATACTCCATTCCTCGCAATGATGCCCGTTGGTGGCCCGAATCTACAAAATCCCGGATCCAAGCCGAGCTCATCTCTAAACTTCTCCCGCCAGTGTACCTGCTTCTGACAGACTTCTTCGATGCTAACACAAAAGCTCAGGATGGTGAAGTCGGCACCCTTCTCTACTCTGCCGGTGTCAAGGTGATCTGTGAGCTGCTGCAAGCTGACTACGTTCAACAGAGAGCAGTCCAAGTTGCGGGCACAGGTTTTTGATTTCTCAAAATTTTGTAATTTTATATCTCTTTCTTTCAGCTCGCCGCCTTCTCGATTGTCTCCCCTTTTTGCGAAAAAGTCCTGATGTGACTTACAAGCTCTTGGAAACCGCAGATTTTGGAATCAACATCCACAGGACTTGTTTCTGGATAACACTATCATGGTTGACTACAACTACTATCAGCCTCTCCTCCTGTCCAACCCGCTCGAGTCTTCAACAGAAGCTCTTAATTGCGCTCAGAAGTTTATGGAATTAGCGGTACAGAAGGAGTACCAAAGAATTGATATACACTTCCCCGGTATGTCAATTCATCCCACACTTTTGTAACTTCTTATTTTTTTAGGATACTCGGACGATGAGTGGGAAGAAGTTCAGACAGCTTTTATTGAGACCGCCAACGAGACGATTGATGATATCACGAGGGGAACGGGATATACGTATGCGACAAGCGTAAACAACCTACCAAGAAGATGCATTTATTTTACCCGAATGACACTTCACCAGGCAGATCAGCATTATTATGTGAGACGAGGTCGGTGATGATTAGGAGTAATACATTTTGCATTGATAATCGTGTACTATCCTTTCTGAATACCATCAAATGTTCTCCTCCCGTCTTCGGTGTCTTAGGAAGGTAGCAGATTCCAATGAGAGAATCTTCTACATCTCTTTCCTTTGTTTTCTTGTTGATTTTTTTCTATGTTTTTCTTTATTTTTTTCACCTTTCTCTTCTGCCTCCCCGTTTACATTTATTGTTTTTCTGCCGTTTTGGAATGAATTTTCTCCTTTAAACATTTTTGCAACTCGTACTCCCGGAACGTTTATTGAACTTCAGTTCCAGGGGTGAGCTTCAGACTAGGCAAGCACTTCCAATAGTGTTCTGCCGTCGGCGCCGAAATCATTCCCCAGATGTTTTTTAGCATGACGATCACAATGAGAAGAGCGACGACACTGTGGGGAACAGTTACAAGCGCCCAGTTAGTCGCCGGCGTTGTTGTCACTTCCTAAATTAGTAGTCTTTTTAGCGCATTCCATGACATTTCCAATATGTCGACGTCTGAAATGGGTTGGTTTGAGAAATTTCTAGACTTATTCCAGGTGTCGTCAGGAGAGGAAGTCGAGAGATGCGTGCAGCATGTACAGAAGTTCTAATAAAACCTCGATTGAATTAAAGGGAAGAACATTTGACGGGTTTTTACTTGGATGTGGTACTGGGCCAATGCACTTGTCACCGTCATGGATTTTCCTAAAACAGTCGCCGACGGAACACCAGGGAAACATTTGTTAGACAGGCGATCAAATTTTTGCGTCATTGGAAACAACAAGGTACTGACGATAGACAAATTTCGGAAAGTTGAAAGCTACGACGATCGGAGCCAAATTATCGTCAATGACTAGTGACACACTCGAGTAAAAGAATGGATGCTGTTGGAAACGTTTTGGATGTTACTCGGAACGAGATTCGCTCAGACATCACCGCCGAGCTGCTTGTGTCCGCTGACGAGTCAGTGTTCAAATATCAAGCATATCTGAAGATGTCTCCGTAGAGGACAAGATGGCTTTTGTCTCACCAATTCGTGATGCCAACCGGTTGTGCCAGTCGCCTACTTACCGTGGTAGTGATTTGGAATGCGTTCGGAATGTTTGACTGAGTTTCACTGCCTGAACCTGTGATGGCTCCTCAAACATCCACTTTTATACTGTGATATTCAAGCTGAATCAGAAACAAATTCTTTCTTTCTGACATTTTTTCCCAGCTCTTACGATTTCTTTTTCATTTCCACTCGGAACGAATCATTTCGTCATCATTCATCCACCATTTCTTTTCCGCCTTGTCTCCTCCTGACACTTTGCCCTTCCTTCTTCGTGCCTCCTCCATTTTCACTGTCTCGTGTTTTCCTCCCAAATTTTATGATTCATCTGGAAAATCGTTTGAATTGTCGCAGGTCTCACCATGAAAATGTTATCCGAAACACTAGCTGCGCCTTTAAAATAACACGGCATTTCCCCCTTCTCTTCCGAACCATCACTTCGCTTGATTTCATTGATATTTGACGATTTCTCTCCACTTCCATTCACAGAAACCCTCAAAAAGTGGTTACTTTCCTCCTATTCGCTCGCTGAGTCATCTAAAGAAATGAGTCTTCTCGGCATCATCTACCATCTCTCGACCTCTTGGCAGCTTGACAGTTGCTTGTCGCCCTTCCCCTTCTTATTGCTCTTACTGACACTTCTTCGTGTCTTCTCTCTACGTTGGTCCGGTCTCTTGAATTGGAGCAGCCGAATGAAATCTAAGTTTGAAAGATTCCTTTTCGTGACTCATAATTGATACCGCAATGTTTTTTAAGATTCGTGTCAATTTCTCACTCGAAATCACCGTTTCTACATTCAAAAGTAGTTTTTCAGCTGTTTTCAAGTTTTCCTAATTGCCCAGTCCGGTCATCATGGCTCATCAACTCTCGCCAAATGGAACTGCGAGAAACAACAACGTGAAGCTATGGGGATTGATCGGTGACCTTCGCAATCTCTCGATTTTTGCTCCAGGAGCCTCCGGATACCAAAACTGGACCACTCCCGTCGAGCCAATCCAACCGACTCCTGTGATAAACCACTATCAGCCGGCTTTCAACAGCAACTTTGTCAACGTTCCGGACAACCAGCTCCCGATCGTCTCCGAGTCATCTAAAGAAATGAGTCATGAACAACAATCAGTTTGAGAACGGACACCAGCTGGGTTCCCATCGCAACTTCGTCGACGTTCGGGACAATCAGCACCTGATTGGCGGTAACACCAACCCGAATGGACACCAGCCGTGTCTCAACCGCAACTTCGTCAATGTTCCGGGCAACCAGTTCCTGATTATCTCCAACAACCATCAGTTCGAGAACGGATACCAGCCAGGGTTCAACAGCAACTTTGGCAACGTTCCAAGCATTCAGCACCTGATTGGCTATAACACCAACACAAATGCGAATCAGTTCTCCAAGGTCGGAAGTGACTCGAAGTAAGAACCATTTTCACTCTGTCAGAATATCATCTTATTCTTTCAGGAACACCTTCTTGTTCCCACATCTCCCGTCTTCCTTGATGAGAGAGAGCCGTACCGACGACACTGTTCTGATTCCGTATCAGGTGGGACACTGTTTAAAGCAAGAGCACCAGAAGTAATCTTTGGAATTTCAGATTTCTGCTGCCAAGTTCCTGCTCTGCACGGCTCTGCATATGTTCCAGATCGAAATCGGGAACGTCATCATGATGGTCGACCAGTGGGACAACCCGGTGCCACAGCTTACCGGCACCTTCCAGTTCGGAGACATCATCCGGTCGAACAACGTCGAAAACAGAGAAATGTGAACGACAAACTCCGTTGTCATCTGACTCTTTCAATCTTTTCTTTTTTTTCATCTTATCACTATCCGTATTTTTTAGTAAGTTAGCAAATCTTCATTTTCACGCGGTAATCTGTGAATAACGTTCAAGTGACCAAACAATATCATGAAAATTCACAGTTCAGTTTGTTCTGCCTAGACTGAAATTATTTGGGGCCACGTGTTCACCTTCTCGGTCCCAATCAAATCTGTCTCTCTGCTTTCTCTAGCTGCTCTCTCACAGTTCGAATTGCCCATAAATGTCATCGTGTTTCCAATCTTCGCCCAGTGTCTCTCACCTGGTCATCTCTGTTCGCTCGTTCTGCACTTTCTTTTCTCTCTCCTCTCATTCGTATCCACTTTTTTTTAAAATTCAAAATTCTGTGTTCGAAATGAAACTAAAAACACTCTTTGTTTCCAAAATTCTTTCCTTTTTGAATGAAAACTTTTCCTTTTTTTCTCATCGGCTACCGTATCTCCACGACCACCCACTAGCTTTTCGGAGGCACCCTGCGCGGCCTCGAACCGGTTCTTGCAATTCATTCCTTCACTGTACCGTTTTCATGTATCCCCAAATGGACGACTCCTCCTCCAAATCTCACCGTCGTCTTCCGGAAAGATCCGCGACAGAATCCGCTCGCTTTTGAACAGGAAGCGTCAAGAAAAATAGCCAAAATCCAGGAATGCTCGATAAGAAGACAAAAAAGTCGAAATTATCCAATTTGGGAGTTCCTGCCTGTACGAAGACCCGATAGACGAAGCAGACAACAAGAGTGTGAGAGAGTGTGCGAGTGGAAGAAGCTCAGGTGTACAAGAAGAAGGCGTAGGTGGACGGTCCAGCTTCTGAGAAGGAAACATGCCAAGTGACCGCGGAGGTCTCGCCACGAAGAAGTTCCAGGATCACATGCTGCGCCTTTAAAATGAAGCCCCACCGCTCGGCATATGTTTCTTCCTCCTTCAAATCGCTACTTCGTCACGGATATGCCAGATTTGAAACATAATCCTTTCCCAGCTCTTCCGTTTTTTTTTCGTTTTCACTCGCAGGTCCTTTTCAAAAATTCACACTTTCCTTTGCTTTTTGCACTCAGTCAGCTAGATAAACAAATTATTCCGTATTCATTCATCCACTACTTTTTTTTCGCCTTATCTCCTCCTGACACTTCGCCCTTCCTCTCTCGTGTCTCTCTTGTTTTCACTGTCTCATGTTTCCCTCCCAGTTTCTATGATTCATTTGGAAAATTTTTCGTATGGTCGCAGGTCCGACTGCCCATTCCTCCTCTGACTCTTGTTTCTTTACACTCGCCGGGTCTGGTTTCATCTTGAACTTCTGAAATGCCCTACTTCAAGTCACACTCTTCCCCAATGATTATATTCATCAGTTGGGCCTCCGTGCCTGAAGCCCCACCGAGTATCTGTCGCACACCAACACTCTCACCCTACAACAGTCCGATGCGCTCTCTGTAGTCGTTGCGCGCCAAACTCCGCGAAGTGACAGTTTTCTTTAGTTGGCTGCAGTCAAGGTGCCTAGATTGAATAATCAGGTTTTTGGAGTGAAGACTCCTTTCGTGTTTTCTTTTCATCTTCTTATGTGGTGCTTTAGGGGCAGATTTTGGTATAGACATGTTGTATGGGTCGACAGTAGACCATGTGCACAATATTGGGTCCGAGTCTTTCGGCTTCGGGCTCCTGGAGCTGCTCGCAAAACCCGATATCGACTTTTTATTTTTTGCGTTGAAAATTTCAAAAAAAAATTTGTGTTGGGGGCATATAAAATAGTGTTCTCACAAAGTTCTAGATTTTTCCAAAATGTTTCCGTCGATCTAAAATTCAAAAAGTGCGAATTTCATCATTTTTCTGGAATCAAAAAATTTTTTCGATCTTTTTATCTTTATTAGTCGCTTTTTAAACTAATTTTTCAATGCATCCGACTATCTCACAATTAAAGGAAAAATACATTGGAGCAAATCAAAAAATAGTAACCGCGTCAAAAATTTATGTTTGTAGTTTGAACTTTGAAGAAGCTGGCTTTTTCAGCCTGAGAAACTCCAGGAACAGCTTGCATCGAACTGGCAATAAGCTTAAAATTATCAAATAGCATCATATTTATGATTTTGAAACAGTTTGAGCGTTTTCAAAAAATTTCGAAATTTTTGAAATTTTTTGAAAAAAAGTCATGTTTTCAATATTATTTTGTATTGTAACTTGGCTCATTGAGCAGTTGGTGACTAGGTGTCTCTTGATGGATTGAAGCCAACATAAATGCCGCTATAACTGCTGAAACAGATTGTCTCTAAGTGTTCCCATTCCTGAGTTTCTGAAAAATAATATATTTTAAACCTCACAACAGGCGGGGGACACATTGAAAAATGGAAACATTTCAAATTTCCAAAAGTTTAGGGATTATTGCTTGATATTTGTATTTGATCTTTTTTTGACGGAAAAAACTTGATTAGACATCATCAGACTCAAAACGAAAAATTCCAGAGCTCAATATCACCAAACCCTCCGACAGTTTTCAGTAAATTATTTTTATCGTACGAGTGATAAGGTTTAGAGACAATTTCTTAAAACAGTTTTGTGGGCATGTATGTTGGCTTTACTTCATCAAGAGACACCCAGTCACCAACTGCTCAATGAGCCAAGTTACAATACAAAATCAAAGCTGAAACATGACTTTTTTTTAACAAATGTTAAAAATCTTCGGTTTGCTCCAATGTATTTTTCCTTTGATTGTTAGATAGTCGGATGCATTAAAAAATTATTTAAAAATGCGACTTCTTCCAAATAAGAACAGAAAAATTTGTTTGATTCCAGAAAAATGATGAAATTCGCACTTTTTGAATTTTAGATCGGCGGAAACATTTTGGAAACATCTAGAAATTTGTGAGAACACTATTTTATATGCTCCCAACACGAAATTTTTTTTTTTAATTTTTAGCGCAAAAAGGAAAAAGTCGATTTCGGGCTCTGCGAGCAGCTCCAGAAGCCCGGAGCCGAAGAGCTTGGACCCAATATTGTGCACGCGGCTTACTGTAGTCCCCAACTATCCACTCATGAAATATCTAAGCTCTAGCTAAGCAATAAACCCCTAAGGCACGACCCATTATGGCCATGCTCCATCCTTACAGAGAATGGGTTATATACTTTCCGATTGTCACGGGGGACAAACTTGACCGCTTAATCACAAAAGCTTTGAAATGGCACCAGGAATCTTCACATCCTTTCTCTAGTTCTGGCCCACCCCACAAAGAGGTCCCTAGTAGGTATTCTTTCCAAGTGTCATGCTAAGTTCCTCGATGATCTCCCAGGACAAGTGTTACAAATCAGTTTGCGCAATCCATGTGATGCAACCGATTACAGCATCCGTACAGTTGTCATAATTACGTCATTTGCCTCTCCTCTCCTCAACAAGTCAATCGGACGGTTCCTTCGCGGACCCTCGTGTATATGTGTTTGTGTGTACAGATCGATTAAAGATATAGGGTCAACTGGCTGCCGGGCAGACGGCAATGCGTGAACCCTTGTAACAGATTGGATCGGCAAATAAGCGGGCATGAGTGACAAGAGTAAATTATTTCTTCACAGCTAACTCACCGGTAAACCCGTGGGGGATCGGCAGGGTGTATGCAACAAGAAAAGTGGACCGATAATTTGAAAGCACATTAAAAGGGCACCGCGCCCGGTTGCCATCAACCTTCTCACCGCCATGTCGTTCTGCCTCTTGAAAATTTTTTGCAATCTGCCGTTCGACCACTGTGCAGTTTTGCCCCCGAGTTAGTCGCACTTGCACCGTTTCGCCACTAGTTCAAATGAAAATTTATTGGTTTTTGGCTATTCCTGCGTTTTGATTGACTTTTGAAGATTCAGATTTTGAAAGGAAATCAGGAATGTCCAGTGTTTTCTTGTTCTTTGACAGCAAAACGAGCAGTTCTCACTAGTTGCGAAATGACGTAGTTGTGAAACGGCAGAGAGCGAACAGGCTGAAGCAAAACTGCATAGTAACCGAACGGCAAGTTGCGGAAATTGCGAAAGTGGCTGGTGACTACTGCGGAGCCTTACGGGAAACGGGTTATATTATTCCGATTTGTTCTCCGAGACTCATCGAACAGGCTTTTTCAAACTTGGGCGTTTCCACGCAAATCCAGCGATCCCATCGAACGTGCGCAGTACTAGACTGAATGAGCCTGGTGGGATTACCCCGGGCAAAGATGGTTTAGGGGAAGGAAACTTTCTATTTCCCAGTGTCTTCATCACGAAGTGCCCAAATTCCTTAGAATCATAATTTTTTCATTTTGACTTTCGGTTCTCTGACATGTCACATTCTCCAAACTTCCTAATCGGGTGCTTTCCTTAATCTTTCCCATTTGTTTCCACACTCATCAGGGCATGCCAGGAGCGGATGAATTTCGTAATTAGCAATCCGGCATTACCTGTTGTACTCAACACACGCGCATCGATCGGCCCAGGTGCGGACACACATGGACCCGTCTCAACAGTGTGTCAACGACATAATCTGTTGCAATAACATTGTGAAGGATAGCTTCCGGCGGATTAGCAGGTTGATGGGGAGAAGTGATACATTATCAGGATAAGGTCTTCAAGAACTTTCAATTCAGAATCCAAATCCATCCTTATATTGTAATCTCCTCTCCGAAACCTTTCAAATTATCCCCTATTACTCCTCCCTATACCATTATATAGTGTAAGTGCAACTTTTTTGTTTTCATTTCAATAAAGTTATAAATTCTCTCAAAAATCTACGTATCTTTCTCTCCTCTTCTTCTGGTCATCTAGTGCGACGTAGCACACGTTGTGTGTGGCTGGGCATCTCGCCTTCAGGCTCGCGAGATCATGTCAACGTGCCAAACACTTACCTGTATGCGTGGCAGTGTCTCCGTCTCGTTCTCTCTCTTCGACGACCCAGCCCACGTCGGCTAAATGCTTTCAGAAGACGTTAGCACAGAGAATGGAGAGATACGAAAAAAGCGAGGTCAAAAAAGCGAGGTCAATAAATCGTCATATTCCTCTAAATCTCTTGTTTTCTTTTCAAAATTATCAGCTCTGAGATTCTGGAGCAAAATCTAGACTCAACTCATCTTTTTTTTCTCTTCTTTTCCTCCATACCAGATGTCTTTTGTCTGGTAGCGTGTGTTATATACTCTCTGCCACAACACTCACAAATCTCGTTTTAGAAGGATAAACATTCAATTCCAATGTCTAACGTCCCTTCCCCCGCATGCACATATCTCCCACGTTCTACAGTCGATTCGTCGTTTGCAGTGCGGACTGATCTTGCCACGATTCCTCGAGAACTACGGTAAGGTCTCCGTTCGGTCCAATGATTCGAAAAGAGCTGCGTGGTTACCCAATGCTAATAACTGATAAGAAACATGCGACTGTTTTACAGCCAATCGTCCGATTCTATTTTGACACTTGTGTTTCAATGTGCTATCAGCTATGTGCTTCATGCGGATCTGAAACCATCTTCAGGGAAGTTCTAAATAACCGAAACGTCGGAAAATGTAAATGTACCCGGTGTCTAAATAAAGAGATCCACATGACGCACATATCTGATATCACATTGATCAATCACAAGCATTTATACAAACTGGCATTACAAATTTCTTGTGTTTCTTCACTGACAGTACAATTTTCAGAAGTATTTCGACAACGATGTCCCGCTTGCTGATATTGAAGGTGCACCCATACACGCATGTCATCTACTGCTATTGTCGGATTACATTGAAGATGAAGAGGGTGACGGTCGAAACCATCGAGGGAGAGTGAGTGAACACGTTGCATGCTTCTACAAACAACACTTTCCAGACCAGTGAGCGAAGGATTCTTCCTGTCTTTCAACGGAGAGGGAGACCTGGATGAGGCGACGGGGATCATCCGTGTGCAGAATGCACATGTGAAAAAACCGGACCCTTCTGACTTCATCTATTTCAACCACGCTCACCAAACCCCGATCATCCGTGCGTGGATCGGATTCAGTGGCAACCAGGACCACATCACGAACGACAGAAGAATGGCATGGGCGGATTGGTACGGATTCTTGGATGTGTCCAGGTTCAGAGATCGTTTCGGGAACTTCTTGGTTCACAACGTCGAAATCGTTGTGTAAGTTTTTTTTTGTCAATCTAACAAAGTGTATTTTTTACAGGAAACCTGATTTGATGGATAAAAGAGAGTCTTGGAAGCAGCCGTTTACAATGAAGAACATCAGAAAATCGTTCAAGAGTCTGACAGGAGAATTGCACGATTTCCTCAAACGTCTGGAGCAAGTTGAAGAGCAGGAAAGGAGGAAGTGAGTGATACAGTGCATGAATCCAGAATAACTTTACTTTTGTAGGAGGGAATCGGAACAGGTCATTGTTCCGATCGAGGAAATCTTCCAAAACGCCCTCGACTTCGATTCCAAATACAAATCGGCTGCATCGGATCTTCCTCAAGAACCCCTCGCAACACTCTCTCTGACTGAACGATCAAGAAGATTGTCCTTGGCGACGGCTCGACTCGGGTAAGACAACGTTTGAGAACCAACTAACATGCTTGTTTCTGCAGACAATCATCCGAAACTGAGGGTTCTTTGCCGCTCTTGTCTCCCTGCACAAGTCTCCCTCCACCAGGTATTTCTGCACACATGTGGGCTCCGCATCAGCGACCAGTCGAGAAGTAAGATCCGATGTAGTGTTCTGAAACAAACGTCTTCTTTTGCAGTTCATTTCCGCAGTCCGCATACTCTGAGACTCACGATTCTCGTCATCACTTCGGATCAGTTCAGGCACCGCACCGCCAAGATGACTGTCACAATTCTGTAAGATCACAATCATCGAGTCATGAACCGCCGCAATCATCGAGATCCACTCAGCAGCCACGGCCTCAAGATAATCAGTATCGATGCGATCCGTCGCGTTACGAAGTGAACCCAAGTCGCGGCCAGTCAAGAGCTCAAGGCTACTTCCACAATGATAACAGCCATCAATATGATAAGGGCCGCCAGAACGAATATCAGAGAAACCCATCGAAGCGCTACGACGATGAAGAAGAGCAAGAGACGAGTTATGCAAGAGCCGACCAACAATCTTCTGGCCGTGCTGGCAATGGAAATCATCATCGTGACGATTACCATCAAGAATCGAGAATGTCGCCATATCACATTGAGCGCTTCTCGGGATCAGCTCAACAGAATCGTCAAGACAACCGTCAAAGATTCCCCGAACCTTCTCGTCATGATATGGACCGTGAGCCATTCTACTCGTCTTCTCGAGGCTATCAGCAGAGCAGCTATCAGCCAGACAACCGTCAAGGATCCCAACCCCACCGAGATCGAAACCAGTATCGTTCCGAATCTCCAGATCAGCATCGCTTCCAAAACGGCACCCCACAAGAGAAGATCTATTCTAAGTCTACCGCTTATCCTGAATCTTTTCGTGAATTCGTGTCGTGCTATCGCTATGACGTGGAAGCCGTTCCTCTGATTCATGAAGGCAACCGGATCGTCGTCTGGCTCCCAGATTACAAGCAAGCGGCTGCTATCTGGAGGTGAGGTTTCTGACAGTGTTGAGGGTTATCCAAATGATATTACAGAACAAACCGAGACTTTTGTCGCATTCGACTCGGTGAAGGTTTCCTTTGCAAGATGAATTACATCCAAGAAGACTACGGCATTAACTGGCACATTTCGGTGAGTGGTTCATTCAAGTGATTCAAAAACTTGCACATTTTCAGCAAATCTCCGATTCTCCATCCAATCTTCGGTACAGCCTCAATCTGTTCGAAAGGAAAGCCAATGGCTATGAGGCATTGGCCATGAGACACAATGTTGATCTCTTCGCTGAGCTAGACGATTTCCGGGCTTGGCACCGTGACAACTGGGATCCAATGCTGAGCACGAGAGATGGCGTTGTTGTTGTGATGGGATCACCTGTGAGTTTCAAAATGAAAAAGATCCGTACTTGATTCTTGAATTGTTCAGGTGCGGAACAACGAGGGAGAATTTCGGAATCCCTGGAAAGCCCTTAACTATTATAAGGGTCGTGCCGAGAACCGGTGGTTCTTCTCAAAGTGTCATCTCGACTACCGACAGATCCCACGAGAAGTCGTCGACCGACAGTACAGGGGAAGGGAGATCGTGCGAAGATACGTCTGGGTGCTGCACGAAATCGAAGGGCTCGAGCAAGTCATCACGTATAAGGAGGAGAGAGCTCGTGAGAGGAACCACGGAAGATACCAGTAGATCAGATGCTACGAAACAGTCTATTAGGCCGAGTTCATAGTTATCTATTTTGTTACCATCTCCTATGCAATGATCCAAACATTCATCCAAGTTTTAAATGTCTCCTCCAGGTATTTTTTCAATTCCGCTTTCAAATGTTTCATTCCCAAATTTCTTTCAAATCCTTTTTCTTGTATTTTACCCAACTCCATCCGTTTCTCATTTTCTCGTTAAAATTTTTTTGTTTTGCCGACTTATTTTAGGATTTCGATGATGCAAACGCAACCCCGCAATCTCATTAGTTTCGAAACGTTGTTCGTGTTTTTTTCGTATTCTTTTCGTTTTTTTCTCTGTTTTCTGAACAAATTTCTTACAAGATAAAGAGATTCATGTCATTTTGATCAGTTGTGAACGTATTTCAGTAAGCATCGCAGCAGACCCTTTGGAGGCGGATCGACGACGACGAGGCATTGCGACAACTACAGGTGCATCGAACCAACACTGCATCCAAAGAGAAACCCTCAAATATGCTACCGTGTGAATTCATCGAGGTTTTTCCAAGACTTCCGTTAACGCTGCACGCATCCCTCGACTTCTTCTCTCTACTTTGACTCTCTGTCGAGTCGACGATCATGCTGCATGCACCACTCGAACAGCATGACAAAGCACGATAAACGTGAGTGACACCTACAAAAAGTCTGAAAACTTCTCAAACTAACCCATTTCAGACATCAACATACTGGGATTGTCATGAACGCGCAGAAAAGGCTACAAATTTTGAAAGTCACAATAATGCCGACGAGCAAGTGGGTGCTCCGTAGCTGCTTTGAAGTTCCACATATTGAACATATGAGTGCTCTAAAAAGGAAGGAAATTCAGGAACTGCTCTCCAAAGGGTCGTCGCTCTTCTCATTGTGATCGTCATTCTGAAAAATGTCAAGGAAACTATCACAACGTCGGCGACGTATTACTAGCTGAAGCGATTGCCTAGTCTGAAGCTTACCCCCGTATCCAGCAATCGATGCACGCTTTGAGAGTACAAACGGTTGCCGAAGACATCCTTATTCATTTAGAAGAATGCTCAACAACTTTCACGAAAATGCAGGCAATTTCTGCAACCTGGAGCTAGTAACCATTTGAACAATTCATCTTGTTCGAAACATTTTCAAAAATCGAATCAATTTCAGGTTTCCCTGTCTTTTGGTCAAGGCGACGAGTGCGAGTGCAAGGAATGCGTCCGATCTCTGTCAATCTCCTCGCCGAGCTTATCAAAACAGTCGCTGACAGAACACAATGGGAAACATGTCTCAGACATGCGATCAGCTTGCTGCGAGATCAGAAACAACAACGCCGAGCTGCTTGTGTCCGACAGTGACGGAGAACGGAAGAAGACACTAGTCACACTACCCAGCAACTTGATAATATGATGGGTGAACATTCAGGTACTTCGAAACGTATTTACCCATTCCACTACTCAAAATTTTCAGGCTGACGAGTCAATGTTCAAAGGACAAGCAACGCTGAAGATGTTTCCATGAAGGACAAGATGGCTCAAGTCCCACCAATTCGTAATGCCAACCGGTTGTGTCAGTCGCCTACTTACCGTGGTAGTGATTCGGAATGCGTTCGGAATGTTTGGCTGAGTTTCACTGCCTGAACCTGTGATGGCTCCTCAAGCAAGTTGCGAGTCATCCACTTTCATACTGTGATGTTCAAGCTGAATCAGAAATAAAGCTTTTTACGGTTTTATATAATCTCATGATCAACCGGATTTCGAAAATGATTATGAAACTTCTCATCGAGAGTTTTCTTTTTTAGTGTGCTTACATTTGGAGGCAGTCCGACGACGACGAGGCAATATGACGCGCATCGACCCAGCACGGCCTCAATGGAGAAACCCGTTAAATCTTTTCCCAGTAATTCTCAAGTTCTCATCAAGGTATTTTCAGAACTTCCGTACATGCTGCACACATCTCTCGACTTTCTTTCTCTTCTTCGACTTCTTTCTCGACTCGACGAACATGTTGCATACATCACTAAAACCGGAAGGCAAAGCACGATAAACGTGAGCAACACTTTCCAAATGTCCAGAAACTTCTCAAACCAACCCGTTTCAGACTTCGACATACATAATGAGCCAAATTCGTCGTCCTTTTGCGGAAAATTCAGATTCGATCAGCGGTTGCCAAACGACTGGTTTCAGTACATTTGATACTTCCAGCTCCAGAAAAATGGGATTTGAAGCTCAAAAGCAACTACCGTTGCAATGAAATGATGCTCTTGGAAATGTGGGTCCGTTGTAACAACTTGACTTGTTTGTCAAGAATTTGTAAGAACGGGGTACACTTATTCAGTGAAAACGCGTGTTTATTGAAAAATCAACTTTATTTCAATACGGTCAAAAAAACAGAACTAATTCAAACTTTTTTCATAGAAGTCGACGATTCTGTCCCAATCGGCTGTTGATGTTGTCGACCAATTTAAAAACTCGACCTCAGTTTGAGTCATCCACCGGATGGTGAGCGTTTTTGTTTGAGGGCTCGAGTCGCTTACGTAGCGGAGGGTCTCGTCTTCTCTCATCACTTTGTTGATGGGCTCCTGGGCAGTGGCGAGGAAATGGCTTCGAACATCTTCCCTCTCCTCGTCAGGTAACCCTGCAAAAAGAAAAATCAAAAAAGTTGCGACATGATTAAAATACCATAAAAGTGAATATCCACCGAGCTCAGTTTCTTTTCGATGGCGAGCACCATAAACTTGAGTGCCCAGTCCAGTCTTCCGTGTTCCGCTTCAAACTTCTCGGATGAGAAGATTGTCTCATGGGTATTCCAGCTGACTTCGAGTGAGCCCGCATGTCCGATGTAAATGTTCATCCATCGAAGCGGTTCTGAGAAGAACTCCTCTTGGATGCGGTGGAAGGCCAACTCGGGGCTCTCAATCAGCACCGGCCAATTTTCCAGAAGCACTCGGACTGTAAAAGAATAGTAAAATGGGCAAATATTGAAATAATCGCTTACAGTCTGTGCTGACTTGCAAAATCTTATTCCGGTCTTCTTTGTTGCGGAGTTTGTGGAGAATCGCTTTCTCCGCAGCACGCAGCATGAGGGACTTTGGTTCCCTATCCGGATTGAACCGGTTCTCCTCATCATACTCGAGTTCCTCGCTCAAGTCAGACGCGACAAGATTGTTTCTTGTCAGCAGGGCGGCGGTGAGAGCCTTCTGGATGTCCTTTGAGACCATCATGATTGAAAGGTGGGTTGGGGAGGGTGGTTGAGGGTGAGAACTGAAAAAAGAGGAGTAGGGGGAATGACACAACTGGAGAACGGTTAGGTTTTCACGAGAAGAGAAGCAGAGTGAGAAAGGGGGGAAGAAACAGTGCAAGTTTTGCACAAATTGAAAGAAGAGAATGTGGGAGGCGATCTGAGCTGCGATGAAAACAGCTAAGATTGAGAGAGATGAAAATGGTTAAAGATAAGATAAACAACGTTGGCGAGACAGATGGAATGGAGTGAAATCCAAGCAACAAGAGGTGGTAGACAGAGAAAAAGGGAGAAGGTGTTCTGCCGCAAGAAACGGCTATGGTGTGCCTTCCCTAGACTCCTCTGCACACAAAAGAAAAGAAGGCGGAGTCGGGCATCGTGCTGGGAGGGTTGGACTTCCCACCTTTCCACCCACCCACTCCGTCTTTGATTACTGACACCAGACAGATGGCGTTGGCTTACGTTGTTCCACATGCGTGGTGTTTGACCTTCAACGGTGCGAACTGTGAAAACATTTGCATTGAGGTGTATAGGTTCTGATGGACTGTCTTGATTTGGACTCGTGAGGTCTCAAAGTGTCTCGTGAGTGTAGTTAGTGGATATCCTAATGAACTCTATAAAAGTTATAGTTATAAGGTTTATTCATAAAGAGTCTCGGGAAAGGTAACATTCCTTCTCTTATCAGGGCAAACAAGAGTGAACGGAGATAAGAGAGAACTAGAAGGGTTTGATTGATGAGTCAGGGCGGCATGACGGAGGCAAAAAAACAACATGTACAGATAGAATAAAAGAGAATTCATGAACAATCTGTTTATTAGGTTAATCTTTGTATTTCACAAGTTCACAGCTCTGACATTGAGATTCTTCCAGTAGGGAAGATCAGCTTCGCGGAGAGAAAGCTTCAGGAAGGAGATCGACCGTCCCACGACTCTTCTGATATAAGTGCTTCTCCTGTTCTCCGTCGCTTTGTTGATGATCTTGTCAACAGCTTCGAGGTAGCCCTTTTCGAGTTCTGCCCACTCCTCGTCGGTGTGATCTGAAAATTGGAACTGGAAGGTGTTTAGGGAATGATTTGTTTACCCGGGAAGACGATATCAACTGGATCCAGTCTCTTTTCGAATATCAGAGCCAGAAACTTGAAGGCACAAGCTCTGGCTTCTGCCTCCGATCCCAAATTTTCGGAGGAGAGAAGTGTCTGGTGGATGTTGTATTGAATCTTGATGGAAGTACCACCAGACAAGTCGATGTTGATGTACTCGATAGGAACTCCAAAGTCGGCACTTTGAAATATGTTGAATGCAAGGTCAGGGCTGCGCCGAAGGAAAGGCAGATTGGCTTGGAGGGCGCAAACTGAGAATGAAACATGAAGATGAAAATATTTTGAAAAATTCACATACCATTCCCACAAACTTCTAAAACTTTCTTTCTCATGTCCGGAGCCTGAAGCTGGTCAAAAATCATCGGCTCAGCGCTTGACATTAGAAGACTTTTGACTCGTGGAGAGTTACTATTAGCTTCTCTTTCTTTGAGCTCTTGGTACACTTGGACTAAAACCAAATAGTTCTTCGGAAGAAGAAGCTCAACAAGTGCTGCTCGGATACCCGGGGAAGACATGATCGATTAGGTAAGCGAGATAAACCAAGGGAACGAAAAAAAGAACACACGGTGGAACGTACAGGAGAACACACAAAATAATGATCACGTCTGTCTCCCCGTATGAGCACTCATAGAGTGTAATTAGCCCGTAATTAGATGGGAATCTCAGTGGGAGACAAGTGTGGGAGAGATTGACACTGTTGGAGACAATGCAAACAGATTGACAGCAACAGATTGCCAGCAGCACACCGGGATTAGGTAGCGCAGACTGGGACTTACATATATATGGGCAAGATAGACAGAAATAACGAGAAACACAAGGGACTTGATAAACTCCTTGTTTGTGATACGTCATCACAATGCGCTTTTACCAGAATGAACCTTTCCCCGGAAAATACAAATCTCTCTTTTCGGATTCCACAAATCTAAGCTTTCTTCTCTGTAGTCTGCCAAAATCATCTTTTGATCTTTCTATCGCGAGACCGTAACCCTAGTTCTGAGTATGATAGTTGTTTACCACTTTGTCGGTGAAATCGGATATCTTTTTTATGACTGTCACGACGGCGTCAGCGGATGGATAGACAGTTCTTGGAGCCATGTCTGAAGCAACTGTTTTTTACAACCCCTCTGACATATGGGAGAAGCTGAGCGACTTGAGTCATTTGCATCGCTGCTCCTGGTCTTCTACAACTATTCGTTTTGTTTCTAGCTGCAATGGCTAGTAACACGAACGACAGACACAGAAACTTCACTGTGCGAGTCGAGGACATGAAGAAGTGAGTTTTCAGCTGACACCCCTACAATCCATATTTGTTTAATTTCCAGGAGAATCCCGTTCATCGCGGGAAGACAGGTCGCAAATCGCCAGAAGACTATGCGACTTGGAGTCAAGTACATAGATTTTCTGGAGAAAATCATTGTGGTTCTTATGATGGTAATCCGCCAATGTTTATGTCAGGTTTTCACCTTGAATTACAGCAGCGAGAGGGAAAACAGCCACCTGCCGATGCCAAGAAGTTTTCGGACTTCGAGAACATTGTGGATCAAGTGCTTTCTGCACATGTCCCTGATGGTGTTGCGATGGAGGAACCGGAAATGAATCGCGAAGACTTTGAGGAATTGATGACAAAATATGAGCCACTGCAGCAACAGCAAAACGCTCCTTCGTCATCATCAGCTGTTCCGATTGTCAGCCCACAAGGTGCCATCCCAAAGTCTCCAGCCGTCCCTGCCCATTCCTTGATTAGATCCCTGCCGTCCTCCTCGTCCCGTAACCGTTTCCAAAGTCCCACTCACCATTCCGATAGTTCCTTTGACTACCCTACCAACGATTGGAGCTCTCCTAACAACAACAGCAGCTTCCAGTCCACTTTCCCAACCAACTCCAACCACTTCTCCGACCAGCACACCCAAGCTCATTCCAGCAACTTCTATCAGGCCCCAAACACCTTCGACACTCCCATGACCACCCATAACCCGGCATTGCATGACTGGTTCCAAACCAATATCTTCAACTCACCTGTTTCTACTCAAGACCCATCTTGCATCTCCCAGAATCAGCCCGGCCCAAGCAACCAGTTCCCCGTCAACCCCACTGCTCAATTTTCCCCTCCTGCTATCGCTCCTCCTCCAGTTGCCCCTCTGAGATCTCCCATGACTTTCGAGGAAGCTTGCGCCAACAACATGATGGTTGACTACATGAGAACCCCCTACTGCCTCTAAACGGCAACCACGTTCCAATTCACTCACTTTGTCGGCCTGCTTCCAATTCCCTCAAACTTCCCACTCTGTTCCCGACTCATTTCCTACCCAATGAGCTATTGCCAATTCAATTTTTTTACCCCATGAAAATATAGTTCTCAAGACCACCTGTTTACCCTTAATTACCTGAATTTTTGTGAATTTCAGCACCTGTTCGCAGTGCATCCCTATCCGAGGTTAATATTCCCAGCCAATTCCTTTACTTCGTTTAGTTCAATTGTATCTTTCCAGACCTTCTAATTGTATTCCCTACTGCAATCAGCAACCCAAATATGCTCTTTCAACTCTGTTCCTCTCAACATGACCTTCCAAACATTTGTCGAACCGTTCCTGTAACGCTTTTCACAAACCAATTTGATTTTTCACTGACGCACGTTCTCTTATCTTTTCTGAGTATTTGCAATTGTTATACCATGAATTCGTTGCCATTAACCCTTCTCTAATATCTCAATGTATCTGTCACCGTTTTATTATTACATGTTTTGAGTTTAGACATAAATAAAAGTGTTTTTTGTTTTCAAAATATAACCCAATTTGTTTTCAAATTATAACCCAGGGGTTTGCATTGAATTGAGAATGTGGAACCTATCTTTTGTGCGGCGAGGGCAGTTGTTCGTCCTATTCAGTTCCCAGTTCCTACATTCTAGTCACTTGCGACACGATTCGCAGCTTTCCCATAATTTACATGCCACGTTCCTACATCGCATTTGTTGTGAAATCCGAATCTCTTTCAAATATTCTGGGACGCAGCAGAATCGTGTTATCTAGCAATGAAAGACCCAATTCCTGGGGAGGTGAGTTCAACAAAATTTCGTATCTTCAAAAGTTTCTACGTACTTGTTTGCATCTAGAGGCCATCATGCATGGATTTTGTCGCGCGTAGAAGAGAAGAAATCGGCGAGAAACCCTCTACTTCCTGGACTGGAAGTGACCAAAATGTATGTTTATTCTCAAAAATAACAATTTGAAAGTATACACATCAGAAGACGACTACTCCGTCGAAAACTAGCTTTGGAAAGAACTCATTTCAAGCTGATTTGACTGTGAGTAGCTACAAAAATGCTAGTTTTCTTCATCTCAAAGATCATTCAGAATGCGAACAAGAAATCTGATGGGCTGTTCTCCTCATCGAACAACAATAAAACCAAAGAGTTTGCCAGAGACGAGAAGAACAAAAACAACGGGAAAAAGTCGGGTTGCGTTGTTATGTGACTGGAAACATTCAACTACATTCTACACCTGACCACACTGCTTGGGTATTGCTTCCATCGTCATACTAATTTTGTGCTGTTTTATCACTCTGAATGAATTGTTGTTGGCCTTTTGTTCAGTTTAGTGTACTGCTTGTGCTTCTTGAAAGGTTCTCGAACTGTCTTCCATTCCATCACCATCATTAGAAACCGGAGAGCCCTGTCACAAAGAACAAACTCACACAGTACCCAATACTGGCAACGTTAGGAAGGAAACGGACATTTGAAAACATGTAAAACTCACATTTTCCAGACATCAACATGTTCATCACCGTCATCGCTCCAATCGCATCCATCCCACCCCGTCATGCACCACCACCATCGGGTTCTGCCATTTTCATCTACGTTGTGACTCTCGCTCAGTCGCCAACGACTTCACTCGTACATCGCCAGCAATTTCTTGCCATTACTCGCCCTCTATCGTCCAGGAACATATTTACGATATGTACATCACCTCCGTCGTTCTGGTGAAACTTTATCCGGTGACACACAAGCAAAACTGTGACATTTCTCCTCGCCGTCATCATGTTGGCCACGAATTTGACATCGAGCAGAAGCGCCATCAAGAGCTGCAAATCGTATGCATATCCCTGATGCAATCTTTGCAAAAACGCACTTGATTCTGTTGTGGAGCAACATTTTGCATCTTTCTCTCTGTCACCATCCCGGTTCAAATGCCCACAACCGCTTCCACCATCAAAAAGTATACCTGTTTCACCTCCTTGGTTTGATTTTCATATTGTCTCTCACAAATTCGTCGTCGAGCTGCTCATTGCCAGTACCTCATGCTCCGTCGTCCGTTCGGTTCCAAGTTTTTCATCGCCTTCGTCTTCCCGATGCAATGTCTTGTTGATCGCTCTGAACTCTACCATCGTTATGCACATCGCCGGGTCTCTCTCATTCATCGACGAATTTGAGACGTTTCATTCTGGTTGTGCATCTTGAAAGTTTCTCAAACTGTCTTCCATTCCATCACCATCATTAGAGACTGGAGAGTTTTGTCACGAAGAACAGACTCACACAGTACCCAATACTGGCAACGTTAGGGAGAAAACCGAAATCTCAAACATGTAAAACTCACATTCCCTAGACATCAGCATGCTCATCACCTTCATTGCTTCGATCCCATTAATCCTTGCTCTGTCATACACAGGTTCGCAGTCGCGTTTTGCCAGTTTCTCCCTCGTTGTGATTCTCGTTCAGTCACCCACCACTTCACCCGTACATCGCCAGCATTTGTTTGCCATCACTCGTCATCTGTAGTCCAAGAATGTACTTTCGATAAGAACATCGCCTCCGTCTTTTCGGTGCCATTTTATTCTGTGGCACACAACCAAAACTGCGACATTTCCCCTCGCCGGCATCATGTTGATCACGAATTCGACATTGAGCAGAAGCGCCATCAAGAGCAGCAAATCGTATGCATACCCCTGATGCAATCCCTGCAAAAACTCACTTGATTCTGTGGTGGAGCAACATTTTGACTTGTTTTCTCTGTCACCATACCGGTTCAATCGCACATGACTGCATCCACCATCAAAAAGGACACCTGCTTTTCCTCCTCAGATTGATTTTCACATTGTCCACACATTGCCTGTTCCGTCGTCCATGAATTTGCGACCGAGTTCCGCATCGCAGCCGGCTTTCGCATCGATCGTTCGAGGCGATTACTGCAACATCACATCTGAAAAATTTGCAGAATTTTATTCAATCTAATTTTTCATCAAACTTACCTTGCGAATCCCGGAAGAACCGTTTTTTATCGGAGAATTGGCTCAGAAAAATGGAAAACCTTTAAAGGCGCACGCAATTACGCGGTGTGGTCTCACAACGCGTTCTCTCTTTCTCTCCTGTCTCTCAACAGAATGTGATGCGGAATTCTGCGAACAACTAGCGAGAAATGCCGGAAAAGAAAAGGAATAACGAAAAAATGTGGTCTACATTAGGAAAAAACACTAAACTTTGACGGAGAACTGTTTTTTTTACGATAGTGGACTTTACGTCCAAATGTGTGTTCAGGGAAAGGAGTGGAGTTATTCATTATTTCAGTTTCACTAACTCTTCGGAAGGCTTCAATCTCACCGACATGTTTTTCATTAAGTTCAGTGAACTGGTTGTGTTTCTTGAAAGTTTCTCGAGCCGTCTTCCATTCCGTCGCCATTATTAGAGACTGGAGAATCCTGTCATGCCAGTGCCTTCCTCGTTGTGATTCTCGTTCAGTCGCCCACGACTCCCCCCGTACATCGCCAGTTTTTTTCTTGTCTTCACTCCTCTTCCATCATCCACGAACTCACTTTCGAATGCACATCGTCTTCGTCTTTCCGGTACGATTTTTATCCAGGGACACGCAACGAAAAATATGCCATTTCTGCTCGCCGTTAGCATGTTGACCACGAATATGACATTGAGCAGAAAAAAGTCTTCCTCTTCTCGACACAATCCCATCTCTTCCGTTTGTTCGTCACCGATTCGTGCATCAGCTACATCTCCCAAAGGCCATTATCATTCTGTCGGCCACACATTCGGTATTAAGAGCTGCACAGTATGCTTCTCCGTGATGCAATCCCTGCGAAGTCTCCCTCGATTCTACGGTTGAGTAGCACTATGAACTCTTCTCTTCGTCGCCAGCATCTTCTGCTCCGTCGTCCATGAATTTGCTACCGCCGAGTTTTGCATCGCCTCCGTGTTCCCGATGCATCCCCATGCTGGGACTTTCATGTATTCTCCATCCAAATTTAGATTGCACTCGTCTCCTCGGCACCCCTTCTGGTTTGTTGCAAACTGCTTCACGTCTGTTTCCGACTAATTGACACTGTGCGTAGCCGTTGATCAAATGGGGTATCCGTCCATGAGTCGGAGAACACGTTTTCGATGCTGAAAAAATGTTTCTTGCCAGCAGCTTTATATTTTTGTTACTAATACAAATGTCATTTCAATAAAGACGTACGGACGACATTATTTTACCAAAAACACTGTCCGCCCTTACCGATATCGTTTATCGCACGGAAATTGTGTTTTGATTTTCACTTTATCGATTTTCTAGAATTATTTCAAAAAAGACGTATGGAAGGATTGACACAGCCATTTTCATACTGACGGCAACGATTTAGCTATCAAAAGCTGCGAATCGTATGCATATGCCTAATGCAATCCTTGCGAAAACTCACTCGATTTTGCGGTAGAGCAGCATTTCAAAACTCCGTCATCGAGCTGCACATCACCAGCACCTCCTGATCGGTCGTCCATGAATTTGCATTCAAGTTTCGCAACTCCGTCTGTGCCTTCCATGTATCCCCCCTTCCAGCTTCAGATTGCAATCATCTTTTCGGCAATGTGGGATCGAAGCGATTACTTGGTTCTTGGGAGTTCTGACGTGTTTCGAACTGAACAGTGATGCCGATATTCTGGTTACCTGGAAAAAAAAACAATAGACAAGGTGCTCAAAACTCACTGAGTGAGCGTGGACGACGGTGTCGGCATAAAAACAGTAATTGCGCTGATCTTTCCAGAAAAGGCAGTAGACCGCAAACGAACGATTTGACGGCACTCTCCGAATGAACACTTGACAGTTTCAAATAACAAATACTCACTTTTTCGTTTCACTTTTGTGTTGCAGCGCAAAGGAATCTTTCTTTCCTGTTGACGAGAAGTAAATCGTAGAGGATTTGTGACGGCAGCGGCATGAATTAATCGATGAGACGTGTGTGGTCCGCTCTCGTGTGTGTTTCGCCCTCGTACAATCTCTTCTCTCCGTTTGCACCGGTTTGCATTGATTGTATTCAATTTCAACAAATTTCTCATCGAATTTGCCTCGCAAAACCCCCCCACAAATCGTTTTTCATCGGAAATATGCTCAAAAAATAAAACGATGTCTTTAAAGGCGCATGCAATTATGCGGTTGGGTCTCGTAACGCTTCAATTTGCAGCGGCAATTCGAGTTGAACTAAATATTTTTGGGACCTAAAAAATGGTTTTAAAAGCAAAAATCTTCCGGAAACTGGATGAAAATGTTGGAAATGATAAAGGAATTTTTTCTACAACAGAAAACACCGAAATCTTGGACTGAAATGGATATTTGAAGGATCTGAAAAATTATTTTAGGTGAATTGATGGCAAACTCTATAAAAAACTGTGCTACGAAAAAAAAAGTTGACGTGAAAATCAACTAAATCGTTTTTGATTCATTGCACTAATCGACTTGGAGGTAAAAGAGACATTCTAGGAGAGTAAATGAGGGATTAGGCGGATTTTCCTCGTTTGCCGTAAAGAGCAGAGTGTTCTTGACACTTTGTGACACTTCCTCAATCTTCAGATCAAAAAACGGATATTCGACTCCCAGGTATCAGCTTCACGTGCTCCGGAATGATTGGCAGCAAGAAACAATCGTTTTGATATGCCTTCTCGGAACCTTCTTCGTGCCGTTGTGTATGCATGAGTGAAACTTCGACGGGATTTCATCAAGAAGGTGCATACGATTTGCAGCCCTTGATTGCAAAACCGTGGTCGACACAATAAAAATGGCTGTAGGAAGATGCATGCACTTCGTGTTCCGTTGTCCGTTTTCATCCAAGTGTTGCCTTGCCTCCGTCTTTTCGATGCAACGCCCTATTGGTCGCTCAAAACTCTACCATCGTCTTGCACATCGCCCAGCCTTTCTTATTGCCATCTTTGCTTCGTCATAGACGAATTCGAGACGTTTTCACGAAAGCGTGAAGAAGGTTTCGAGAAGGCAAATGCTTTCCGAAGCTGGGAGGGACATGCATATACGAAAACGTGAAGAAGGTTTCGAGAAGGCAAATGCTTTCCGAAGCTGGGAGGGACATGCATATACAAAAGCGTGAAGAAGGTTTCGAGAAGGCAAATGCTTTCCGAAGCTAGGAGGGACATGC
>LR539861.1:84266-166405 GCA_900536315.3 Caenorhabditis becei | reverse complement strand
ATATACGAAAGCGTGAAGAAGGTTCCGAGAAGGCAAATGCTTTCCGAAGCTGGGAGGTGAATGCATATCCGACGGCGCGAAGAAGGTTCCGAAAAGGGTCTTGAGGATTTCTCTGGAAGTTCTCGGACCCTGGTACAACTTGTCCGCACAACTAGTGGCAATGTAGGCTCGAAATGAAGACTTGGATGTTTTTGAGAGTTTTGACTCGTTTCGAACTGAACAGCGACGATCATATGCTGGTTACCTTGGAACGAATCGGAATCGGAATGGTAATTGACGGTATTGAATCTCACCATCACGGTCCAATCGCACACGACCATCTCCGCCATCAGGCTTTCCCTCCTTGGTTTGATTTTCATATTGTCTCCCACAACTTCGTCACCGAGCTCCACATCGCCTGCTCCGTCGTTTAAGAATTTGCAACCGAGTTTCGCATCGCCTTCCTCTTCCCTATTGGTCGCTCAAAACTCTACCATCGTCTTGCACATCGCCCGGCCTTTCTTACTGCCATCTTTGCTTCGTCATCAACAAATTCGCAATGTTTTGTTTAGTTCAGTGTGCTGGCTGTGCATATTGAAAGTTTTTCAAACTGCCTTCCATGCCATCGCCATCATTAGAAACTGGAGAGTCATGTCACGAAGAACAGACCCACACAATGCCCAATACTGGCAATGTTAGGAAGGAAACGGGAACTTGAACATGTAAAACTCACCTTTTCCAGACATCAGCATGCTCATCACCTTCATCTCTTCAATCCCATTCATCCTTGCCCCATCATGCACAAATCAATCGTCGTGTTCTGCCAGTTTCTTCCTCGTTGTGATTCTCGTTCAGTCGTCTACGACTTCACCCGTACATCGCCAGCATTTTCTTGCCATCACTCGTCATCTGTCGTTCACGAACTTTCTCTCGATATGCACATCGCCTCCGTCTTCCCGGTGCCATTTTATCCGGTGGCACAACCAAAACTGTGAAACTTCTCTTCACCGTCATCATTTTGATTGCGAATTTGGCATTGAGAAGATCGCCTTCCTCTTCTCGTCATCATTTTTCTTTCCACAAATCCACCCTCGCGCTGCGCATCTCTTCCGTTGTATCGTCGCTATTCCTGTTTAGTCGTCGATCCCCTTCGATTTGTACATCACTTGCTACGGTCATTCTTGTCCTGTCGACCACAATTTTGCTATCAAGAGCTGCATGTCGTGTGCATATCGCTGATGCAATCCCAGCTAAGACTCACTTGATTCTGTTGTGGAACAACATTTTGACTCCATCTCTTTGTCGCCATGACAGTAGAATTGCACACGAACGCCTCCATCATCAAAAAGCACCCTGGTTTTCCCTCCTTGGTCTGAGTTTCATAATTTCTCCTACAACTTCGTCGTCGAGCTGCACATTGCCTGTTCCGTCGTCCATGAATTTGCGACCGAGTTCCGCATCGCAGCCGGCTTTCGCATCGATCGTTCGAGACGATTACTGCAAAGAAACATCTGAAAAACTTGCGGAATTTTATTCAGTCTAATTTTTCATCAAACTTACCTTGCGAATCCCTGCAGAACCGTTTTTATTGAAAAATTGGCTCAGAAAAATGAAAAATCTTTAAAGGCGCACGCAATTATGCGGTGTGGTCTCGCAGCGCGTTCTCTCTTTCTCTTCTGTCTCTCAACAGAATGTGATGCGAAATACTGCAAACAACTAGTAAAAAATGCCGAAAAAGATAAGGAAAGAAGAAGAAATGTGGTCTACGTATAAAACTCACCTCTCCCATATATCAGCATGTTCATTACTTTCATCTCTTCGATCCCATTCATCCTTGCCGTCATTGCCGACAGATCCGCCATCGTGTTCTGCCAGTTCCTTCCTCGTTGTGATTCTCGTTCAGTCGTCCACTACTCCACCCGTACATCGCCACCATTTGTTTCGCCTTGACATTGTGCAGAAGATTGTCGTGCTACCTGGAAAAGAAAACAGTTGAACAGTCTTCTCCTCCGTCGTTCATCACCAAGTTTCGCATCGCCTCCGTCTTCACAATGCATTTCCACGCTGTGTCTTTCATGTATCCTCCTCCCAGCTTCAGATTGCAATCATCTCCTCGGCATCACTCCTGTTTTGTTGCCAATCGCCTCAAATATTTTTCCGATTGATTGACACTGTGCGTAGCCGTTCGTCAAGTGAGGTACAACCGTCCATGAGTCGAATAACACGTCTTCGATGGTGGAAAAATGATAATTGCAAGAAGTTTTATAATTTTGTTTTGAATGCAAATGGAATTTCAATAAAGACGTACCGGCGACATTATTTCACCAAAATTACTGTCTGCCTTTCCCGATATCATTTATCGCACGGAAATTGTGTTCTGATTTTCACTTGATCGATTTTTGAGTATTCACTTTTATTTGATTCATTTTCAAAAAACCTTTCGCATTTTATCCGTAATATTCGCACGCAAAACCAGAAATGCGCTTCGAATTCGAAGGCGCACGCTGTTTATGATCGATCGGGTCTCGCAGCGAAGTGAGCAAAACTGACGTGCGACACGCATAATTTTATGTTTTTAGCGCGTTTTCATGGCCAAAAACAAGTGTTTTACTAGAATAAGAACGAGTTTTTGAAGAAAAATGGGAATTAAGATCAGGAATTGTTTTTCCGGACTATTTTCAGCCGTTTTCTCAAATGAGAACTTACTGAAAATTTGAAGTATGACCAGCGACGGCGATGAGGGTTAATATGGAAGTTCCCGCCAAGTTCCGCATAACTAGTGGCAATGTGGGGTCGAAATGAAGACTTGGATGATCTTGAGAGTTCCGACGCGCTTCGAGCTGGAAAGCGACGATGATATGCTGGTTACCTGGAAAAGAAAACAGTTGAACGATAGGCAAGGTGCACAAAACTCACTGAATGTTTCCTGGAATGATTCCTGAGAGAAGTTCTACATGAGTGAGCGTGGACCTGCGTTCGGAACGTTTTTCGACGGTTTTGAACAGCGAGAGTCATCCCAGTGGACAACTTGTCGACGATGACGGCATGAAAACAGCAATTGCGCTGATCTTCCAAGTGAAGGCAGTAGACGTCGAACCTCAAAAGAATCTGTTATCCGTCGTCTTTCGTATCGCTGGGTTTTCCTGATTGCCGTTTTCGCCTTGTTTTCGACAAATTCAGAAACGAGTGTCAAGTGCTCTACCGTTTTCTCGACTACGATCCATGCATCATATACCTCTCTTTCGTTCCATTCCATCGCCATCAGTACAGACTCACACAGTACCCAATACTGGCAACGTTAGGACTCACAGTTCCCAGACATCAGCATGCTCAGCACCTTCGTTTCTTCGATCCCATTCATCCTTGCCCCGTCATGCACAATTCCGTCGTCGTGTTCTGCCAGTTCCTCCTTTATTGTGATTCTCGTTCAGTCACCCACGACTCCACACGTACATCGCCAGAATTGTATTGCCGTCACTCGTCTCCTATCGTCCACGAAATTTCTTTCAATATACACATCGCCTCCGTCTTTCCGATACCATTTTATACGGTGACGCACAAGCAAGACTGTGCTTTTGTCTCCTCGCCGTCATCATGTTGACCACGAATCCGACATTAAGAAGATCGCTTTCCTCTTCCCGGTACCAGCTTTCTGTCCTCAAATCCCTCTTTGCGATGTGTATCTCTTCCGTGTTCTCGTCGCCATTCCTGTGCAATCGTCGACGAGTTCGCTTCCGTTTCGTGGATGCATCACCATCACCTGCACCTCCCCACGGGCATTCTCTTCCTGTCCCTGCAAAATCTTACTTGATTCAGTTATGGAGCAGCAGTTCACCTATTTTTCTTTCCACGCCATTTTCTCTTCGTCGTCGATATTTTCATTTTCAGGCAAAACATCGCTTCCGTCTTCTTCATTCCGTTTTTATCATGTTTCGTGCCATATTGCTCCGACGGCGACACTGCTTACTGCATTTACCGAACCATTGAGAACGGGCAACGTGACGAAGAGCTGAGATGCATCTTGTTGCAAGTTTATGAACATTGTGTCCGATGGCAATCTTTTCGACGATATCGAGTGGACAACTCGACGACATGCTTTTTCATAGTCATTGCTGCAAAAACCACGGAATTGTCTCCAGTTGCGGCGAGCAGCAAGGCAGATAAAGTTCCGGGTGTTCCAGTGGATGATCCAAGTTCTACCACTCGTGCATCCACCAAACCCCAAGGACGGAACATTTGTCAAGGGTTGAGAATATGCCCGCCGTGCTTCGTGTTGAAGGCATCTCGATGTTCGCTCTCCAAAGTTCGACAGTTGCGCCAGACGGAAGGAAGATATGACATAACCCTCACGACAAGCTGGGAATGGCGACGTAGTTCTTGATGCAGATTCCCGGATTGTTTGACGATTTGAAGACACTCTCCAAGCGATTCCGATGTTTCTGCAACTCTCCGCTCCGCTCCACTCGAAATTCTCTGTTTCTGCAAAAACATGGATAGTTCAAATCATAACCAGAACACTTACCTTATTATGAACGAAAGCGTCGTTTGGGTCGGACACCTCGAAACTGCTTCTTCGTCTTTTGGCAATTTCGGACGGCGTTCGTTGATTTGGGCCGTGTTTCACGCTTTTCTCTCGCATTTGTACAATCATTCGGTGTTTCATTGCACGAGTTGGGCCATTCCTGGAAAAAACAATAACTAGTCCATCATAGAGAACAAATACTTACTTTTTTGTTTCACCTTTGTGTTGTGGCGCAAAAGAATTCTTCTTTCCTGCTGACGAGAAGAAAATTGTGACGAATTCGTGAGGGCGACGACACCAATCAATCGATGAGGGGACAAGTGTGGTCCGCTGCGTGTGGTCTCTCGCGTGTGTTCCTCCGTCGTCTAATCTGTTCTCTCCGCATGTAGACCAGTTCGCATCAATCGTTATATGAAGAATGCGACAGAACACCTGAAAAATAACAGAATTTAATTTTAACCAATTTCTCATCGAATTCGCCTCGCAAAACCCTACAAAATCGTTTTTTAATCGGAAATATGATAAAAAAATAAAATTATATATTTAAAGGCGCATGCAATTATGCGGTTGGGTCTCGCAACGCTCAATTTTGCAGCGGCAATTCGAATTTAAATAAATATTTTTCAGACCTAAAAAACGATTTTAAAAACGAAAATCTTCCAAAACTGCATACAAATGTGGGAAAGTGATAAAGACAAAAATGAGGCATTTTTTCTACAACAGAAAACACCAAAAAAGTGGATTGAAATGGATATTTGGAGGATCCGAAGAATTATTTCAGGTGAATTGATGGAAAACCATACAAAAAACTGTGCTACAAGAGAATGTTCACGTGAAAATCAACTCAATCATTTTCGGTTCATTGCACTAATCGACTCGGAGGTAGAAGAAACATTATAGGGAAGTTAATGGAGGATTAGACGGATTTTCCTCGTTCGCCGTAATGAGCAGAGTGTTCTTCTGACTTTACGGAACTTCCTCAATCTGCAGATCCAAAGAACGGTTATTCAAATCACAGGAATCAGCTACACGTGTTCTGACTGGCAACAGGAAACAGTTGTCTTGGTTTCTCGGGCACCAGCTTCCAAACCCTACCAGGATCTGAAACAAACCCGTTATCATGTTGACCACAAATTTGACATTGAGCAGAAGATCGCCTTCTTCTTCTCGACACCATCCCTCCACTAATCCAAATCCATCTTTGCGCTGCGCATCTTTTCCGTCTTCTCGTCGCCATTATTGTTCAGTCATCGATCCTCTCCGATTCGTGCATCACCTGCATCTCCTTACGGCCATTCGCATAATGTCGACCACAATTTTGCTATCAATAGTTTCTAATCGTTAGCATATCTTTTATGCAATCCCTGCAAAGACTCACTTGATTCTGTGGGGGAGCAGCATTTCGCTTCCTTCTCTTTGTCACCATAACGGCTCAATCGCACACGACCGCCTCAACCATCGAAAAGCACAACGGTTTTCCCTCCTTGGTTTGATTTTCATATTGTCTCCCACAACTTCGTCGTCGAACTGCACATCGCCATCACCTCCTGCTCCGTCGTTCGTTTGTTTCCAAGTTTTGCATCGCATCCGTGTTCCCGCTGCAATGTTCTGTTGATTGCCCAGATTTCTACCAGCATCTCGCACATCGCTGGGTGTTTCTCTTTGTCATCACCGCTTCGTCATCGAAAATATAGAGACGTTTTATTTAGTTTAGTGCGCTGGTTGCGCATCTTGAAAGTTTCTCGATCTGTCTTCCATTCCATCGCCATTATCAGAAACTGGAGAGTCATGTCACGAAGAACAGACCCACACAGTACCCAATACTAGCAAAGTTAGGAAGAAAACAAAAATTTCAAACATGTAAAACTCACAGTTCCCAGATATCAGCATGCTCATCACTTTCATCTTTTCGATCCCATTGATTCTTTCCCCGTCATTCACAGATCCGCCGTTGTGTTCTTCCAGTTTCTTCATCATTGTGAATCTCGCTCGGTCGCCCACGACTTCACCTGTACATCGTAAGCATTTTCTTGTTGTCACTTGTCTCCTATCGTTCACGAACTTTCTTTCGATATGAACATCGTCTCAGTCGTTCCCGCGCCATTTTCATTCAGTGACACACAAACAAAACTGTGACATTTGTCCTCGCATCGTCGGTTTACCTGAATAAGAAAACAATTGAACAATAGACAAGGTGCTCAAAACTCACTAAATGTTTCCTGGAATGATTCCTGAGAGAAACTCTAGAGTGAGCGTGGACCTGCGTTCGGAACGGTCTTCGACGGTTTTGAACAGCGAGAGTCATCCCAGTGGACAAATTCTTGAAGATTTTGGCATGAAAACAGCATTTGCGCCAAGTATAGGCAGTAGACGTCAAACCTCAAAGAAATCTATCATCCGTCGCAGCAAGGACGACGGAAAGCGAGGTTTCCGACGAGCGCAAAGTGGACAGACATATCGAATGGAGCTTGGCCGCATAACATTGGAGAAGGCAAAGTCAGTAATGACAAGTACAATTTTACCTCCAGTCTAATCTTCATCTTGTCGCCCAGGACTCCATCATGATTTTTCGTATCGCCGGGGTTTCCTCAATGCTATCTTCGAGTCGTTGTCGTTGAATTCAGCAACGAGAGTCGTGTGCTTCATTGTCTTTTCGCCTCTGATCCGTGCATCATCTACCTTTCGTTTTGTTTCGTTCCATCGCCATTATTAGAAACTGGAGAGTCCTGTCACGAAGAACAGACTCCCACAGTACCCAATACTGGCAATGTTAGGAAGGAAACGGAAATTTGAACATGTACATAGAACTCACATTCCCCAGACATCATCATGCTCATGACCTTCATTTCTTTGATCCCATTCATCCTTTCCCCGTCATACACAGATCCGCCGTCGTGTTCTGCCAGTTTCTTCCTCGTTGTGACTCTCTTGGTAGCCCACACCTTCGCTAGTACATCGCCAGCATTTCTTGCCGTCACTCGTCTCCTATAGTTCACGAACTTGCTGTCATCATGTTGACCACGAATTTGACATTGAGCAGAAGATCGCCTTCCTCCTCTCGACACCATTCTCATTCTGTCCACAAATTCACTTTTGCGCTACGCATCTTTTTTTTTTCGTCACAGTTTCGTGCATCATCTGCATCTCCCAACGGCCATTCTCATCCTGTCGTCCACGATTTTGCTATCAAAAGCTGCGTATCGTATGCATTTTCTTGATGCATTCCTGCGAAGTCTCACTTGATTCTGCGGTCGAGCAGCACTATGAACTCTTCTCTTCGTCGCCAGCATTTCCTTCTCCGTCGTTCATCACCAAGTTTCGCATCGCCTCCGTCTTCACGATGCATTACCATGCTGTGTCTTTCATGTATCCTCCTCCCAGCTTCAGATTGCAATCATCTCCTCGGCATCACTCCTGTTTTGTTGTCAATCGCTTCACGTTTGTCTCCGATTGATTGACACTGTGCGTAGCCGTTCGTCAAGTGAGGTACAACCGTCCATGAGTCGAATAACACGTCTTCGATGCTGGAAAAATGATAATTGCAAGCAGTTTTATAATTTTGTTTTGAATGCAAATGGAATTTCAATAAAGGCGGACCGGCGACATTATTTCACCGAAAATACTGTCTGCCCTTCCCGATATCATTTATCGCACGGAAATTGTGTTCTGATTTTCACTTGATCAATTTTTTAGGATTCCCTTCTATTTGTTTCATTTTCAGAGTAACTTTTAGCATTTTATTCGTGATATTTGCACGGAAAACCAGGAATGCGTTTTGAGTTCGAAGGCGCACACTGTTTATGAACGGCCGGGTCTCGCAGCGAAGTGAGCGATATTGACGTGCGGCACGCAGAATTTCGAGTTTTTGGCGAGTTTTCATGGCCAAAATCTACTGTTTTACTAGAATAAGAGCGAGTTTTTGAAGAAAAATGGGAATTGAGATCAGGAATTGTTAATCCGGACTATTTTCAGCCGTTTTTTTCAAATGAGAACTCACTGAAAATTTAAAGTATGGACCAGCGACGGCGATGAGGTTTTCAAAATTCCGCACATCCAGTGCAAATGTGAAGTCGAAATGAAAGAAGACTTGGTTGTACTTGAGAGTTCCGACGCGCTTCGAACTGAACAGCGACGATGATATGCTGGCTACCTGGAGGAGGAAACATTGAATATTAGACAATGTGCACAAAACTCACTGAATGTTCCCTGGAATGATCCCGGAGAGAAGCTGTACATGAGTGAGCGTGGACCTGCATTCGAAAAGGTGTTCGACGGTTTTGAACAGCGAGAGTCATTCTGATGGACAAATTGTGGACGATGACGGCATGAAAACAGTATTTGCGCTGATCTTCCCAGTGAAGACAATACAAGTCGAACCTCAAAAGTGTCTATCATCCGTCGCAGCAATGAAAGCGAGGTATCCGACGAGCGCAAAGCGGACGACGAATTGAGAACGCACGGCGTCGGACTTCTCTGCAGAAACTTGGGCTCATAACATTTGAGAAGGCAAAGTCAGTAGTGACAAGTGTCTTACCTCCAGTCTAATCTTCACCTTGTCGCTCAGGACTCCACTATCATCTCTCATATCGCAGGGTTTTCCTCATTTCCATGTTCGCGTAGTTGTCGTTGAATTCAGCAACGAGAGTCGAGTAATCAACCGTCTTTTCGACTACGATCCGTGCTTTCTTTACCTCTCTTTCGTTCCATTCCATCGCCATTATTAGAAACTGGAGAGTCTTGTCACAAAGAACAGACTCACAAAGTACCCAATACTGGCAACGTTAGAAAGAAAACGAAAAGTTGAACATGCACATAGATCTCACATTCCCCAGACATCATCATGCTCATGACCTTCATTTCTTCGATTCGTTCTTGCCCCGTCATGCACAGATCCCCCGTGGGGTTCTGCTAGTTTTTTCCTCGTTGTGACTTTCGCACGTCCGCCCACGACTTTGCTAGTACATCGCCAGCATTTCTTGCCGTCACTCGTCTATTATCGTTCACGAACTTGCCGTCATCATCTTGACCACGAATTTGGCGTTGAGCAGTGGATCGCTATTCTTTTCTCGGCACCATACTTCTCTCCACAAGTCCACCTCGGCGCTGCAAATCGTTTCCGTCTTCTCGTTGCTATTTCTGTTCAATTGTCGATCCCCTCATATTCGTGCATCTCCTGCATCTCTCTACGGCCATGCTCATCCTGTCGACCACGATTTCGCTGATTTAAGCTGCAAATCGTATGCATAACCTTGATGCAATCCCTCTAAAGACTCACTTGATTCTGTGGTGGAGAAGCATTTCGCCTCTTCATCTTTCTCGCCATTACGGCTCAATCGCACACGACCATCTCCGCCCCAAAAAGTGTACTGCTTTCTGTTCTCGGTTTGATTTTCATATTGTCTCCCACAACTTCGTCATCGAACTGCACATCGCCGTCTCCTCCTGCTCGGTCGTCTTGGTTCCAAGTTTTGCATCGCATCATGTTGACCACGAATTTGACATTGAGAAGATCTTCCTCTTTTCGGCACCATCGTTCTGTCTTCAAATCCATATTTGCGCTGCGCATATAACGCATCTCTTCCAGTTTCGTCATTCTCGTTCTGTCGTCGACGAGTTCGCTCCCGATATGTGCATAATCTGCATCTCCCTTTTGCCATTCTCATCCTGTAAACCACAATTTTGCTAATGCTAGATCCCTGCGAAAACTCACTCAATTCTGTGGTAGAGCAGCAGTTTGCCTCTTTCTCTTTTTCCGCCATTTTCTCTTCGTCGTCAATATTTCATTTTCATGCAAAACATCGTCTCCGTCTCCTTTTTCAATCCTCAACATGTTTTGTGCCATATTGATCAGACGGCGTTACTGCCCACTGCATTTACCGAACCATCGAGAACGGAAAACGTGACGAACGGCTGGGATGCATCTTGTTGAAAGTTTCTGAACACTGTGACCTATGACTATCCGACGACATCGAATAGTCCGACAACTCGATGAAGGCTCCTGGATATCTTGACAACACTTCTCTCTAATTCACCATTTGCTCCGAACGACAGGAAGATATTGCGCCAAACTCTTTACGAAGAGCTGAGCATGGCTGGCGGCGTGGTTCTTGTTGAAGGTTCCCGGATTGACGAACCATTTGACGTTTTTTTCCGAGCAAATCCGATGTTCCTTGTTTTGCAGCACAGCCACTCTCCGTTCAACTCGAGATTCTCCGTTTCTGAAAAAACAGTTTTTACAAATTGCTACGAGAACACTCATCTTATTTTGAACTCAAAATCATAGAAAGAGAGACCTCGAAACTGCTCCATCGTTTTCACACAAGTTCGTCGATTTTGGTAGCGTTTTACGTTTATTGGCCGCCAATCGGCGTTCCACTGCAAGAATCTCGCCGTTCCTGGACAAAACAATGACAAGCCAGTTTTAAAGAATAAATACTCACTTTTTATTTTCAATTTTGTGTTGCGCTCCAAGAGAATCCATTTTTCCTGCTGACGAGAAGAAAATTGTGGCGAATTCGTGAAGGCGACGACACCAATCAATCGATGAGGGGACAAGTGTGGTCCGCTGCGTGTGGTCTCTCGCGTGTGTTCCTCCGTCGTCTAATCTGTTCTCTCCGCATGTAGATGACCTCGCATCGAGCGTTATTTAAAGAATAACGGCAACAGAACATCTGAAAAATTACAGAATTTGATTTTAACCAATTTCTCATCGAATTCGCCTCGAAAAACCCCACAAAATCGTTTTTAATCGGAAAAATGCTCAAAAATAATGAAAATATACATTTAAAGGCGCATGCAATTATGCGGTTGGGTCTCGCAACGCTTCAATTTGCAGCGGCAATTCGAATTAAACTAAATATTTTTAGGACCTAAAAAATGATTTTAAAAGCGCAGATCTTCCGGAAACTGGATAAAAATGTGGGAAAGTGATGAAGAAAAAAATTAGGAATTTTTTCTACAACAGAAAACACCAAAATGTTGGACTGAAATAAATATTTGGAGGATCTGAAGAATTATTTCAGGTAAATTGTTGGGAGACCGTATGAAAAACAGTGGTACGAAAAAAAGTTTACGTGAAAATCAACTCTATCGTTTTTGGTCCATTGCACTAATCGACTTGGAGGTAGAAGAGGCAATGTAGGAGAGTAAAGGGGGGATTAGGCAGATTTCAATCGTTCGCCGTAATTAGCAGAGTGTGCTTGAGACTTTTTGAACCACCCTTAATCTGCAGATTCAAAAAACGATTATTCGAAACACAGGTATCAGCTTCTATTGCATCGAGATGATCGGCAGAAAAAAACAGTCGTCTCGATACCTCGGGCACCAGCTTCGAAATCTTAACAGGATCTGCAACAAATGAGAAACCCATTCAGAATGACAAGAGTCTGTCAGACATTTTCAGCACGTCAATTTCAGAGCAACCTTTCCAAGTGTTCACCAATTCCCTTCTCAATCAATGTCCCTCTATTCAAGTTACTTCCCAGAATCCCACAACCCCGCCCCTGACATACTTCCGAAGAGCCAGCTGTTTGTCTACAGACATCTTCAAAACCAATGTTATCAACATGAAGAGAGCGCAACTGTCGCTTCAGACAATACGCGCGAGTTGTTGTTGTAAACTACCCACTTGCGTCTGTCTCTCCGTATCCAATTTACATTGTTTTTCGTCTCATGATATTCAAGAGACGGTATTTTCGATTTGTAAAATGAGCAAACATGTTTGTCCTTCATTCTTTTTTGCACTCACAGGCGGTGCCAGCCTTTTTTCTCCCGCCCTTTCTGTTGGAGTCATTCGTTCCAATTTTCTCTGTCTTTCTGTTGAAGTTGAACTGTTCTCCTTCTTACTTTCTCTTTTTACTTACACCCTTTAACAGAATGAACCCTCTTTTTGAAGACCTCCTCGTTCCTTTCAATGCTGCCTCAGGCCTCCAAGGAGGTGGCCAAGCCCAACAAGTGGGAAATGGCAAACGGTGAATCCCGCAAGTGCGACATGCTGAATGCGTCTCCGATGGCCATCTCGAAAGCTGGCTTTTACGACCCGCTCTTCTCCAACTGCCACAACGTTCTGGGTATCAAGTTCCCTCTGGAGAACCCCACCAACCAGAAGGAAGGCACTTCTCTTGAGCGTCTCTGGAATAACATGAACCTGACTGATAAGAAGACGGCTTTTGTCAACACCACTCCGAGCAACACTGGACTCAGGTATAAACATCTCTTTGAGTTTCACTAGCAAAATCCTAATGCTACGTAATTTCTAGCGCTCCCAAGAAAAACGTCCCACAGCAGCTCCACAACGATCGTCTCTTCACGGAGAAGGAGCTTCTTACTGCCTATCAGGTAAACCTTCTTCATTGAAATTTTTAGAATCTAAATTCAGATCGACGCGATCAAGTTCCTCATGGAGACATCTCCTGCTCTCTTCGCAAACGGCATCGAACCGGTGTTGAAGATTGTCGTCAATTGGGAACGCGCGAATGCCCAGAACAGCGGAATCCAGAGCAGTGGAGGTCAGAACGGCGGAGCGCAGAGCAGCGCAGTCCAGAGCAGCGGAATCTGGAGCAGCGGAGCTCAGAGCAGCGGAGCCCAGTACGGCGGAGCCCTGAACAGCGGAGCCCAGAACGGCGGTGCCGAGAGCAGCGGATTCCAGGACGCCGGAGAGAAGAACGAGGGATCCAAGAACGGCGAAGTCAAGGAGTGATTCAAGTACAATTGCTTTTCTGAAATGTATCTCTCCCTCTATCTCATGTCGTCCCTGTATCTCATCTTCAATCCCTAACTGCATCTCCTTGTTTGTTGACTCTGCCTGTTTCTCTTCCAAAATCGGTCGTTCTTGAACTTCAATAGCCATTTTGGAAAGAAATGGGTGAGTTCAGCCGTAGACCCAAAAATCGCCCTTTCGAGTAGTGTCTCCTCTCTCCGAAACGTTTGTAGGTGCTAATTCTCTTGTATTTCCCAATCTAATATTTGTGTATTACTGTATTATCTCGCGGACATTTACAAATGGAGTTTGTTCATGCGTACTTTTCTGTAATTGAATGTTGCTTCTTTCCACATAATAAATGAATTACCAGATTAAAATTCGTTGTCTTCTATTTTTCTTCAGGTGTTCAGATGTCGTCTTTTGGTTCGTCCGATTGCATTTTCACCGAATTCGTAGGAGGTGTTTTGTTTCTTGCCTCCTCCCTTTTAGTCGTTTCTCTACAGTAATCCGACTCAACCTTCTGATGTGTAGAATGCCTTTGCCGCACTTCTGATTGTACACCGGCATCTCTATAATTCTAGTGCCTTGGACGCAGTGGACTAATAGTTGTATCATTATCACCCATTTTGTATGCTCCGCCCTATGCTTCTCTTCTCGATCTTCCGAATACAACTCACTTCTTCTCGAGCACTTGTTTTCTTCTTTCTTCTCCGAACGATCAGTATTTTTTCAGCTTTTCTCATTGCTATTAGGCAACTATGCTCCGGGGAGGTTGGGGAAAAGAAGATAACAGTGATCAGAAACCTGAAGTATCTGTTCACTTCTACTGTCCTCCGCTTACTGGTGGTACCACGAATCCAGAAGATCTCCCAGACTCTCCCGGTTCCCAAGTGAAAGCAAGCTCTGCACCAGTTCAAAAAACTACTTGTAATGTCTGCTTCCCGGAACTTGGCCTTTCCGGCGGGAAAAGTTCACGTTCAAAGAAGCAGCTACTGTGCATTGAGCATGATTGTTCACTGGCTGGAAAAGGAGATAGAGCTCAATCCTCTTCATCAGCAAAGTCTCCGGGTCAAGATTTTGACCATGAAGTGTTGAACTCATCACCAAATGCCAATCCATGCATCCTTCTTCTGGAAAATCTTCAACGTTCTTCTACCAGAACACCTGACCTATTACCCTTGAACATTGAGAGCTATTTTCCACGGCTCAGCCAAAGTGCGTTGACCCCTGGCACAAAGCGATACCCGCAACCGAACAGCTACAAGACATGGACTTCCTCTCATTGCCGTGGTCCTCTCGGTGTCCTCAAAGATCATGAAATCTTTGGAAATCGTACTAGTGCTCTACAACCAAGCAGCTCAAACTCAAATTTGAAGTGAGTTTGTCTCGAGACTAAAAAATAGAATAGAATGTGATCAACATGATTCTAGAGCTACCCCTATCTTCCCACATGAACTGGAACTCCTAGGAGGTCAAAAAGATTCTTTGGTGCCTTATCAGGTAATCATAATCTCCAAATTCGAACTCTGACAGCTCTGCTAATTTCAGATCCACGCAATCAAGTTCCTACTACAAACCGCGCCTCATCTGTTCACTATCGGCGTTGACAGTGTCCGCAATTTGCTGAACGATTGGGATAACGCAAAGTGAATGTCCAGCCCTCCCAACCATACTTCATGTACCGTATCCTATCCAAAAACCATTCCATAACTTTTTCATACTGTAGGTCAACAATAGTCCACAGTCGAGCTTCCCTTTCCTAGTACAACAAGCCCCATTTTTCTTTCTAGATTCTCACAGTCAGTATTATTCCCCTTTCCTTTTCAAAACTGAATAAATGATGTCACACCACGTCAACTTGCTTTTCTACATCAAATACAAATCGGCTTGCCATTTTCTTTTGTGAATGGCACAGGAAGACATGCTACAACTACAAAAACTGGGCCAACGCGTACATTTTCCTACAAAAAGAAGAGCTCGGAGTCACGTGCACATTTTCAGTGACGTGTGTGGCTTCTGCACCAGGAAATAAGAAAGTGTAGGGGTTTGAAGATAACTAAACAGTTTATTCACTTTCTAGAACAGTAACCCATGTTTGCAGGCGGTGAAGTTTTCAACTAGTAACCCAGAAGTCGGTCGGCAGCTCACATCACACAACACTTATCCTTCGACTGATTGGATCCACCTTGTCTCTTGGTGTTCTCATCGAATCGGACTCTTCTCTCAAAACGGCCACCAGACTCCTCCGATCCTCTCTGAAAAACACTTAGCTCAGTAGATCACACAGTTCCATCCTACCGTCGAAAACGGCGACTCTTTCTTCTTCTCACTGGATCCATGGCTTCCAGTGCTGTTCTTCCAATTGTTCTTATTCTTGGACCTTTGGTACATGTTGTCCGATTCTCTCGTCTTGTCACAGTTGCACTTCTGAATAGATAAAAAATGGGAGATAATGGAAGCTAGGGGTCATACCTTGAGTTCCTGGTCGCACTTGGAGCATTTCAAGGTCTTCCTTTCACTTGAACCATCCATAGCTGTCGTGTCAATATCAGAAAATTCCTGAACGGTTTGAAGCAAGTATTTGAATGGTTCGGGTTTCATAAGAGATCGAAAGCGTCGTGGCCTGTTTTGTTATTCAAATTGTGGGAAAACACGTTGCGGTTTTGAATAGAACGAAACGTCTGTCACAAGCATTGATCGAATTGATTAAAACGAGAAAAATGAATTATTTTCAGTTATTTCATTTATCAATCCGGACTTTTTAACAAATCAGTGTACAACTTTTTCAATTTCATGGTTGGCATGGAATACTGACAAAGCATAGTCAGATAGAGTACATCTTCAAATGTTTTGTTGATGACGTGGATGAGCGAGAGGAGATCTGTGAATCGTGTCGGCCAGTTCTTCTGGTACTTCGTCTGACAGTACTGCCGAAGGTAGTTGCTGTATGTTTGCTGATAAGTACTGATGATGGGTCGGGAAGTTTCGGAGAGGCCGGTGAGAGCTGGAACAACTGGGGGGTCGCGAGAAAACATTGAGAGGTGAACTCACTTGAATTAGAGAACAAAATAACATTGATAAGTACATATTCCTCTTGAGTGATACCGAGCTCCGTGAGCCTGGAGGTCAGCTTGCTGCGGATTTGATTGAGGAAGTTTCCGGAAATGTGAGCTAGCCTGGGAACAATAACAGTTTCTTCAAATCCCCTCTGTGACTCACCTGTACAAAGTATCAGGGTACACATCCTTGTGATCCGGAGTTAGCACTCTATCCCGCATATCTTCCAGAGCACGCTTTCCGCCAGCGAACAACATGGATTTGAGAGAGAAACTTTGAAGGAGAACCGTCTAAAAATGCAGCGATACGAATCATTTTTGAATTTTCTAAAGAAGTCTCACCTTATCCTTATTCTCCAACTTTGACATGATCTCCAAACTCATGAAAAACTCAATTGTTGTGTGAATACTCAACACGGACCACTCATGAATGGTGTTCTGATAGTGCATGTCTTTCACAACCAGCTTTGCCCACTTCTTCCCTTCCACCACTTCTACAAGACTCGGATCCTCCAGACAGAAGAAGTTCATCAACCGGTGCCTTCTCCGTGTTTCCAGGAACATGAGAAATGAGATAACCGAGGAGAGGTTGTCTTTTTTCAGGAACTTCTGATCGAGTTCGATATTCTCAATCTTTCCCGGTTGAATGTACTTCATTCCAGCTTGCAGACACTTCTTGAACCGGCAAGCTTTGCACTGGAGGATTGCGTTGAAACCTGAAAGAAAAACACTTTTTCCTGGTTGTGAATCACTTTGTTTGGCTACCGAGAACATTCATATCCAAGTGGCACCTATCCCTGTACTTGCACTTATACGTAATCTTCTCAACTTCAATTCTCCGGAAGAACATTTTACACGCGTTACATGTGAGAACCTGAATACATTTATAAACAAGATCTTTGGACTAGCAGGCGTTCACCCCATAATGATAACAAAACGCCGGTTTTCCGCAGATAGCACACTTCTCTGCTGGCTGAGTTGAGTTGTTCACCGGAACTAATTCCATGTGAAATTCGGCAGAGTTTTCTTTTTTAGAGGGACTAGGCAGGAGAGACATTCTGAGAAATGTGGGTTGTGAGTCATTATAGAAGAATGTGAAGTGCAGACGGAATTAGAAATAGACGTCAGATTTTCTCAGAAAGAAGGGTAGAGAGCAAGAAAGAACATGAATTGGTTATGTTCTTTGAAAGCTTATGAAAAAAGGAAAAGAGGGATGAAGAGGTGAACATCGGAAAAGATTCGCATAAATTGAATGAAAAGAAAAGTGTGCGTAGAAAATTCCTTGGTTCTGTCTTCTAATACTAGTAGAATTAAGCCGAGAGCTGCGAGTAGACGTGAGAAGTAATAATAAATGGCTCTTTGGTGGTTTGATCATTTGGTGGACAGAGGGCGGCTAGACTCTATTCGAAGAGCATTGAGAGAAGCTACTTTGTTAGGAAAAAAAGGAATTGATGGGGAAGCGGATTGATGACGTAACTTTTTGTTTTTAGAGGAAGAGGGATGTGCATTGCTAGGCAACCGGGGGAAGTTACTCGACTCAAACTCCAATTTCCAATTTCCAATGGGAAGTCAGCAGCTAATGTTAACTGACGGGGAAAGAAAATGTTGAGTGATCAACAAAATTTTGCTCTCTTCTGGTGGCTGACTCAGTAGATTCGTACATGTGATCCGTGGTCAGACCAAAGCCGCTTATACAAGTCCGTCTGAATCCGACTAGTGTGATCTTTAGCGGAGACATACATCTTTGAAAGTGTGTGAGCGGGCAGGGCAAGACATGCTAGGAATGCTCATTAGGGCAGGGGAACTGGAGTTCATGTAGATAGGATTAAAAGTTGGTTTGTTGAGTTTTGCTCTCATGAGTTGTGAAATATTCATTTTGTGAAAAAAGTGATACACTTTTTGACAAAGATTATGAAACAGATGGGTAATTACATTTGTCTAGGTAACTTTGTGATCATTGGGAAGTTTTCCAAGGTTTTGTCCTCTTCGTCAATGTGAACCTCGTCCAAGTCGACGTCCTTGGTTTCTTTCTGGAAATCAGAGTTTATCAGCACTCTTTCAAAAGTTCTTACCAAGAAAAAGAAGGAAATCAGAAAGTTGATAGAACATAGAACAATCACTGTGACGTAGACAGCTGGCGGCCAGTAGTTGTTAGCGTATTTCAAAAATGGAGCAAGTAAACTTCCAATTCTCGCCATAAAAGAACAAGATCCGGTTGCACTGGTTCTAGAGGAAGTCTCCATTGACTCGATGGCACAGAGGTAACAAGCATCCCAAGTGTACTCAATGCAAACTGTTCCAATTAGGTAGACGATTAGGAAACCGTAACCATGATAGTTGTTCAACAGGAACGCTGTCAAGATTCCGAAGCAAATGATAGTTCCTAATTGTGATCCCTGGTGTAACACTCTCCGGGTGAAACATTCGAACGTCCTGTCCATGAACAGCATAATGATTTTGGAAATGACGACTAGAATGCCAATTAGAGCCTGGTTCAAGTATAGATCTCCTGCTAGGGTGTTGGAGTTCAAGTCATTTGCAAATCCACAAACTGCCACAAAGAACCACATTGTCCAGAGGACAAATAGCTTTTTGAATAACCCCTTGGTCCGGAGGGTTTCCAGGAGTCCTTTGGAGAATACAAACTTGTGTTCCACATATTCATACGGTTTCCCAGCAACTTTCGCGATGAACATCTCACTTTGAATCATTCTTCCAATCATTCCCTGGAAACATACCCAATAATACTTTCATGATCTCCCGCATTTTACCTTGTTGTGAAGCCAGGTCGGTGATTCTGGTATCACGAAGATCACCATAAGGAGAGCTGGGAAAAGACATATTGCACTTGCGAAAGAAGCATATCTCCATTCTCTAGTGAAGTAACAGATAACTGTGATGAAGACTCTGGTCCATCCCCAGTTGAAGAATCCTCGGATGACCATTCTTTGGGTTGGGAGGATCACTTCCATGATCCATGCACAGATAACAACAAGAACCCCAGCAATAGAGAGTCCGACGCAGAATCTGAAAGTTCCTGAACTTCTGGACTCCCATTCCGAACACTTGTCGCCTTATTCGTTCAAGTACGATCATCAGAACTGATCAAAGTTTCAATAATTCAAGAGTTAGTTGTCTACTTCTCGAGTGTCCCCTTTCCCTTCTCAAACGACCTTCAAACAGCCGACCGTGTCAAAATTTCTCGCCTTTTCTGATTGATGATCTCGCCAGATCAGTGTACAGTTTTCGGGCAAATCATTTTTTATCATCAAACCCTTACCTCGAAGCGAACAGGACATGACGGTTAGGTGCCATTCCGCAAGTAAACAGGGCACAAATTGCAAGAGCAATGACTAGGATTCCAATTGGTTTCCGGCCGAACTTATCGGAAAGAGTTCCGAAAAGAAGAGTTCCGACAAGAACTCCCACGTATTGGATTAGGGAGAAGAAGTTTTGGTAGTGAACGGAGAATCCACACACCCAGTCGAACCTGAATAGATATAACGTGTCCTGGGCCCCTGGACATACTTACTCCATAGCAATAGAATGAAAAACTGGGTCGACAAAGGTCAAGTTGGCTTTCGGACATGACTTATACACTTCACAACTGCTTGTTGGCTCCGAGTTGCCACATTTCCACTGTGGCACATCATTAGAAAAGATCCCGAATAAATACTGTCCAACAGTGAAATTAGCTAGTTGCCACGTGATAAAAGCGGCTAGATGGAATCTGTTGACCTCATAAAACATGGGAAAGTGACAAAATGAAAAATAGCGCAAAGATTTAGTGAGCGGACGGTTGTCATTGTAAAGTGCCCCCCAACGCCGTCGTTCTTGGCAATTACTCCTCTTTTCTCTCTCAATTCATTCCCTTCTCAATGTCTCCCCCTCAGTCACCAAGTATCCACTTTGAAGTTCAAACGACCAGGCGCTGGTAAGTGTACAACTTGAAGAGGAAAGTTTGCCAACTGGCCGCGTGGCGCAATGGATAACGCGTCTGCCTACGGAGCAGAAGATTGTAGGTTCGAATCCTGCCGTGGTCGAAATCTTTTTTTAGAGCTCTGAGAACTAAATGAGAACTGAAAATAGCATACAACTCAATTACCACTGATCTTGTATTGCAAGTCTTTCTAGGAATTCAATGGAAAAACAACTAATAATTCAATTTTCCTCTTGGTCAAGTGTGTATTGAATTACCGACGCAGGTTCTCAAATTTAATTTTCACACAAAATACACAAACATGTTGCGATTTTATGGAAAGTTGAAGATCAGGAAGAAGTGGTCAAGATGAACATGAAGGTTTGCCGCACGGATTCCAAAGAATAGAGTTAACGAAAACAATTTCTATATCATACTTTATTCATAGTTAACGTTAACAGAAATAGTCATTAACACATCACAAAGAAATTAGTTATCTTGGTGTCACCACTCCGGGATCACGATTTCCAGCTTCGTCGGCCACTCCGTCACTGCTTCTCCGGACCGCTTTCCTTGTTGTTGTCGCAGGAGACTTGCCAACTGCATCAGCCCAACACCAATGCACTTCCCCTCTTCGCACATCTTCCCGGCGACGCACTCCTCCGAAATAGTACATGGTTCAGCGACAGTGACGAATAGTGCCAAGAAGACGAGGGAGAGAATAGAAAGGCGATTCATTTCAAGACCACTGGTTATTTTTGAGTCGTGTGTGAGCTGGTTTTTATACGGAATCGGGTTGCTAACTGGGTTTCCGGGAGTTGATAAGGTTAGGCATGTTGCGAGTTTGTCGTCAGAGTGGTTCCTGGAAAATGGCAACTTTCGGGAGGAGTTTCAGTGATCGGATGGTGATGTTTGTATGATTTTGTGTTGCTGCTGGTTCCGGTGCTGACGTAAGCAAGGAAATACGTTTAGAATGAGTTTCCTCGGCTAAATTTAGCACTCTGAACTTTGGACGATCAGATACGGTACCTGCACTTGACGTACTTGAATCTTTGATATTGGTAGTTGATTTTCATCATCATAACAATTTCAAAATTACAGTTTTTCAGTTTTTCGACCAGTGACATCACTAAAATGACAATTTTTTCTTCCCATTATCCACTGTGTTTGGTGTTCTTCGCAGCTACAGTACTCTATTTTTTTTATCTTCTTGTTCTCATCTCCCGATGATTTTTTCATCAGTGAGATAACACCCATCACATCCCTTCATCTCCCAGCCACATCCCCCATACTGGCGCCAAGAATCAGTCAACTCCCCGTCGGAAAAGGGCAATGCGCAGAAAAACCAGTTGTGGTGGCGCGACGTACGAAAATGATGGATCGGCGGGGGAAGGAAGGGGGAAATGCATCGGAATTCGTGCAGTTCCGATTTCGATTTTGGAATGGAATGAAGTGGGAAAAGTGATTTATTCAGACGATTACTCATTGCTCCAAGACTCTAGGCTTCATGGTGGCAGATGGTACCAGGAAGTGGAAGGCTCAGGAGCCCACGCTTGACCCAAGTGTCATCGGAACCTGAAATGGGAACCCGGAGATTGAAAAGTTTGTGTCCAACCCAAATGTTCAAACTTCAAGTTCACTAAACAAGAAGAAAGTTATCGAACTGATCAGACAACTTCTCCTACTCGATTTCCTGATAAAAGATGATAACATCCCGTCTACTCAATCATCCCTTCTTCAACGCAAGAACACAAACATTCGCCTTCCCGGAACCGAGACTATTCTGCAAGTTTTTCTTCTCTGTTATTCTTACAGCCGGAAACCCAAAAGTGCGCGAAAAAAGTGAATCTAACACCCTCTCTCACATGACCACTCTTTCCACATTCCCCAATCAGTGACACCTTTTATTGTTGTTATATAAGAAGACGAATTATGATGTACCAAGTCATCACTAGAATGAATTTCATAGTCTTTCTGGTATTCTTGATATGCGCCGTGGGTACTGTACCAACGAGGAAAACGAAAATGGTATTCAAGACGTCGATTAGATGTACAGCTGCTCCAAAGACATGGTGCTTCTCGTTCAGGTTCTATGAAGCAGATCATCAAAGGTGAGGTTCAAAGTCCAAAAACAAAACAAAATCTATCTTCTCATGTTTTCAGGGTGAATCAGTACCTATCCCCAGAAATCTACACTTGTACCAATAACAGGATTCACAATTTTAGACTGATTGGAAGTCAGAAATATGAAGAGGATAATACTGTAAGCTCACTGTAAGAACTTGAAAGTCAACCTCTTTTCCAGGAACCTCTCCAAGTTCACTTCATCACTCGTCACAACTGCTCCACACTTTCCGAGAACACCTGGAGACTCGTTGACTTGCATTATAAAGAAGTTCAAGTGGAACCACAGTAACTTTGAAACACGGTAACCAATCCTTTAAAATATGATTTCAGACATCAAAAGTTCCGGATCCGACTGGATATCACTGACAATGGCCATGTCCAAAAGAACTTGACGTTCAGAGATGCATTCCTGTGAACACCATTTTCAAAACTGATTTCTGTATAACTTGTAGAGCTGTGATATGTATTGTAAATTGATTTTTTTCTTAAATCATATACATAAATGTATTTTTCTACTAGTTCGCACTATTGGGGTCTATTTTTTCCAGTGGCTTCGTTTAAAACGACCACCTCTTCTGTCCTTCTCCCATGCATTCCATTCTTGAGAATTGATGACCTTCAAAAGGACCGTGGTCAAAATTGAGCCGCTCCGAAATTGATGCGTTTTTTTGGAAAATCTGGGTGGGTTTGACTAATGAGAGTCGTACTATAGTCTCGGCAATCGGGCAGAAGGCTTTTGGTATTAACACTGCTTTATTGCAACAGAGTAAGTGAAAAAAGTGACCTCGGATGTACGTTTTTGGAATCATGGTTGCCATGTGATCTAGGGGTATATACATTTTGAACAGGTTATATACATATTTGGTTGGATTTACATATGAGTAGCGCGAAGCTACAGTTTCTGAACTCGATGGGTAGGAATGCGATGAGATCTAGGGTATTGGGTTGGAGTATCTTGGGAGTAGATTAGTCCGAGGTGCTCATGGCTTGATTCCGTGTTTACCGAGTCTGAGGGCAGCAAGTTGTTTCGATCGCCACTTTGGTACAGCCTTGGCTACAGCACTGCGTGGAGATCTGGACGCCGGTTCCAGCTGAAAAACACATACCGTGCAAGCCTAATTTTCAGTTACTTACTATCGCAAGAATGACCGCAGACTTCCAGCACAGCCAGGAACATTCGTCGTCCGCAATAGTGTCGGATATGCTCGACAACTTCTACCTTTTCGTTCACTCGGATAGTTCCTGCTAGTGCAAGGAACACAAAGTGCGCAGCAATCATTGCGACGAAGAAGTTGATCTTCATGGTGCTGGTCAGCTTGCGGTATGCCCTGAAAGTCAGAAACTAGGAGTGAAAAGAGTTCAAATGCACCTAAACGGGTGCATATGACTGACTCCTCACTTTAGCTTCATTTCGAAAAATGGGAGGAGTTCCGGAATACTGTGAAGATGAGCTTCATGGGTTGAAAAAGTAGGTCCATTACTCATTCTTGGATGACAGCTTTTGGAATTGGAAGAGGTTTTGGTTCCGCGTTGAGTGGGAGGAGTGCATCAAGAATGGTTTGGGTTCGAGGGCGTTTAGAATAGGGAAAGAAAGAATCATTTGTGGGAGCATCGAAAAAGACAAAGAGTGTTTGAACGTTCACCGGATCTAACCGAGAATAGGCAGTTTCAGCGTGATGCATGCTGCTTTCAGCAAGTACAGTAACCCGACTCCGTAAGCACAAACTGTACGCACCCTGGTAGAACGAAATTTTTCCGTTTTTTCTCAAGTCGAGCACCGAGGAAGCCACGTTGTGCATGTTTTCTGTAATGAGAGATCGTCTGAAACAAAGATACTTTCCAGTTGAAATCGTTGGCTCTGAACTCATACATTTTCTGAAAACCAGCAGGTTTTTTCACTAAACCTATCCATGGGGCATATCTCTGCGAGAACCATTCTAATGCTTCCAGTATCTGGTCAGAACTGATATCACTGTCCATTTTCAGTTGAGTTTTTTCAATTTCCTCACATTGGCACATTTTTTCTCCCCTTTTGATGCTTTCCTACCTGGAAATTACATATTCTCCGCGAAGCCGTGACTGAAAAAGCAAGACATGTGATTTTCTCTCCTAGGTACAAAGTAAACTTCATTTTCTCCGAAACCAAAAGCACCTGGCTACCTACAAAAACCGCATTTGTCAAACACCTGCTTATTATCACACTTTCCCCATTTCTCCTCTAACCTCTACTTTTCCGAAACCTCTGTTCAAATAATCAACATGTTTTCTCCATCTCAAATATTTATACACGGATGGCCCCGCTCCCTCTCCTGCTCCCAACGTGTGTGGCCTTGAATGAAGGAGAACTTGTAAACAAGTGAGGAGAGGAGCCGGAGAAAAAAAAACGAGACATCACTGGATGAGCCGAGGGGAAAAGAGGCGAGTGGTGAAAGTTGAGGAGCAGAGAGAGCGGGTGGTCGTGTGGTCGTTTTCCCTTTTTTCTCGCCCTCAATTTTCACTCATTTTGAAGAGGGAGATAAAATTATGCGTCATGTTAGTATTAGCGAGTAGTGGGGAGCTAGCTCCTAGTTGTCAGGCCGCAAAGCTTTGAGAATTGTGAGGACAGGCAGCTTGAATGAGATTACGGTAGCTCCTTCCGCCGTCTTTCCTGAAAATTCCAATTAGATGACATCATACGCGTATATAAAGGATGAGAAAGCACACGTTTTCTGCCTTTCCTTCTCCATGTCTTTTCATTCTCAAAATCCTCCAAAATAAAAATCCAATCCCCTTCACTTCTAATCCGCCTCTCCTAATCTCCCAAGTCTTTTTTCATCATCTCAAAGTGCTCCCTTTCTTCTTCTTCTTCTCATTTTTCCGGCGACCCAACAACCAACATGATCCATCACACCATCTGTCAAAGCGTGAACTTTCTCCCCGAGCGGCTTGGTGCCCGGGATATCTTTCTTTTTTCTCATTCTTCTTCTTTTCCCCGATGTTCTCGCTCTCGCCACTGCCAATCTGCCCTAAAAGCTTTGCATTTGAGAGTAAGTGTGGAGTCTGGTGACCGCTTCAAAGCAAGGTCGGTGGAACGGAATAAGTGGTGAGTGCCTCACTCATGAATTCTGCCTTTATAGAAAACATTCGAAAAAGCTCTTCAAATTTAGATTACGGTAGCTCCAAAACCAAACACCACCCTTTTCCACGTCACAAACCTTCCCATTTCTCTTCTCCCTACCCCTCTCAACATGCCATTTCTACCTCACAGCACCTGCCGTCTGTCTATTCGCTTATCAAACCACTGATAAGAATCCTTCATTCGCCAATCCATTATTACACAACACACCGTTACAGGAGAAACGTTATCATTTTCATCACGAGTTCTTCTCTCCTCACTGCCGTTTCTCCTGTGGTTTCTCTCCTTTCACTTCACTGTCAATTTCATCTCCCCGTCTTGATATTGGCCGCCATTTCTCCATTCGCCCCTCTATCTGTTCTTCTTTGCTTCCTCCAGCTCATTTCTTGTTTCCATCTATCTTCTTGTCCTGAGGGAACTTATAAATCACCTCTGGGAGAAGATATCTTCACATTGAAACGAGACATGAAGACTTTGCGAGAACTTGTTTATGAATTTCTTTGTTCATTCTAGAACCCTTCTTATATCCCTCTCATAACCATTTTTCAGGAACTTGTATCGAAAAACTTGCCGCCCAGAAAAACCAATTGATCATCCCAACTACTTCTCACCATTCTCCCGTCTTCAAAATGGATGAGGTGGGTCTGAATTTGCATTTTGAACGTTTTCCATCGAATCTTGTGAAAATGAGAGATGAAAAAAGCATACTGTCGACGTCAGCAACTCCCCTTGCGTTATCAAATTTTGTAGGCTGGGTAGCTGGGACAAACGAGCACGTATTCTTATCTCAAAGCACACAATTTGGTAGAAGGAGGGTATTCATTATTTCTGGGCGGAAAACCGGGAGGAAAAAAGGGATGTAATAAGAGGAGTTGGGGTAGGAAGTGCACTTTGGATGTGTGTGTTTGACGAGGTTGTTAGGGTTGATCGGAGAAATATGAAATGATAAGATATTGATAACCAATTGGAAAGTTTTATGAAGTGGCAAAACGAGAAAACATTCCAGAGCGGTGGAAAACCTGTCAAACGCGAGAAAAGAGCCCCGGAGGAACCCGATGATTCGGTTTTCAAAAAGCCACGTCTTCCGGACCGCTTCAAAATGCCTTCTCCAAAAAAGACCCCAGGCGCATCATCATCTAACAGACGCGTTCCGCAGAAAGTTGGCGAGGACGAGTTCATGAATATTTTGAAGGCCATAGTGACCGACACTTTGACAGAAGACGACTTCAAGGTGACCTCCGCGGCTCCAGAATACAGAAATGTGAGTTCTACCTATAGTTCAATGAACATCATCAATTTCAGAATTTTGCAATGGATGTTGACTCCGATGAGGAAGACTTGGACGACAAGATCCCGGATATTACTGAGACTCAGTATAACTCAGAGAACGAAGATGTCTATAGTGGTGAGTAGTATCAAGTCTCTTACCCCGCCAATAAGGCTCACAAATTTATATTATATTTTTGAATTTCAGATGGAGAGATCGATGAAGAACTCAATGCGGAAGTCGCTCGACTGACTCTTCAGTTGGAGGAGAGACGCATTGCCGAGGAAGAGAAACGGAAGAACATTCCGGGACCCAGCAACCTTGGTCCATGTCCCGTCGACGACGTAACTCCGATGGATACTTCCCCACCGCCTTCTTCAGCGGAACTTCTGAAACGTCTTACGGAGCAGGTGGCAATCCAGAGGTCCGGTGGTCAAGCTGTGAACACTGGAAACAAAAGGAAGCCAGTTGTGACGTTGGCGCAAGCACTGGAATTGCTGCTCCTATACTTGAAACAGGAGATGGACAAATGCACTAAACCATCTCCTCACTACTTCATCCATTCTCCCAGCTATTTCCAACGGGTTGAGGAGGATCCCTTCTATTATTTCTTCCATAACAATCCGAGGAACATGAGGCTTGCTTTCGCGAACGGAGAAACGTGTACACTCGTTCTTGACAAAACTGGCTACCTGGCGACTAAATATGGAAAATACAACATTCACCGCTTGGAGCCGCGGAACGTTCGAGTTTATGCTCCAATCCCTCAGGAGGTATTCTTGCAACATCGTTTGGAGACAAGAAAACATGAGCATGCCGACAAGTACCCAAGTGATTTTACCTATGGAATGGTTGCTTATGCTGAGGACCCATTCTGGAAGGATCGAGATGTTCTTCAAGTACCAGAACGCGTTCTTCGCCCATATATTACGGCTGACTCGCTTTTTCGAGAACCCACTGAGGAAATGGCACCGTTTGACTGGAATGCTGTGCCGCCACCTCCCGGAGACAGGCCTCCGCATCCAGCGCTTCCAGCAGCTTACAGGTTGTTCGAGAGAATGAAGAGAGATCACTTGGCGACTGAAGAAGCTGAGAAGCACATGGACGTCAATGATGATGTGGATCCCGAAGGATCGCTATGAGTTCAGTCCCACAGTAATTTTTTCTGTAAATTTCCCGCTTTTGAAACAAAAAACCAAATTCTGTGAAAATCTTGCAGATTTTTAATTCTTTGCTACATTTTTCTCGCCCACCAAGATTTTTAGCATTTCATACTTTTTCTCCTGTCCTACTTTCCTATTCTCCAGTTCCTCTTACCACTTTTCACCCGGTATTACCCTAACAATGTCCCGTGTCCCAAGGTGATGACCCTCGTATGATTCCAATTTATTTTTCTTTTTCACTGTCTTCTGTTTAAAAAATGTGTCTAGTTTTGCTTTCAAATAAAGAACCGCTTGCCAAAAAAAATTTTCGGAAATTTTTTCAGATCCAGCTTGTTTTCGTAGACAGACTGGGAAGAAGCTACAGTATCCACTTGTTTTCGGCTAGACGACAATTCAAAAATTTCAAAATCTTTAGCTTGACAATAACAAGACAATGCGGAAGTGTAGACAGGATACAGTCTCGCAGACAATTCAAAAACATCATAACCAAATTAGGGCCGTCTGCCGGGCGGAATTATGCTTCACTTTCGTAAGAAGCTGACTTTTTCGCTGTCTTTTGTCTCAAAAAATTTTTTTCTTCACCTTCATTCATTTCTTTCTTTCACAGGAAAATGGACGTTTTGCGGCCACCTGAGAAGAAATCTCCCGCCCCGAGACCCGCCTCCGACTATTTTCCAAAACCATCAGTAGTCGTCACACTGCGCAGCGATCTGATCTTCCTGGGCAAAAAACCACTTCCAACCTCAGAGGCAAATGTCAGTTCGGCACCAACAGACGAGCGGAATACGCCACAAGACACGACCACAACGTCGAACCCCAATGCCGTTCCGTTGTCGAATGCCGCCTCGCACTCTCCTTCATATGCACCGAGTCTTTCGAACAACTTTGCCCATTTCAACTCGACCACGGATCACTCAACACCCAACCATAACGACGAGCCGTTCCCTGCGCCAACAGTTGCACGAGACAAATTCCCATCTGTTCCATTGCATCACGATTCTTCCAATTTTGGCGGAAACATGGCTCTGAATGCGTACCCGACTTCAACATATGACCGATACAACCCCAACCTCTATGTACAGCCTTCACAAGCCGATTCCAGCCTCATGTTCACACCGTACCCGACTCCTAACTCATCGAACACCTATATCTACCCCTCGGTGCCAAAAGCCTACTCAAACTCTGGATTCAAAACAAAATGGGCAAACAACGTTGACCAATCCTACCTGTATCAACATCCAACTTCAACTCCAAACCCAAATGTTCATCCTCCCGGCCAGCTCAACCCACACCAGGACCCTAACACTCTGGACCCCAACATGTTCTCGTCAGATGCACCTACACTCGCTGAGGTTGTAAAAATTGCTCGCTTCATTGCGATGAACACGTCTGGCTCAAGGGAACCTAGCAAGGACCTAATTCAGAAAATCACTAAAAACCTTCTGGCTCTTATGCCAGACTGTTATTCTTCAATCCTTAACAAGAAAATTGCGAGAATGCCGCCCGAGAATGAAAATGCTACCATTACTGATTGTGAGATTAGCCCAGGAACCGTTCACAAAGAGGTGAGTTGTGAGGAACCTACCCAATGAAGAGGATGATGTTTTCCAGACCAACGACTCATCCGACTGTCAAATAATTGGGGTGAAGCTCGGGAAAACCACAAATCCAAGAAAACATAGAATGTAATTTACAGAGCCTTTCATTGAATCCAATATAATTGAATTTCCAGAAAACCATCGAACAAAACACCATGCGAAAGATTCATCTGCGATCTATGCCAGAAGGTGTTTCGTGACAAAAAATGGTATAGACTGCATCGAAAGAAGTTGTGTGATCTCTTGAGCACCAAACCAACTAATGAGTGAGTATTCACAATCAAACTTTCTTTATATACAAAGCTTCTTATTACAGAAGCCAAACACCCGGGCCATCAAATGAATTACCGGTCACAATTCACGAACCTACTTATACCGTCACTTACTTCCCACTAACTAACACGTACTCGGAGAATTTCTAAAGAACTGTATATTCGCAAAATTCATTAAATTTCAATTTTTGAAATTTTGATTAAAAAAATTCTTGCATCCGTGCATCCTTTTGAGACCAGCGCAAGCAAAAGTTTCTCCACACTTGTACCTGCAGGGATATGGGCCACGACCACTGTGCCAGTAAATCCTTCCTTCGTTCTGTATGAATTGATCACAGAAAATGCATTTTACGTTTTCTTCTTCATTGAAGTGAGTCCTGTAACAATGTGATTGTATTCTTCTAGCGATAATTCATAATCCACTCACTTCCGGTGTAGAAAATTCGCGCGATATGTTTTTGAAGTGTGCTTGCATACAGAACAAATCTGAGAAATATCATTGGAAAAGTTGAAATACAATGTTTCAGCTAACCCTTCTTGGATTTTGTTCCTTCTGAGTTTCTGCCGGTTCACTAGCAATCTTGGCCACAATGTTGGCTGCGCTTGGTTGGTCCGCATTGGCTGTGCGTTTCTGTAAATGAAATCAATCAGAAAGTTCAAAATATTGGGGAGGGGAAGAAAAATGAATTGGTAGAAAGTTTTAAAGGTTTTTTTAAGTTAGTAAAACTGATCAAAAGAGGATGAAATGAAAAAATTTGCAATCGGGAACTAGTATGACGTGGCAAATGGTCAGTTCACCTTTCTCCGATTTCTTTTGTTCCAAGATTTGGTCGACGCATGATCAATCTTCGGCACAATATATTCTGCCTGCGGTTGGTAGGCAACGAAAGTGGTCTGCTGTAAATGAAAGGAACCAGAAATCTTGGGATTTGCTGGAATTGGTTTACCATGAGAATTGCAGCTGGGTCTTGCTGAGAGAATAATCCAGCTGGTGGCGGGAACCGTGGGTCGTAGAGTGTGTGAAAAGCAGCGCCTAACTGAATCGCGATGGGATTGGCGACTTGGGTCTGAAATTAGTGTTGTAATCTAGTAATTGTATTGAATTTGCTCACAGTTTGTTCCTCAGGCTCCTTGGTCTCTTGACGCGGAGGAATTTCATGATAGGAGATGTGAGCTTCACTGGATGTCTCTCCCTGAACTTGATTTCCATTAGGAGCCACTGGCCTTGGAGTCTGAAATTGACCTGATAAGAAAGCTAGAACCAACAACTTCTAGTGAATGTTCTAGATTTGCTTACAGTTGGCTTCCTAGCCTTCCGAATCTTCTGACGCGGAGGAATGTCGTGGTAGGAGATGTGAGCTTCACTGGACGTCTCTCTCACTGGAGTTGGAGTCTGAAATTGATATGATAAGAAAGCCATATCCAATAACTGCGTGGATTTCACAGAACGCAAAGCAGAATTCGATAAACAGCTTTGATCTTTTCTACCCTCAAACTCCAAAAACCACTCACAGTACGAATCCCAGTGAATTTTTCCTGCTTGATTTTCCGAGACCGCTGCATTTTTGAAGGATGGGAGTGCGTGAGGTGAACCTCATTGATTTTTGCTTGCTGGTTCTTGTTGGGATGTTCTCCAAATGAATTGTGTCCCGGGATGTACGTTCCTGATGCAATATCAAAATCCATGTACTCGTGAGCTCGTCCCAAGAAATTGTTGTAGGCGTTGCCGGATTGTGTATACAAATCCGGAGCACCGCCAGTTTCAATCATTTCATAATGTGCCAACGGGATCGGAGATGGCGGCGGAAGGGTCTCGGGATGGCTCGAGCCAAATTCTCTTTTCTCCGACTCTCTAGCACCGGATTTTTCCAGAGGGTCTTCGTAGTTCAAGAAGTCCGTGGTCGGTGCCGGAACAAACGGATTTCCGTATCCAAATGGCTGCAGATCAGAACCGTAACCCGCTTCCTCAAAGTCTCCTGTAGCTGAAAGAGTTTTTCCGACTTCCCCAAACACATTGTGATTGATGTTCGCGAACTCTGCAGTCTTGACCTCATCACTGGTTCTCCGCATTTCAGTGTTATCATTTGGATCCAGGAAGTTCTGGTCGCTGTAAGAAAAGTGTTTCAGCTGGCTCCAGTTTTGCAGTTCTCTCAAAAGCTATACAACTCTATTTCCCTTTCATGTTCAGTCTACAGTACTCCCAATGCTTTTGAAAACTCTCTCCATTACAAACGAGCGCCGATCGGATTACGTAACTGGGAACCGACATTGAAAATTTTGCTCAAAAACAAGCCGACGCTTTCATAATTGGGTCGTGAGCAGAAAATTGGGTTGCGTAAGCTTTGGAAGTGGTGAGGGAACCCGACATGGGAAACGAAGCGGCGCTAGGGGATGTTTTGATTGGCACTGTGCCAAGAGTGGGCAGGTGGCCAGGGGGGAGGTAAGTTGGCAAAGGAACTGTTGCTTCAAAACCCTCATTCTCAAGAATAGAATAACTTTATTTTGGTGCTAAAGACAAAAAACTGAAGAAACTAACGGTAGAGTCACAGAAACGAATACGCTGAAACTCAAAACTCTAAAATGTCGTATCAAATCTACAATCGCTTTGTGATAATACAAATCCTGATGGCATCTTTGAGCCCGTTTCAAGATTCCCTCTAAACTTTGGAACTTACTATTCGTAGAGCTTCCAATGATCGTCTTCTCCTTGACGGTCCGCCATCTTGAGGTAGTTGTGACAGTCCAGTCGAATATCAAGTGAAAGTTGCTCACCAGAAAGTTAGAGAGTGACAATTCAAACCGACAGTCGAAAAGCTCACACTGAATCGAGGGTGGAGCCAAATACCGGCACTGATTGCGCCATTTGGCGGCTTTCGACACCAAAGGAGTGGCGCAACACTCCATGGGCTTGGGAACTGAACCCTGGAGAGGTGAATTCGAAGTTTTTTGAAGCTCATAAGGGAGAGAACGAATTGTATGTATCATGTTGGTTGCAATTTGACATGAAGATCTCAACCTGCAGAAAATTAGGAAAATTCGATTTGCTTTGATGATTTCCATAAAACTGTCCTCGAGACATTCTTATACAGACTTCACACGATTCGAATGTCTACATGTCCGTACTATCAGCATTCCCACATTTAATGATGCATTTCTTGCATTTCTTCTCGCGGGAAAAGCCTGTTGTTGCCTATTTGACTTTGAATCTGTTTTTGGGAAGATTTTACTCACTCACTCTTTCCACGCAGGCCCGTTCGGGACGGCATTTTATTGCTTGATCAAAAAAGTGCTTCTCACACATGTACACGCCGATTTTCTCTTGAACACTTACTCGCCCCTTTACTCTTTCCTCCCGTCTTCGTTTTTCCCGTTTTTCCCTTTCTCTCACTTTTTTTCGACGTATCATTCTTATCGATTTTTACCATCGCAGATGAAAGCCCCTGATCTTATTGCTCTCAATCAGCAATGCTCGCATTGTGGAACGTCGCCTCTTCCGGAGGATTATGTGATTTTGCAAAGATGGTACGAGATCCTCTTCTTCCTGATAGCCGTAGTCCGCAGTGGAACGAAGAAACTTGAAGAAGCCAGGTGTATTCTCAAAAAGTTCAACGATACAAACAACTACATCACCATCTGTTTCGAACATGTAGGGGAGGTGTTCCAACAGTTCAAAAACATCTTGGAAAACACTCCTGCCGATGGAATCATAGATCTGATTGACGAGATTGACACTGAGATGTGGTTCCATGTGTTTGGGTATCCGAGACATGTGTTGAAGTGTTATGGGAAACAGTTCCTGGAGGAGAACCGAAAATGTGAGTTTTCCGCAAAAAATTTGTCAAGTATTTGGGAAATTCGGCATGTTTCAGACCTGTTGGCAAACGAGAGCAGTTTGGAGACCAGCGGTGAGCGATTGAACAACGACGATTTGGCAGCTGAAGGAGTGCGTTGGGAGGAAGACGACCCTTGGAAAGTCAGAAATCGATGTGTCATCAGAGTGAGAGGTGCTGAAAGACGAGAGACCAGAACGAACGGAATGACTACTAAAAGCCAGAAGGTGCCGAAAAGAGCCTGTAAAGTTTGTGGTCAACGCCCGGGAGAGCACCAGATAACATCGACTCCATTCAAGTTGTTCATCATGATGTACACTATAGAGAGCAACTTATTGAACAAGGAACAGGTTCGCGGATTACTGTCGTATTGCCGTTTGGTGGTGTGTAGTGCTGACTTGAAGCGGACGGCTGAAATGATCAGAACATATCTCGAAGTTTCTAAAGATGGCGAGTTCCACGAGTCAGACATGGTCAGGAGATTGAAGAAGAAGATTGAGCATTGTTTGCTGGGAGGAATTGAACTGGCCGCTAACATCACAAGCACCTGCGAGTCATTTGTTCAGAAGTACTGGAAAGGTGAATTTCTATAACGTTTTCTTCTTTACATAAAGAGTATTTTAGAAGGAGATGCTCAAGTCGATGATTGTCAAGAAGTGGAAGGAGTTCACATCGATGGTGACGAGATAAATGAAGTCGAACGATCAGCAAGCGCGGAGGCCAGCAGACCACCACTGAAAAGCCGAAACTTCCGAAAATGCACCGTTTGCAACAATGACCCATCGTCCACGACGGAAGTCAAATCGAAGGCTAGGATGCTGCTCATCGCGTTTGATAAAAACAACTTGGATTTGCTCAAAGTGAAGGCGAGAAGCTGGAGAGTGTGCCGTTTCGATTTGCAATTGGCTGCTGAGACCGTCATGAACTTTCTCAATGTTGATTTCGATGAACCGAGAAGTTTCGGCAGTGAAGCGATGATAAATCTGGAAGAAGAGCTTAAGGAGTTCACAAGCTCGTTAGATGACTTTCAATTCCCGAAGAACCTTTTTGCAACGTGCAGAACGTTTTGTATGGAACACGCAAAAGGTAAGAGGATTTATCTCGCCAGATTTGAAAGTACATTATTTTTAGGAGAAAGTACTTACCGACGTCGTCGTACTGAGCATTCTCCAGACCCTGAAGAAGAAATTGACGCAGTTTTGAGAGAGAAGAAGGAGCGAGTCCATTTGGGCAGCGATCGTTACTGGAAACTATGTAAAATCTGTAAAGAGTGGAAGGTGACCAGCGAATTATCCTCGGAAGGCAACATTGTGTGCTGCCTCATTTACGCTGAACTATCTGGAAAAGTTGTCGACGCAAAGGCCGAATATAAGAGAGCAGACGGTTCATGCAAGCGGCTAATCGTCTGCTCTCAATGTCTCGAGACCGGAGCTCAATTCATTTCAACATTCCTTGGAATGAAGAACAACGGCGACTTCGATGACAAGAAACTGGAAGAATGCATGGCAAATGTTGAGAGGATCACGGAGAACAACGTCACAAAAAGAGAACTGCTCAAGAGCATCAAGATGTATTGCAAGCGATATTCGAAAAAGTGAGATATTAGTCTTACTGCAAGCTTTCGAAACTATCTTTCAGCGGACTCGACAGGATCTCAACAACCACAGTAGCATAAATTGTCATCACGCTCAATTCACATCTGCGCACTACCACTCATCTAATTTGTGCTTTACCTCGCTATTCACACACCGATCTTTTACAGTTTATTATTTTTGTATAATTGAAAATGTTTTCGGGTGAAATGGATAAATTTTGTGAACACACGCCACATTTTTGTTGCACCTACTCACTGAAAACTGAAGCGAAAACCGTTCTTTTACTACCGTGACACCAGCCGTTAAGTCAATTTCCCAATTGTTTAGCTGCTGATATTGCATGTCACAACATGAGACTGGGCAACTCAACATTGTTTCGAAGAGCGGCCACAGGTTCAGGTCGTGACACTCAGCAGAACAATAAGACTGTTTCTGAAGACATTGGCAGAACGATTAGGAAGTAGGGTAGTCCTACCTATTCTCTTTTGCATCGGGCAGTTTGAGCGTGACCGCGTCCTCCGGAGCGAAGATTCTGGTTGTGAGGATGTCGATCTCCACATCTCCTGCGGCTTTTTTTCTCCGAACACTCCCAAGATTCAGGGCAAGGTGATCTTCTAGGGTCTTTCCAGCTTCCTCGTCGATTGCTGCTTGTCTGGTTCAGCTAGCAGTGATTCTGGATGGTTTTCTCAATAAGGGCATCTTTGCGGCTGTTATCTACTGAACTCTCTCGTTGAAGTGATCTTGTGAGCATTCCCAACGAGTAGCCGGTACAGACTTTTGCCCGGATGGGAAATGTCATGAAGAAAGCTTCCATCTTCCTCGATCAGGATGCTAGCCGACTTCAACCTGCAAATATGGAATAAGGTGGCTGAGAAAAACGTTCTTGAGTACCTGGACATTGCATCTGAAGGTTTCCGAAGTGGTCCCAATGGTGCCTCTCGTCAGCGTGTCGACGTGTGCCTCGAGAACTCGAGAAGCTCCGTCTACGTTGGCGATGGAGTGAAGCGATTGCAGACGAAGTGGAGCAGTAACCGATCGACGACTGACTTGAATTCCATTTGGAGTGAGCGGCTTTCATGCCTTGAATTACGGCTTGTAGACGTTTTAACGATTAAAATCTCGATTAAATTAAAATCTCGGAGATGAAGTGAGACGATGAAGATGAAGTGGAGCAACTACCATTCGGCGACGGAAGTTTCAGCAACAGATTTTGATCCATTTGTTTGGCTGCAAATATAAAAAAATGAGAACGCGAAAAACGTTTTATAGTACCTGAATCTTCCGATATGATTCTGGATATCCCCGAACTGATCTCAACGGTGCATCTTCATCATCCTGTGTCTTCGGCGACGCAACAGCTACGGTCTGACTGATCAGATTTGAAACGCCTGTAGCCTTCCGATCCATGCACCAAAGCCCCAGAACACAATTTCTCTGTACGTGAAGACTCCTCTCAGGTCGCAAGTGACCTTTTGTGATGTACTGCTACTACTGCCAGTCGTCAAGTCGTTCAACCGTTGTCGAATTGCCCAATAAGGAGAGGAGACTGAAATTATGAATGTTCATAGAAAAAAACAGCATAGCACTACGGTTTGTATAAAAAGAGAAGATATCAAATGATATACGACGATCATTCTACTGAAAAATGTGGAATTTCTCATTTTTTAGCTAAAAATGCGGTTTTTCCACCATTTCTGCTGCGGTTTTCAACGAAATACGTTCAGAATTGACTTGATTCACAGGAATCTTTTTATTTTGTAAGGAATTTGTTAAGGAAACAGTGAAAAAACAACTAAAAAAATGGAAAAAAGACAAAAAAATGTTTCGAAATTAATGAGATTGCGAGAGGGCGCGTTTGCATCATGAAAAAACCTAGGCCATCAAAATTAGGCCGTCAGTATTTTATACGAGAAAATAACAGAATACAAGATTGAGTTGAGAGAAGAGAAGAAAATGTAATAAATTTGTACTGGGCGGAAATCGCGGTATTTTTGAAATTTGCTTGAGATTAGAGACCGTTACTGCAAAAACCTGAAGAAACGATAGATGAAAAGAGAGAGGAGATTGTGAATGGATGATGAGGCGGTGGGACGTTGGATGGGGCAGAAACAGCAAGGTTTGGAGCAGGGAAAACTGGGAGATTGTTTATGGGGAGCAGATTTTGAAGGGAGGAGAAAGGGCAGACGGGTTGTGTGGCGATGAACGGGGCAGGACGGAACACTGGTTGGGAGTTGATTGGCTGATCTGTAAGGTCAAGATTAAAAAAGAGAGATTTAGAAGTTTCTTCTCACGGTAAAGCTTTTGAAGAGTAGAAGGAGGGAAAACAGGTTGTTTGGCGGTGGAGGGAGCAAGATGGACAGCGGGTTGTGCGGCGATAGGCTGAGCTCTGAAAGCAGGGTTCATAACAGGGAGATCTTGAAGATTCTGCTTACGGAAAAGATTTTGGTGACGAGCGGAGTAGGAGTTGTAGATGTTTTCTTTTTGAGTTCAGCGATGATGATGTCGAGGACTGCACAACGTGTGAGTTTAGCCTCTGTGTAGAGCATGTTGTCGATGACATACGTCTGCAGGGCTTTGTAACAGTCCTGTTCCAGGACAGAACGTGTTAGGCTACTGATTGGTCCCGGAAGCAGAGTTGGAGAAGTCAGACCAGGTAAACCTTGTCCAGTCAGCAGCCAAATGACATGGTTCAGAACTTCTGCGACTGTTTGCCCGTTGGTGCAGTTGGTCAGCTCTCGAAGTTTGTGAATTTTCTTTGTGATATTATCTCTTCGTGTTCGGTAAAGTTTCTGTGTCTTCATTCTTTTTGAGAGATCCCCCTTTATCCTCTCGTTGTCGTCCCGGTTCCGGACCTGAAAAATCAGATTTTTCTATCACAGGCCAACTTTTCGTACCTTCATCTCCGATTTGTGTCGCAGGAGTTTGTGCTGGCACATGTCTTTTGGTGAAACAAAAACATCGTCGCAGGTGCGGCACTCGTAACGTTTGTGGTCATGCGTATCCTCCTTGTGTTTTTGCAGGCAGTACAAAGACATGAAGGTCGCAGAGCATTGGTCACACTTATATGGGTAATTAGAGTCATCGACTTGCGGATCCGTCATAGCTGATTTTCAGAAGAATCTGAGACAGTGGAATTGCTTAGAAAGGAACACAGATGGATGACAGTTGTACGATAAGAAAGGAACGGGAGAGCGAGCAACAGTTTGACTACAGGGATGAGAGATTGACGAAAAAAAAGAGTGATTGATGACAAGGTGAAGCATTACTCTAGATGAACCAACACCCAAAGAAAAGGTATGAGGAGAACAATTGGAAAGCACCGTGATGCATTCTTTATACCGACGAAACAAATGGAAAAAGTTAGTTGGTGGTCACGGAGATATGAGTAACACGGAATACTTGCCAGTTCAAAGTTTCTCAACAGACAACAAAGAAAAAATGAAAACTATCCAAATTGAGAGAGCTCAAAACCGCTCACCACTCGGGACCGTGTCTGCGAGCAGAATGACTCCAACTTCATGCAATCTGCCGTCTGAAGAAAGACGGGAGCTTAACCGTACTCCATACATCTGCGCCTCTTCCGCCTGCGCAGTCTTTTACACCCTCGCTGTCTGCTTCTCTTTCATACAGGCATGGTTCCCACCTCCCTTTAAGCTCCCGTGCGGCCATGGGTCTCGCCACGAAAAGTCAGGAACATCTGCTGCGCCTTGAAAGGTAGGCAAGGGATCTACCAAGTTAGGTGCGATGACGCAGACAACGAACAAAAGAGTGAGAAAGTGTGCAAGTGGAAGAGACGCAGATGTATGGAGTACGGTTAAGCTTGCTTCTTTTCTCGAAGGGCAGATTGCGTAAGTTTGGAGTCATTCTGCTTGCAGACACGGTCCCGAGTGGTGAGCTGTTTTGAGCTCTCTCAAATTGAATCGTTTCCATTTGTTGCCTGCTCTGGAACTTTGTACTGACAAGTAGTCTCTGTAACTCGGATCTCATATCTCGTTTGATCACCAACTTATTCCTCTCATTTGTTTCGTCAGTATAAAGCATGCATCACGGTGCTTTCTAATCATTCTCCTCATATCTTTCCTTCGGGTGTTGGTTCATTGAAAGTAATACTTCATCTTGTCATAAATCACTGTTTTTTTCTCAATCTCTCATCCCTGTAGTCAAACTGTTGCTCGCTCTCCCGTTCCTTTCTTATCGTACAACTGTCATCCACTCGTGTTCCTTTCCAGGCAATTCCACTGTCTCAGATTCTTCTGAAAATCAGCTATGACGGATCCGCAATTCGATGGTACTCGACACATGTGGAAGTGTGACCATTGCTCTGCCGTCTTCATTTCTTTGTACGACCTGCGCAGACACAAGGCGAATCCGGAAGACCACCAACTTTATAAGTGCCGCACCTGCAACGATGTTTTCATTTTCCCAGATGACTTGTACCGGCACGAACTCCTGCGACACAAATCGGAAAACAAGGTACGGAAAGTTTGCCTGTAATCGGAAAATCTGATTTTTCAGGTCCAGAACCTGGAGGACAATGAGAGGACCGAGGGTGAACTCTCAAGTCAAATAAAGAGACTTGCGCCCTGGAAAACACGAAGTGTTAACATCAGAATGAAAGTCAACGAACTTCGAAAACTGACCGACTTGACCGACAAGCATAAGATTGTAGAAGTTCTGAACTACGTAATTTACGTGCTGAATGGACAAGGTTTAACTGGTCTGGCTTCCCCATTTCTGCCTCAGGAATCAGTCAGATACCAGAAACACAACCCCCTGGAACTGGAAGGACACAACGCTCTGAAAATGTATGTCATCAAGAACGGACTCTGCACAGATCGTGTACTCACACGTTGCAAAGTTCTCGACATTATCATAACTGTCTTCAAAAACATCAAGGCCGAAGTTTCTGCATCGCTCATTGCTCCACCACTCGTCCTCCCACTCCCTACTCCTGGAAATCATCTCCGTAAGCACTGTTTTCTAAAACACCCTAATTCAAATTCCTCTCTTTCAGCTCCATCGATTGCTCCGCAACCCGTCTTCCATCCTGCCCCAGTTAACGCCCCACCACTCGTCTTCCAACATCATTTTTCCATCGAAAATCTTCTGCGCCCCACTCGTTCAAACTAGCAGAAACATTGATTTTGAATCGTATTTTTCCTCCAATTATCGTATAATTTTGTAGCCCAATTGGATCTCTTCTTATCCAACTTTTCTTTTTGGTATTGCTGTCACGGTCTCTGATAACCATTATGTAATTTCATTCTCTGGCAATTGAACATATAATCCCAAAACTTAAACAATTCTCAAGTATCTATTTCTATTTCTTATCTTCTCTTTTTTTTCTCTCAACTCATCCTTGTACTTTTTCATTGTCTCGTATATCGTTTCTCCCAGAGTTTTTGCTGTAACGGTCTCAAATAGAAATAATATGATTCCATTTTTTTCAATTGGAAAATAAATTCATTCTGCAATATTTTTCGTTGTCAGAAAGCTGAAATTGTGGTCACAGATGCAAGTTATGACATCTGAGCAAAAAATTCAAATGCTTCCAGAAACATTTGGAAACAAATCAGCGAATCTCTGGAAAAGACGCGGGGGAACATGAGACAGTAACCAATTCGTCTTTTGAAAGCGCATTCGCACCAGATTAATTGATGTAGAAGCAATATTCTTCTTCGTCGATTTTCCCCCACCTCTTACCGTATCTCCTCGACCACTAATTTTTCGGAGGCTTCAAAAAAAAAAGAAAAAAAAAATAGAAAAATGGGAGAAAAATGAGAAAAAATCATGGAAATTAGAGGAAAACCAACGTTTTCCAATGGTTTTGAACATTTCAAATTGAATAACTGCGATTTTTCCGGAACAAATTCATTTTCAATAGAATTATCTTCAAAATAACGAAAATACAATGGAAATTGGTGGAGAATGATGAGAAATGAAGGAAAATGAGCAGGGAGCTGTAGAAGAGTGAATTATGACATGTAATTTGAAAATATAGTGATTTTAAGGGAATTTTGAACTTTTTGAATGAGGAAGACAATAAAAATGGAAGAAAGTTGTGAGAATTTTAAAGGGCAGCCGTAGAAAATCAGATGGGAACTTTAAGTTCAGATGGAATGATTTTTTTGCAAGAATTCTGAAGTTTCTACAAGATTTTTGACATTTTTTGGAGTTTGAGAACAATTTTTGGATTTCTATGAAATTAATGGGATTTTTGCTGGAATTCTGAAGTTTTTAGAAGTTTTTAGAAGATTTTTGGGTTTTTAGAGTTTCAGGAATAAATTGTGATATTTTCAAGATTTCTGGGAATATTCGAGGTAATCTGTAGTGGGAGTTATCAGGAATTTCCGTAATCACAACTGATAGAAGCTATCAAAGGTCTCTTCGGCCATCTCTTCCTCCTCCTCCTCCGACTCTTTTGGCTCTTCCTCAGCTTTCTTCGGCTCATTCGACTCCTCCAGCTGGAACCTCTCCATCTGCTCCACCACATCCTTCTCGTAGTGCTCCGAGAGCTGTTCAGCAAACTCCTTCTTCTGCGCTTCGTGTTCCTGAATTCCCTCGAGTCGGAGCTTCTCCTCGACACGAGTCTTTTGTCTCTTGTTCTGGAACCATATCTTGATCTGATCCGGGCTCAACCCGATGTCCTTTGCCATTTCCCGACGCTCGTCCACCTTGATTGACGGATTCTGTTTGAATCTGAGCTTCATCGCCAACAACTGACGGCTGGTGAACGGTTTTCTGGCTATTTTATCCTTTCCGGTGGGTTTTGATGGTTTTGGAGAGCTGGCTGGACCATTTTTGGGTCCCGAATGATTGAGAAGCGACAATCCGGCCCATTGTCCCATTCTAGGGTCCTGGGTGAATAATCCAGGAAAGTTCTGGAAGGCTGTATGAGCCCACTGTCCGATTCTCGGGTCCTGAGCATTTTGACCAGGTCCGTGCTGGACCCACTGCCCGGTCATTGGATCCTGAACCATTCCGTGCGGATTCTGATGCATCTGCGGATGCGGATTCGCCATCGGCACAATCATCCCGACTCCGGCCATCCCGGCGGCCATTTGGGCTTCGAACTGTTGCTGCTGCTGGTGGTACATGTGCATTTGCCACTGATGGGACCTGCAAATTTCTTTGGGTTCTTCTGAATTTGACAGTTTTTTGGTGGAAATGCGCTCTACTGGACTGTTGGCACTATGCCAAGTTCGATAGAGCGCGGTTGCTTCGTACGCTCTACTGAACTGTAATAAGCGATAGAGCGCAGTTAGGCGTTGAAGTTTGCTCGATTGAGCGCATCTTTTTAGAACTAAAGCTTGAGTGTTTTTGAGCTTGAAAAGGGTCCTAAACGATGAATGCGCTCTGCAGTGGAGCACATTTATCGTTTCAGACGTCTACAAAATGTTTCATGTTACGAGAGTTCTAGCTAAAAAGTTCAATAAAGCGCACTTCTACCATTCATAATGTGAAAAATGGAACTTTTGTTCAATAGAGCGCATCTTTTTAGTACTAAAGTTATACAGTTCAGTAGAGCGTAATTACATCATGGAATCGGAAAAAAAAGTATTCAAAGAAGGCTAGATTTGCTTTCGAAAAGAAGTTCAACTCACATTTGCATATAATAGGCACTGCTCTCCTCATAGTTTAGTGGAAACCCGGGATTCTGCTGTTGTTGGTGTCCCGTACGGGCCCCGGGACACGGAAAAGCCGGGCTCTGTGGCGGAGCCGCGGGAAACATTGGAGAGTTCATCGGCGTGTACATCATTGAAGAAATTAAAGGAGAATTGCGTTGTTGAGCACGGTAATCAGCCGTCGGATGCGTTTTTGGCCAGCAAATGACGCGTTTTTGGGTCGCGAATGAAGGGAAATCAGATCTAAGAGTGGATCCGTAATGACGCGTCATCTGGAGACGTTCTTTTGTTTCGGACGAGTGGGCGGAGCCAAAGTTCCCAGTTATTGGGGGTGCGACTGGTCAATATGCTCCTGGGAATGGTGTGAGTCGGCTCGTGGACGAAACGATGGGAAATTGGTGGGAAGAGGGATTTGGATGGGAAATTGAGGGATTTTGTGATAAAATGATAAAATGATTAAAAAAATGATTCGGACCAGGTTCACCCAAAGTTTTTCGAGAACTTTGAACCAAATTTGACGGATTTTAGTTGGAAATGGCTGTATTCCAGCGATTTCTGCTTAGAAATCCAGGTTTTCTTGGAATTTATCAGGTGATAATTCTCCCGAAGATTTTCAACCAAAAACCGCCAAATTTAGTCAAAAATTTTCGGGAAAACTTCAAAACTCAAATCCGGATCGGTGAAAACAACTGATAACACTGACAACAGAAGCTTTCATCAAATTTAGAGCAATTCCTCTGATTCTAGGGGCCGAAACTCAATTCGTGTGGCCGTTTCCTAGAGAATTCCATTTTTTGGCACAAAAAACTCGGAGCCATTCAAAAATGTGCTCCGCAAGCGTCTGATAGACTTATCAACTCTATCACCTAATCAATTCCATGAAAACCTGGATTTCTAAGCAAAAGTTGCTGAAATCCAGCCATTTCCAACCAAAAGCCGTCAAATTTGGTTCATAATTCTCCAAAAACTTTCGGAAAACCTGGTCCGAATGATTTTTTCTATCATTTTATCACTAAATCCTTCAATTTCCCACCCAAATCCCTCTTCCCACCAATTTCCCATCGTCTTGTCCACGAGCCGACTCACACTATGCCCAGGAGCATAATGACCAGTCGCACCCCAATAACTGGGAACTTTGGCTCCGCCCACTCGTCTGAAACAAAAGAACGTCTCCAGATGACGCGTCATTACGGATCCACTCATTAGATCTGATTTCCCTTCATTCTCGACCCAACCACCCTTCATTTGCTGTCCAAAAACGCATCCGACGCCTGATTACCGTGCTCAACAACGCAATTCTCTCTCAATTTCTTCAATGATGTACACACCGATGACCTCTCCAATGTTTCCCGCGGCTCCGCCACAGAGCCCGGCTTTTCCGTGTCCCGGGGCCCATATGAGACCCCAACAACAGCAGAGTCCCGGGTTTCCACCAAACTATGAGGAAAGCAGTGCCTATTATATGCAAATGTGAGTTAAACTTCTTTGAAAAGCGAATCTAGCCTTTTCATGATGTAATTACGCTCTACTGAACTGTATAACTTTAGTACTAAAAAGATGCGCTCTATCGAACAAAAGTTCCATTTTTCACATTATGAATGGTAGAAGTGCGCTTTATTGAACTTTTTAGCTAGAACTCTCGAAACATGAAACATTTTGTAGACGTCCGAAACGATAAATGTGCTCCACTGCAGAGCGCATTCATCGTTTAGGACCTTTTCAAGCTCAAAAACACTCAAGCTTTAGTTCTAAAAAGATGCGCTCAATCGAGCAAACTTCAACGCCTAACTGCGCTCTATCGCTTATTACAGTTCAGTAGAGCGTACGAAGCAACCGCGCTCTATCGAACTTGGCATAGTGCCAACAGTCCAGTAGAGCGCATTTCCACCAAAAAACTGTCAAATTCAGAAGAACCCGAAGAAATTTGCAGGTCCCATCAGTGGCAAATGCACATGTACCACCAGCAGCAGCAACAGTTCGAAGCCCAAATGGCCGCCGGGATGGCCGGAGTCGGGATGATTGTGCCGATGGCGAATCCGCATCCGCAGATGCATCAGAATCCGCACGGAATGGTTCAGGATCCAATGACCGGGCAGTGGGTCCAGCACGGACCTGGTCAAAATGCTCAGGACCCGAGAATCGGACAGTGGGCTCATACAGCCTTCCAGAACTTTCCTGGATTATTCACCCAGGACCCTAGAATGGGACAATGGGCCGGATTGTCGCTTCTCAATCATTCGGGACCCAAAAATGGTCCAGCCAGCTCTCCAAAACCATCAAAACCCACCGGAAAGGATAAAATAGCCAGAAAACCGTTCACCAGCCGTCAGTTGTTGGCGATGAAGCTCAGATTCAAACAGAATCCGTCAATCAAGGTGGACGAGCGTCGGGAAATGGCAAAGGACATCGGGTTGAGCCCGGATCAGATCAAGATATGGTTCCAGAACAAGAGACAAAAGACTCGTGTCGAGGAGAAGCTCCGACTCGAGGGAATTCAGGAACACGAAGCGCAGAAGAAGGAGTTTGCTGAACAGCTCTCGGAGCACTACGAGAAGGATGTGGTGGAGCAGATGGAGAGGTTCCAGCTGGAGGAGTCGAATGAGCCGAAGAAAGCTGAGGAAGAGCCAAAAGAGTCGGAGGAGGAGGAGGAAGAGATGGCCGAAGAGACTTTTGATAGCTTCTATCAGTTGTGATTACGGAAATTCCTGATAACTCCCACTAAAAGCCAGATTTCATCGAATAATTCCAGAAATCTTGAAAATATCACAATTTTTTCCTGAAACTCTAAAAACCCAAAAATCTTCTAAAAACTTCTAAAAACTTTATAATTCCAGCAAAAGTCCCATAAATCAAACAGAAATTTCAAAATTCCTGGAAAAACCCTAGGAATTTTATACAAATCCCAAAATTGTCCTCAAACTCCAAAAAATGTCAAAAATCTTGTAGAAACTTCAGAATTCTTGCAAAAAATCATTCCATCTGAACTTAAAGTTCTCATCTGATTTTCTACGGCTCCCTATTGAAATCCTCACAACTTCTTTCCATTTTTATTGTATTCCTTATTCAAACAATTCAAAATTCCCTTAAAATCACTATATTTTCAAATTACATGTCATAATTCACTCTTCTACGGCTTTCTGCTCATTTTCCTTCATTTCCCATCATTCTGCACCAATTTCCATTGTATTTCCTTTATTTTGAAGATAATCCTACTGAAAATAAACTTGTTTCGAAAAAATTGCAGTTATTCAATTTGAAATGTTCAAAAACATTGGAAAACGTTGTTTTTCCTCTATTTTCCATGGTATTCTTCTCATTTTTTTCCCATTTTCCTATTTTTTAAAGCGAACTCGACGATGTGGTCATTTTTGTATAATTGGAAATGTTTTCGGGTAAATTGGATGAATTTTGTAAACATAGCCCACTTTTTTGTTGAACTTATCCATTGAAAACTGAAGATGGTTTTAATGAGTGCGAGCGACGTTCCTGTACTACCGTGACACCAGCCGTCAAGTCCCTTCTTCAAACTGTTAACTTTTGATCTTGCATGAGCATCACAACATGGGACTGGGCAACTCAACAATGTTTCGAAGAGCGGCCACAGGTTCAGGTCGTGACAGTCAGCAGAACAATAAGACTGTTTCTGAATGTTTTTGCAGAACGAGTAGGAAAAATTGGTAGTCTCTATTGCATCCGGCAACTTGAGCGTGACTGCGTTTTCGAAGCAAATATTCTAGTCGTGACAATGTCAATCTCTATGTTTCCAGTGGCGTTTTTTTTCAGAAGACTCACAAGATTTGGGGCGAAGTGGTCCTCGAGGTGCCTTCCAGCTTCCTCGTCGAGTGTTGCTTGACTGGTTCAGCTAGCCGTGATTCTAGAGGGTTTTCTCGATAAGATCATTCTTGTGGCTGTTATCTACTGAACTCTCTCGTTGAAGTGATTTTGTGAGCATTCCGAGAGAGTAGCCGGTACAGACTTTTGCCCGGATGGGAAATGTAATGAAGAAAGCTTCTATCTTCTTTGATCCGGATGCTAGCCGACCTTTGAACCTGCAAATATGGAATGAAATAACAAGAGAACACGTTTCCAGTACTTGAACGTGATCGTGAGCCTGAACGTCCTCAAACTGGTCCCAACGGTGCATCTAGTCAGCGTGTTGACGTCTGCCTCGAGAAGTTCCGTCTATTTTGGCGATGGAGTGGAGCGATTGCAGACGAAGTAGAGCAGTTACTGATCGGCGACTGACTTGAAATCCATTTCGGGTGAGCGGTTTCCATGCCTTGAATTAGGGCTTGTATACTTTCATGTCGGAGATGAAGTGGGGCGATTGAAGACGACGTTTTTTTCGTCGTCGAGTCGCCCACAAAAAAAGAAGGCTGGAATTACAGGGATTAATTGAGAAAAATAGCAAAATACTAAGGGTTGTATAAGACGGGAAGATATCAAATGGTATGCGTCGATTCTTCCAAAAAATGTGAATTTCTCATTTTCAAGGAAAAATGCGGTTTTTGACCTTTTCTGTTACGGTTTTCACTAAAATACGTTCACAAATGATTGGGTTTACATGAATTATTTCATTTTGTAAGGAATTTGTTGAGGAAACAGCGAAAAATAATGAAAAAAAATGGAAAAATTACGAAAAATGTTTCGAAATTGATGATATTGTGAGGGGGCGCGTTTGCATCATCAAGAAACCTAGGCCATCAAAATTAGGCCGTTAGAATTTTATACGAGAAAATGAGACAATACAAGGATGAGTTTAGAGAAGATAAAAGAGTTTCAGGATTATTATGTTTAATTGCTAGTAGATAGTTATTAGAGACCGTCACAGAAACAACAGGGAGAAATGATGGATGAGAGGAGATCCAACAGGGTTACAGCATTACACAAAGATTTTAGAAGATGAATACTCGAAATAAACGCTCGTTTTAGTTCGGACGAGGAGTGCTCAGGAGATTTTCGATTGAGAAATGATGTTGGGACGGCGGGACGTTGGGCGGGGCAGGAATAGCAAGGTTTGGAACAGGGAAAACTGGGAGATTGTTTATGGGGAGCAGATTTTGGAGGGAGGAGGAAGGGCCGACGGGTTGTGGGGCATAGGACGGGGTCGGGCGGAAGATGTGATGTGGGGCGTTGGACGGAATTCGGCGGAAGATGGGATGTGGGGCATAGGATGGGGTCGGGCGGAAGATGTGATGTGGGGCATTGGACGGAATTCGGCGGAAGATGGGATGTGGGGCATCGGACGGGGTTGGGCGGAAGATGGGATGTGGGGCATCGGAAGGGGTTGGGCGGAAGATGAGATGTGGGGCATTAGACGGGGTTTGGCGGAAGATGGGATGTTTAGCGATGGACGGTGCAAGAGGGACGATGGGTTGTGGGGCAATAGACTGATCTGTAAAAGCAGGGTTTGAAAAACTGCGATTCGGAAGTTTCTGCTTACGGAAAAGATTTTGACGAGTAGAAAGAGGGAAGGCGAGCGGTGGGGCGTTGAACGGAGCAGGACCGAGGACGGTTCGCGAAGCGATGGACGGTGCAGGAGGGAAGATGGGATGTGGGGCGATGGGCTGTGCTGTAAAAACAGGGTTAAGAATAGGGAGCTTTACAAGCTTGTGCTTACGTAGAAGATGTTGGTGACTAGGGAGTGGGAAGACGAGTGGGGCGGACGAGGTTAGGCGGAAGACAGGATGTGGGGCGATCGGCTGACCTGTAAAAGCAGAGCTTAAAACAGGGAGATTTGAAAAAATGTGCTTACGGAAAAGGTTTTGGCGAGTGGGAAGCGGAATTCGGCGGTAGACGAGACGTCGGACAGCAAACGGAGATGGGCCGAAAACGAGCTCTGGCGCGGCAAACGGAGCTGGAAAACATGTTTTAGAACAGGGGAATTGAGAAGATTAGGCATACTGCGAAGATTTCTTGGAGTAGGAAGTGGGACGACGGGCGGTGGGGTGACGAACGAAGCAGGAACGTTGGCCTTGATCTTCTTGATTTCAGCTATGATGATGTCGAGAACGTTGCAGCGGGTGAGGAAAGGATCTGGGGAGAGTCCATTGTCGAAGACGTACTCCTTTAACGCCTCGTGTCCAGCCAACTCCACGGTTGAGCGAAAATGCCCAGTCATTTGGCGGCGGTGTCTGATTGGTCCTCGTCCATACAGCACATTAGCGACATGGCACAGAACTTCCGCATCGTTTTGCTTGTCGGTGCAGCCGGTCAGGTTTCGGAGTTCGTTGACCTTCTCACTGATTCTAGCTCTTCGTTTGAGTTCGGCGGTTTTGTGCTGCAGTTTACTTTTCTTTTTTGCATCTTCTTCTTCCTTCACGGAGGGAGAAAAAGGAGTAGACATGGTGGTCTGAAATGTGAAACGGTGAAAATGAAGATGGTGGAAATATGAAATGACAAAACAAAACGGGAGAGGAATTTGGTCAAGGAACTGTACGCAGTTGAAAAAAAATATTTGGTTCGCCAAACATAAAAAAGAAACAGAAGAAAACATGAAAATGATCTAAATTGAGAGAGCTCAAAACAGCTCAGCACTCGGGACCGCGTCTGCGAGCAGAATGACTCCAACTTCATGCAATCTGCCGTCTGAAGAAAAGAGGAAGCTTGACCGTACTCCATACATCTGCGCCTCTTTCACCTGCACACTCTCTTCTCACTCTCCCGCTGTCTGCGTCTCTTTTTTCTTTTTCCGGAACTTCATACACGCATGGTTCCCACCTCCCTTTAAGCTCCCGTGCGGCCATGGGTCTCGCCACGAAAAGTCAGGATCATATGCTGCGCCTTGAAGGGTGGGCAGGGAATCTGCCAAATTAGATGAGATGACGCAGACAACAAACGAAAAAGTGAGAAAGTGAAGAAACCAAACGTGAAAAAAAAACATCAAAGAGAAGGTCAACGAACTTTGAAAGCTGACCGGCTTCACCGACGATGTCGTAGAAGTTCTGAACTACGTAATTTGCGTGCTGAATGGAAAAAGTTTAACTGGTCTGGCTTCCCCATTTTTGCCTCAGGAATCAATCAGATACCATTGCCCTAGAACTGGGCGGATACAACGCTCTGAAGACATTACTACTCCGTTCGTCACGCCACCACTCGTCTTCCCCTCCCCAGTAACCAAAACCTATACCGTAAGCAGAATTTCTAAAATCTCCATGTTTTACACCCTGTTTTTACAGCTCAGCCCATTGCCCCACAGCCCATCTTCCCTTCTGCACCGTCAATCGCTTCACAAACCGTCCTCGGTCCTGCTCCGTGCCACGCCCCACCGCTCGCCTCCCCTCTTTCTACTCGTCGAAATCTTTTCCGTAAGCAGCAACTTCTAAATCTCCCCATTAAAAATCCTGCTTTTACAGATCAGCATATCGACTCACAACCAGTGTCCCGTCCTGCTCCGGTCAACGCCCAACTCCGCTTGCTGCCCCACACCCCGTCTTCCCATTCTCCTTCTTTCAAAATCTGCTCCTCATGAACAATATCCCAGTTTTCCCTGCTTCAAACGTTGGAACGCTCCAAAACCCTTTCTCCATCGGAAATCTCCTTAGCATTCCTCGTGCCAACTAAAACAAACGTTTATTTCGAGTATTCATCTTCTAAAATCTTTGTGCAATGCTGTAACCTTGTGTGGTCTCTTCTGATCCATCGTTTTTCCCCTTTTTGCTGTAACGGTCTCTAACAATTATCAACTGGCATTAAACATAATAATCCCCGAACTCAAACAAATCTCAAGTATCTATTTCCATTGCTTATCTACTTTTTTTCATCTCTCAACTCATTCCTGATTTGTCTTATTTTCTCGTTTATCGTTGCTAACAAATTTTACTGTAACGGACTCTAATAATAATATTAGTATTTCATGTCTTTCTATTGGAAAATAAATTGTTTCCGCAATACTTCTCGCTGACAAAAAACTGAAATTGTGGTCACGGATGCACAGATCCGAGTAAACAAACTGAATGCTTCGAGCCACATTTGAAGAAAAATCGACGAAATTCTGAAAAAGACGCGGGGGAACATGAGACCGTAACACAATCCCGGCAAATATGGGCAATAAAATGTTTCCCACTGCCTCGTTCCCGACAGCAATACGGGCGCAAATGTGTGTGAATCATACGTTATTTTAGATCGATTGAAAATATTTTGTGCATTTCGATTCATTCTGTCTTTTTGCCACAGTCTGGTTCAGCCATTCTTTATTTTTAAAACTATTTCATTTTAATTATTTTCATTTTCAGAGCGCCTCATGTTTACTCCTCCTTCTCCTGCCTCCGATGAAACCCGTGATAAGAAGAATATCATCGAGAGAAAGCGTTGGGACAAGCTCAAACGAAAAGTCGACGAGCTTCGCGAGCTGACCAACGACAACTCCACTACGAAGAAGCTCTGCTTCGCTGCGGTTTTGCATCGTGTCGCCCAAGTTCTGAACGGACAGGATGCATCCGTTCCGATCTCCCTCGCTCTGCCATCATCTCCTGATGGAATCATCAGAAGCCGCAAAGATGCTCACTCTGAACGTCAAAAACACCGGAATGCCGTGGAAGTCGCTGGATATGCTGCTCTACAGAAGTATGTCTTCGACAAAGGACTCTCCACAAAGGCACAACTCAGCCGTAGTGACTTGCTGGACATTATCATCGCTGAAGTCAAGAAGATGAAACATCCAGCTGTTGCTCCGGTCGTCGATCCTCAACCTGTACCCCAACCTGTACCTCCAGTTCTTTCCCTTGAACAAATCATTCTCTTCTACTCTCTTTTGAACATTCCTCTTTCAAACCCTGCTCTTCCTGTTCCAGTCGGACCCGCTCAACCACTTTTCCCTCCAGTTCCGTTCACTGCCCCACAATTCCTCTTTCAATTGCCCTCACTTGTTGACCGTCTTCCTGGTTACAATTATCTGAATGTCACCCCTGCAAATCAGTAGAAACGATCACGTCAAGCAGCAGTCTTCCCCAGTTTTTATGCTACCCTACCCGTTCGTTCCCATCTCACACATGATTCCCTTTCTATTTATTGTATTTTATTGAGCACCAAAATACAAAAAAGTTCAACTTTCAGCAGTTCATTTGTTCAGTTATTGAAATCTTTGGAAGAATAATTATTGTAATGATTGAAAATACAATGATAAATGCCATGTTATTTTGATGAAAAATTATTCAGATACCTTGTTGCCAAATCTCCTAGTTCTCGACGTCCGGATTCACAACTTGCTCGCTTTAAATTTGGTCTTGCTGACGAATCTCCTCAATCTTCGCGAGCATCGATGGAGGGAAACCCAGACGCTGCACAGCCTGAAATGTTCATTGAAGAAACTGTATTCTCTCAGATTGTACTAACAGAGGGCAGCTCATCGAACTCTCTTTTCAGCGACGACGTCAGGTCCGGGTGCTTCTGGAAGAAGACTACATCCTTTTCCATGTCCTCCAGCAGTTTCGCGGATGTAACTGGGCAGATCGAGTGTCCAGAGTTCTTTTGAAATTTCAACTTTTTGACTGAACACGTTGGAAATCAATTTACCATGATGTCGATAACCCACGCGCTCTTATGATTCGTGGTCTGAGCAGGCATTGGGATCTAAAATATAGGATTTTTCGGTTACGTGTTGACTCTTCGTACCATTCTCTTGTTGTGTGTCATTCTGACGTGACGGTTCAATTGACCGCGAGAGAAGAAGAACTTTTTGCATCTGCGGCACGTGAAAGTTTTTCCGGTATGCGGCTCCTTCATATGATTTTTGAGGGTGCTCACATAGCGGAAAGACGCGGGACACATATTGCATTGGAAATTGAACGAGTCATCTGATGTCTGAGAAAAAGTTTGGTCATTTGCGAACAAGCTGGAACAACATACTTGGATGACCCCAGACACGGGCTTTGGGCCGATGGAAACGTTCATCGGAGTTGCGTAACTTCCAGAAGAATCCGGAGATGCAGAGGAGCTCGAGATGTTCGCACTGGTGGTCTGGGCAGGTGCCAGACAGACCCGGATCTGAAAAATGGTTTATTTTTTGGTTATATGCGGGTATTATGCACCGCTTGGTTGTCGTGCATATGTTCAACGTGGCGGTTGTATCGTTCACTGTCAAAGAAGAACTTGGGGCAGCGGGTGCACGAATAACGCGGTCCACTGTGCGGCTCCTTCATGTGTATGTCCAGGTTGGCTTTGAGACGGAAATAAGCCGAACACTTATTGCAATAGAATGGACTTCGACCAGGTTTCTGAAACAAATTGGTTTACTCGTTTGTCAGACCAGAAAACAAAGCTTACGATCAGAAACATTGGTTTCAGATTGGCGGGTTTGTTCAATGGAATTCCAGGGGTACCAGGAGAATCTGAGGAAAGAAATAAACTCGGAAAGCAAAAAAGACTGTGACAGTAACGACGAGTAAACGGGGAAGCCGAACAGTTGGAGAGACCTCGAGAGGGCAAATGAAGGTGAATGATGACAAAATTGTTCGTTTCTCTCGCTGACTCAGCAAGAGAAGAGATAAAAGAAGACAGTTTTAAGAAGAATAGGAACTTTTCCCCGTCTTGAAATCAGCAAAACCATCCGAAATATCTTTGTTTCCTCCGGAAAAAGTGTTTGTTCGAAAGAATAATAAGTTGCAAAGAAGCATAAGCATTATCCAGCTGTTTACGCGGAACAGTAGATTTAGCGGCTTCGGAAGAACAGTGATTTACAACCCCCGTTACGTGCGCAGATCCCTTGAAGCAGTTGCTTACGATAAACAGCTGAAGTAAGCGAGACAGTGAGACTTGCGCTTTGAGAGCCGAAAGAAAGGTCAGCTGGACACGGTTGTTTGGAGAATATCGGATGGAATTTTCCAAGGTCGTCTTTCTTTTATATCATTCCGACGGGAACGTCTCTTGAGACCGCGTGATTACAAGTTTCCACGATGTTAACATTAACAAGTTTATGTCGAAAACAACAATTTAATCGATATCAATAGTTGAGAGGAATCAGACGTTGTCGATCAGTACGGGTGGTACACCGCCTGTAAGGAAACTGAATCACAAAAAATACTTTCTGCTAAATGTACCTTCTTCTCCTTCGGAATCTCCTTCTGTCGCGGGAGGCACGGACGTTGTCCTACGAAATGCACATGAACGCGCTGCCACTGCCCTTCCGGCGTCAAATACCATGGAGACGGCGACGGATACATTGGCGCCTGTGCCGTTTGGATGGTGGGCTGGCTACGCGGCAAGATCCGGATGTATTTGGATGGAGCTTGTGGCACTGTTTCTTGAGAGCTTGGGGTCGAGACGAACTCCTCTGGAAGGGTCTGAAACAGTCGTTTTAGGTGGATGGTTGACTGAATATGTTACCTCGTAGTACTTTGTACCGCGAGTGAGAAAATTAGGAACATAGTCCTCCGTTTCAGCCAATTTTCCTTCTGGCTGTGCAGATTCCATCTCTTTCGTTTCCTCTGGCTTCAGGACTGAGTGGAAGTCGGTGCACATCCACCCGTACATGCGCTCCGGAACCCCAGATTCCTGGTTGAGCGGTACCGGACGGTTGCCACTGGTCTCCTTTGGTTTTCCGACGACGCCACGAGCTGCATCCGTCACGGATCTTTCCGGAAGGCGACGGCGGGATTTTGCAGAAGGGTCGTCCATTTGGGGATACCTGAAAAGCGATACAGTGAAGGAATGAATCGCAATAACCGGTTCGAGGCCGCGCGGGGCGCCGAGAAGTTAGTGGGTGGTCGGGGAGATACGGTAAGAGGTGGAGGAATGTTGGCAAACAGCCAATGAAAGAAACACAAACAAAAGGTTTACATTTAGAAGCAAAACAATTTCGAAAACAAATTGTGTTTTCAGTTTCGTTCCAAACGAAAAAAAAGGAAATAAAAAAGGCGGAATGCTTCTAAATCAAGGTCTTAACGGATAGTCCAAAAGGAATGGGTAGAACACGTTAATCTGGTGCAAATGCGCTCTCAGAAGACGGAATGGGACTTGGCGCCAAATAAATGGATTCGAATGAGAGGAGAGAGGAAAGTGCATATCGAGCAAACAGAGATGATCAGGTAGGAGAGACTGGGCAAAGATTGGAAACATGATGGCATTTATGGGCAATTCGAACTGTGAGAGAGCAGCTAGAGAAAGCAGAGGGTCAGATTCGATTGGGGCCGAGAAGGTGAACACGTGGGTCCTAATCTTTTCAGCCTGATGAAAACGAATCGATTCAGGTATTTTCATTATAATGTTACTGAACTGTGAATTTTCATATTATTGTTCGGTTACTTGAATCCAATGATTCGTCAATTGAAAAAAATTCAAACAGACGTTTCCAGTTATCATACTTTTTATAGAGTGATTGAAATAATTTGTGGTTTACAATATTTACAGACTTTGAGCATTGTGACAATAAAGATTTGCTTCGATAGCAACCTGAGACAAAGTACAGACAATGATAAGTTGAGAATAAATGAGAAGAGTCAGACGAGAAGGGAGTCTGTCGATTACTTCTCTTCATTTCCGGCGTTGTTTGACCAGATGCTGTCTCCGAACTGAAAGGTGCCGGTGAGCTGTGGCACCGGGTTGTCCCACTGGTCGACCATATCGATGACGTTCCCGATTCCGATCTGGAACATGTGCGGAGCCGTGCAGAGCAGGAACTTGGCAGCAGACATCTGAAACTTCACATATTGATTGTGATTGCTTTCTACAGTGTCCCACCTGATACGGAATCAGAACAGTATCGTCGGTACAGCTCTCTCTCAACAAGGAAGACGGGAGATGTGGGAACAAGAAGGTGTTCCTGAAAGACAGAAGAGATTTTGAAGGATTGAAACTGATTCTTACTTTGAAACACTTCCGACCTTGGAGAACTGGTTCTGATCACGGTGGTCCTTTGGGGTCTGTTTCGAGGTATGGTTGAGAATCTTCCCCGTGGCTTCAGCATTTCTCGGGCCACTGTACGAATGGTCGGCTCCTCCATAGGCGTTCGTGTTGGGGTTACCGCCAATCAGGTGCTCGATTCTCGGAACACTGTCGAAACTGCGATTGAAACCCGGCTGGTGTCCGTTCTCGAACTGCATCTTGTTGGAGACAATCGGGAGCTGGTTGCCGGGAACATTGACGAAATTGCGGTTGAGACCCGGCTGGTGTCCATTTGGGTTGGCGTTTCCGCCAATCAGGTGCTGATTGCCCTGCACCTCGACAAAGCTGCGGTTGAAACTCGGCTGCTGTCCGTTCTCGACCTGATTTTTGTTTGAGACGACAGAGAGCAGGTTGCCCGGAACGTTGATGAAATTGCGATCAAAACCCGGCTGATGTCCGTTCGTGTTGGAGTTACCACTAACCAGTTGCTGACTGCCCTGCTGTAGGTTGATGAAGTCGCGGTCGAAACCCGGCTGGTGTCCATTTTCAAACTGCATGTTGCTGGAGACAATTGGGAGTGGGTTACCCGGGACGTTGACAGAGTAGCGGTTGAAACCCGGCAGTTGTTCTTTCGTGTTGGAGTTACCGCCAATCAGGTGTTGAATGCTGGGAACGTTGCCGAAATTGCTGTTGAACCCTGGCTGGTTCCCGTTCCCGAACTGATTGTTGGTGGAGACAATCGGGGGCTGGTTACTCGCAACGTTGCCGAAGTTGCAGTTGAAAGCCGGCTGGTGTCCATCCGCGTTGGAGTTACCGCCAACCAGATTCTGATTGTCTTGCTGCAGGTTGATGAAGTCGTGGTCAAAACCCGGCTGATGTCCGTTCGTGTTGGAGTTACCGCCAATCAGGTGCTGCATTCTCGGAACGTTGCCGAAGTTGCGATCGAAACCCGGCTGGTGTCCGTTTTCGAACTGCATGTTTTTGGAGACAATTGGGAGCGGGTTACCCGGGACGTTGGTGAAGTTGCGTTGGAAACCCGGCAGTTGTTCTTTTAATTTGGGGTTACCACTAACCAGGTGCTGGTTGCCCTGCTGTAGGTTGATGAAGTCGCGGTCGAAAGTTGGTTGATGTCCGTTCGTGTTGGAATCACCGCCAATCAAGTGCTGATTGCCCGAAACGTTGACTAAGTTGCGGTTGAAAGCCGGTTGGTAGTGGCTCATCACGGGGGCCTGTTGGATCGGGTCGACGGGATTATTGGTCAAGTTTTGGTATCCGGAAGCTCCCGGAGCAAAAATCGAGAGGTTACGGAGGTCACCGATCAATCCCGACAGCTCCATGTTGTTGCTTCTCGGAGTTTCAGCGAGATCGGTTCTCTTCGGCGGGGGTTGATAAGCCATGATGATCGGGTTGGGCGAACAGACAAACTTGGGAGCAGCTGAAAAACTACTTTTAAGTGTGGCAACAGTGAATTCGGAAAAGAAATCAATACGAATCTAGCAAAAGACAATGCAAAGTCAATTATGAGTCACGAAACGTCTTTCCGAAGCGTAGACCGGGCCAACTTAGAGAGAAGACACGAAAAAGTGACAGTGAGGACAGTAAAAGTGGGAAGGGCAACAAGCCATTGTCAGGCTGCCAAGAGGGGAGAGATGGTAGATGATGCCGAGAAGATTCATTTCTTTAGATGACTCAACGGACGAAAAGGAGGAAAGTGGGCATTTCTGAGGGATTCTGCGAGTGAAAGAAAAGAAAAACTGTCGAATGACGATAAATTCTAGCGAAGTGATGGTTCGAGAAAAGAAGGAGAGAATGTCATGTTTTTTTAAAGGCACAGCTAGTGTTTTGGTTAACATTTTCGTGGCGAGACCTGCGACCATTCGTAAGATTTTCCAGATGAATCATCAAGAGAGAAACACGAGACAGTGAAAATGAAGGAGATACTGAGGAGGAAAAGCAAAAGAGAAGTGGTGAATGAATGATGACGAAATGATTCGTCTCCCTAGCTAATTCGGTGAAAGAAAAAAGGAAAGTGTGAGTTTTCGACAAGTACATGCGAGTGGAAATGGAGAAAAAGTCGTAAGAGCAGGGAAATAATAATGTTTCAAATTTGGCAAATCCTTGACGAAGTAGCGGTTGGAGGAATGAGAAAGAAACATATGACGAACGGTGGAGTTTTACTTTAAAGCCGCAGCATGTGATCCTGGAACTTCTTCGTGGCGAGACCTCCGCGGTCACTCGGCATGTTTTCGTCTTGGAAGCTGGACCGTCCACCTACGCCTTCTTCTTGTACACCTGAGCTTCTCCCACTCGCACACTCTCTCACACTCTCACTGTCTGCTTCTTCCATCGATTCTTCGTACAGGCAGGAACTCCCAAATTGGATCATTCCGACATTTTTGTCTTCTCAGAGAGCATTTCTCCCGGATCGTGACGATTTTTCTTGACTCATTCTGTTCAAAAGCACTTTCTGCTTTCGAAACCAACTTCTATTCGGTTATTCATTCGCGAATGGTATCATTTTCTGTCTTTCCCTACTGTATTTCTGAAACCACCCAGCAACTTTTTTCGACTGAACTTCTGTCCGTTCCAAGCCCTCACTTATTTCAGATATCTCTGAATGAACAAATCCCCCTGCCGTCCTTTGGGGCAATCTGCTACCAAAGAAACTGGATGCAATCGCGGAAATGCAACAATCAGCGGCACGACGAACTTCGTCCACATGACAAGGCGCTTCGTGTTGACAAGCCGTGCCCGCCCAGTGCCAAGTGTTGTCTGTATGCCAAATCATGCCGGCAAGCCAGCCGGGAATCAGCAAGACTTCAACCGAGGAGTTATCAGAAGAGAGATGTACAACCGGGAAAATCATTTATTTTGAGACCTGGCATGATATCGGCGATGGCTCCAAACATCACCATCAAGAAACTAGATTCACACAACTACGTGCTAATGAAAAAGCAAAAACCCGGTGATGTAATGGACTGTCCTCGTGACTTTCAAGAATCTGTCGTGCCGTATGAGAAGCCATCGAAGGAGACGAAACTGTTCGTTGCATCTGCGAAGGGAAAAGTGGATCTGCTGAGAGCTGAGGTTCAGGAGTTCACTCAGTCCGATCTCCAGTCAGCTGCTGAAAATGTGATGGTCTTCCTCGGAGCGAAAGCACTGGTTGATCTGCGTGAGCTCACCAAAGAGTCAGCGATCTACCTGGAGGCAGAACTCGAAGAGTTCATCGGAACATTGGAAAACGTCCACGTCCCGAAGAATCTCCTTGAAGCGAGCAAGAAGTTCTGTGTGAAGTGCTATAAAGGTAAGAAGTTCATCTTAACATAATAGCATCAATTCCCTCTTTTTTCCAGAATAAATCATCGTCAGCTATTTTATCGCCATCATTCAATGTTTCGATCTTTCATGAACGACCATGTCAGCAAGAAAACTGCCAATGAGAAGATTTATAATAATTTTTGAAACCACGACGATCATTATTTCATATAAATCCGTCGAAAACTGTGTTCCTGGTTCTGCTTGAATATCACAACATGAAAGTGGATGACTAGCTACTTTCTTGAAGAGTCATCACAGGTTCAGGCAGTGAAACTCAGCCACACACTCCGAACGCATTCCGAAATACTACCACAGTAAGTAAGCCACCGACAGCACCGGTTTGTATCACGATCTGGTGGGACATAGGCCATCTCCTCTTCCACTGAGACATCTTCAGCGTTGCTTGTCCTTCGAAAATTGACTCGTCATCCTGTAAATTTTGAATGGTGGAATGGGGAAATACGTTTTGAAGTACCTGATTGTTCCCCATCATATCATGAGTTGCTGGGTAGTGTGACTAGTGTCTTCTCTCGTTCGCTGTCGGTGTCGGACACAAGCAGCTCGGCGGTGATGTCCGAGCAAAACTGATTCACAGTGACATCAAAAACGTTTCCAACATCTTCGGAATGTTAAGTCCTATCTGTTTCTCGAGTGTCTTGCCTGTCACTGACGATAATTTGATTCCAGTCGGTACCTTGTTGTGTCCAATCATGCAGCAAGTTGATCGTATGTCTGACAAATGTTTCCCATCGTGTTCGGTCGGCGACTGTTTTTGGAAGCTCCCTTCTCGGCAGATCGAGGCGGAGAGACGGCGGTTGGGTTCTTTGCCCATTTCCATCGTGTGAGCTTCGTTACTGGCAACCGAATGTAATTCCAAAGCGTGGTCGAGAGCTAGCTCGAGGAGTAAGCTTTAGATTAGGCGAACCCTTCCGATAGTGCTCCGTCGTCGGTGTCGTGATAGTTTCCTTGACGTTTTTCAGCATGACGATCACATTGAGAAGGGTGACAACAATGTGGGAACCGTTTGTGGATGGCTTTCCTTTGAGAATACTCGTCCGATACATCTATATTTAGAACTTCTAGGCAGCAACGGAGCACTCGGTTGCTTGTCGCCAATTTCGACTTTTTCCCAAATTGCAGCCTCATCAGCACGTTTCACAACAATTCCAGTATGCCGAAATCTGAAATGAAATGGTTTGTTAAGTTCTTTGACTTTTGGTAAGTGTCACTCACGTCCACTGTGCTTTGCCTTCCGTGTTGTATGCAGCGAGCTCGTCGAGTCGAGAGAGAGTCGAAGGAGAGAGAAGAAGTCGAGAGATACGTGCAGCATGTACGGAAGTTTCAAGAAAAGTTCGATAGAACTGCAGGAAAGTGACTACTGTATTCTTTTGTTCTCCGTCGATGTCGGTTCTCCGTCGACACACGCAGCTCGGCGGTGATGTCCGAGAAAAACTGCTTTCCATTCCTGTGATGGGGGCCACTTTTCCTCCATGGAGACATCTTCAGCGTTGCTTCCAACATTGACTCGTCATCCTGTGAATTTGGAAAAGTGAAATGGGGAAATACGTTTCGAAGTACCTGACTGTTCCCCCATCATATTATCGAGTTGCTGGGAAGTGTGCCTAGTGTCTTCTTTCATTCTCTGTCGGTGTCGGACACACACAGCTCGGCGGTAATGTCCGAGCAGAACTGATTTTCAGTGGCATCCGAAACGTTTCCAACAGTTACGGAATGTCCAGTCCATTCTGTTACTCGAGTGTCTTGCTTATTCCTGACAATAATCTGGTTTCGACCAGTCGTCGTAGCCATGTCCATTCCGAAATTTGTCTATTGGCGGTATCTTGTTGTTCCCGATCACGCAACAAGTTGATCACAAGTCTGACGAATGTTTCCCATCGTGTTCGGCCGGCGACTGTTTTGGGAAGCTCGGTGGGGAGAGTGATGAGGCTTAGTCGCAGTTCGCGCTCTTCTCGCCTCAACCAGAAGACGGTGACACCTCAAAATGATCTGGTTTTTGACAATGTTTCGAACAAAATGTGTTTCTCACGTGATTACTAGCTAAATTGCCAGCTTTTCCGTGAATATTGTTGTTTGTGCGTCTTCGCTCGCCTCGGGAACCGGGGGTCCCTCTTTTCTCAGCAGATAGAAGCATCGAGACAGCTGTTGACCTCTGCCCGTTCCCATGGTTTGGGTTTCGCAACTGTATGTACTTCCAAAGCGTGGATCGAAAGCTAGCTTGGGGAGTAAGCTTCAGATTAGGCAAACCCTTCCGATAGTGCTCCGTCGTCGGTGTCGTGATGGTTTCCTTGACGTTTTTCAGCATGATGATCATATCGAGAAGGGCGACGACAATGTGGGAACTGCATGTACGGAAGTTTCAAGAAAACCTCGATAGAACACTGCATGGAAGTGACTACTGTATTCTTTCGTTCTCCGTCGGTGTCGAACACTCGCAGCTCGGCGGTTATGTCCGAGCAAAACTGCGCTCCATTCCTGTGATGGGGGCCATTCTGTCCTCCATGGAGACTTCAGCGTTGCTTGTTCATCTTCAGCGTTGCTTGTTCTTCTGACTCGTCAGCCTGAAAATTTCGATTAGTGGGATAGAGAAATACGTTTCGAAGTACCTGACTGTTCCCCCATCATATCATGAGTTGCTGGATAGTGTGACTAGTGTCTTCTTTCGTTCTCCGTCGGTGTCGGATACAAGCAGCTTGGCGGTGGTGTACGAGCAAACTTAATTTTCAATTTTAGTTCAAAAAGAGAGAATGTTTATTGTTTTTTTTTTTTTAATTCTCCCGATGATATGTTTTCCGTTCACTTTTTTCGTCCCAGAAACGGGGGAAAACTCGCGAGAGAACAGGCCGAATCATCCTTTTCCCATAATGCATAGCTTGATGTTCAATGTTAAGAAAAACTTTTTTATCACAGTCCCGTTTCCTCGTTTTGCTGTACCCACATAGCCCGTCAAGATGACGTAATCCATCGGCGCATTATCTACCGACGACTAATCCCCATGCGCTACTGGCCAGCAGTCGGTTCGCGGTATTTTGCCGCTTCCGACGCGACGAGCCTTTGCGGGTTTGACGGGTCATAAGGTCCTTATTGGGCACCCGCTGTGCAGGTACCCAGTTGAGGGCATACGGCGAGTCGGCTAAATTCTTTCAGAAGACTTCGAGAGATGAGATACGCAGACGAAAAGAATAATGTCACCTTTGGGACGGTCCAAAAGGGAGACTAGGAGACGGGTGACACGGATTTGTAGGCTGATTCGAAACTATGAATTTGGAAATTTCCTTCAGTTTGAGAAAGATCATGCTAACTGGACCTTGGACAATAGAAGCTGTGTGCTTTTCCTTGGCGCCTGCAAAACTCAAACACGTTTCAAAATTTTTAAAGTTCAGATTTTTCATGATTTCAGGATCCAAAAAATTTCCATGTTCTAAACTTCCGGTTCACACTACTGAAACTAATCTGCTTGTTTACAATAATCTTCTTCTTCTGTTTCCTCTTCAATTAGCACGCGCAAAAAGCAAAGGAAACGTCCACAACATATCTCTTCGAGTGACCACGTCAACGATAGGTGCCACCATAGGCTCTAGGACCGTCATGACCATTTGTGTGACATGGTCAGAAAGAACCTAAACATTTCAACTATGTGTCAACATTATAATCTATAGAGATGTCATGAACTGTGGATTGTGATAGACTGAACAGTCAAGTGAGAATTACCAAAGGTAGTTTGAGAGAGATTGAAACTTTTCAAAAAAAAAGTTTGCAACTGGCTTTCACGTATAGTTTCCCTCACTGGGAACACTTTGAAATCCCAAAAAGTTATCATTTTATCACCGTTTTGTCAACAATTATTCTAGCATTCCTGCGTATTGCCAGAAAAGACTCCGCCTTGGATCCGTCGTCGGAAAGCTTCCCGCTGTGTTTGCCCCTCCCCTCCGTTCGGGGAGATGCGCATGGTCCGTCGGAACTCATTCCACCTTTCTGCATTCTATCTGATTGTGACTAGGTTCTTTCTCTCACTCGTCCGATTTCCACTGCTCCCTTCTAATTTCGTTGGGATTTCAACTTGACCAGTACAGTGCATCTAGCTGCCAGCCGTCTACGTACCGTACCACCATCAACCTACGCTTTCGACCAGTCTCAAACGACTACTCGCTCCGATCACTTCACCAACGCCGCCAACGAAGAACATTTCTGAGTTAGTTCATCAAGGGTGCTAGAATAGAAAAGATAATAAGCTCTGGGGGTTGAGCTGCGGGAATACAGTTTGATTTGGTAGCATTTTGATAATTTCGCGTTAATATTGAACCCTAGAGCCCACAGAGCACCGATCGGTATCAAAAGTTAGTCACGTAGGTTTCAGATTAAGCCAAGAATAACTGCATTAACAGATTTGTTCTAGTTCTTCTCAAAAACCCAGAATCTGTCAATGTGAAGGGGTCTTAAAAATACTAAACAGACTGTAGTCACTAAAATAGTTTGAACATGAAAGTGGGGTTTGAAAACATACAACATTTACATGCACTGTGTCGAAATCGCCTCTTGCATCTCCTAGTTTCACTGGATTCGAGACAACTTGCATCCGCGTCATTACACAGCCAGTCGTTTTGCAGTCGCTGAAACACGCACTATATTTTTTGGTTTTTCTGGTCATCGAATCTGAATTTCACTTCTAGAAACATTTAACTGTCGCCCTGACGGTTTCGAACAGTGCCTAGCGAACGTGAACAGGCACCGCTTCTGTTACTAGCTGCATTCACTCACGTTCATCGTGCTTCGCCATGCGGTTCGATTAGTTTGTGCAGCGAGCTCGTCGAGTCGGAAGAGAGAGAAGAAGTAGAGAGATACGTGCAACGTGTACGGAAGTTTTGAGAGAATCTCAATGAATCCACATGGAAGCATGTTCAAGGGTTTCTTTTTGGGCGCGGTACTGGTTCGATGCACCTGTAGCCGTCGAATTGCCTCTTCGTCGTCGATCCGCCTTCAAAGGGTAGTACACTGGAAAATATGAAAATTATTTTAAAAATAGTATGAACAAATAGTAAATTTGAAGAGATAGAGGAAGTACATTCGTATTTCAAAACCCGAAACTCGAAACAAGCGCAATTCTCAATTTTGAAACAAAAAACAAAGTTTTTGGCATTCTCAGCAAGTTTTTTTGCTGAAACCTGTTCTAAACCAACTAACACAGCAGAAAGTCACCAATTTAGTATTAAACTCACTCAAAAATTGACAAAGTCTAAGAAAAACCACCGAAAAACAGCCGAATAAAAAACATTTCGAAATAAATCTATTGCCCGTGTGAAATACACTGGTTTGAAAACCTAGTCCCCCGCTGTGAATCCTCGGCCAGCGCCGATTTCATTTCTGGATTGTGGCGCGGATGCAGATGCGAAGAGGGATGAGATAAATACCATATATGCCAAGCAACGGACCGTTACTTCAAAGGCGCAGCATTTGTTTTCGATCTTTTTTTCGTGACGAGGTCTTCCTGGCAAAGTCAAGTCACTCGGCAGATTTTCATCTCGCAATTGATTCCTGACACTGGAGACTTGAACAGAAAACCAGACTAAAACAGTGAAAGTAATGAAAAATGTCTGGGCGACGAGTAACAGGTAGTTCAGGCAGTAGAAACGAGAGATGGTCGTTCGTTGCTCTTCGTTCATGTCCATGGAAAGAAAGTTGGGCAGGCTTTAGGGAGACAGTACCTCGTAAGCGTCTCTCTCTCTTTCCTCCGCGCACTCGCACACTCTCCTCGTTTAGGTCTCTTTCCGAAACTTCCCATTGGCATAGGCTTCCAGTTACTCAAGCCTCATTTCGGCGCCTTTATCTTATAAGAAAGTATTCGTTTCGGATTGTGGCGACCATTCTGGAAACTTTCTGTCCGATGAAGTTTCTGTTGTTTCAACTGATTCCCAATTCATTTCATCGACCCATTGTTGATATTTCTCTTTCACTTACCGTATCCCCGACTATCCGATCACTTTTTTGCGCCGCCTTTAACCGATTCTTCCGACCCATCTTTCTACCGTATCGATTTCTTTTGCTTTCCAGGTATCTCGAATTACACTCCACCGCTTTCAAAAACAAATGTCCACGACAGAACAACTTCAGAGAGGCGCCGCCGGAAGAAGTCTTGTACCTTACGTGCACGACGTTCAGTACAATGCTCCTTATGATTCCAAGAAAAGTAAGTCGAGAAACATCTTCATAGAATAAACATGTCTCCTTTGCAGATCAAGGTCAATTTCCTTCTTCGAAATCGAATGACAAAACGACGGAACAGCCAGAAATAAAATTTGTCGATCTGGCCGACTCTGACGACGACGAACCGCCAGTCCAGATCACCGAGACGGTGAATATCCGGTCGTTGCTCCCAGGGGAAGAAACCCAATTGTGGATCAGTGATGACGTGATCTTGGCCGTTCTGACACTGCGAACTGCCGGGACGAACTATGTTGTCGTGGACAGCACCTGGTTCCAAAACGATGAAAGAAAGAAAAGAAATGAACAAATGGAACGTCATCGCAAGAAGATCGAGTCAAGTCCCGAGAAGAAACTGGTGTTGGCGTTCTGCTGGGGAAAACATTGGAGGCTCCTGGTCATCGACAACAAGAACATCAGCTGCTATGATCCAAGAGAACCTGAAATCACGTTCCAGAAAATCCCCAAAGTCCTCGAACTCTCCGAGGACTTCAATCTGCCAATGGTATCCATGAGACACGTTGGACCGAAGCAGAAGGACACCGTAAACTGTGGCATTTTCGTAGTGCTCACCGTCGAAACGCTGTGCAGCAAACGGCAGTGGGACTACAAGGACATTGAAGAGTTCCGGCCGAAAATCTTGGAGGAGCTGGACAAAAACCCCAATTATGCCTGGACGAATCTTACTGTTGACTTCAAGCAGCTGGATGTACCAGTTGACATCAAGTCATACTACTTTAGCACTGGAAGACGGCGTCCACCACATGGTTCACAACAAACCTCAAGCGAACAGGAAATTGTCGAGCCGATAACTGCCAAGAAGCTGAAAACCGTCTGCGAATCGATCAACACCGTCAGCACTCCAGTCACGGATAGAGAGACAAGAGCCGTCAGCGAGCCGGATACTGCCGACGAGCCGATGACCGTCAGTGATTCGATAAGCTCTGTCAGCACGCCGAACACAGTCTGCGAGCCAAGAGCCGACAGTGAGTCAGATGCTGTCGACAAGCCGAGGATCGTCAGTGAGCCGATCGGAGAAGATGGTGACCAGAAAGCTGAAGTCGAACGATCAGCAAGGGCAGAGGCCAGCAGACCACCACTGAAACGCCGGAACTTCCGAAAGTGCACCGTTTGCCACAATGAGTCGTCCACAACGGAAGTCAAATCGAAGGCTAGGATGCTGCTCATTGCGTTTGGTCGAGAAAGGTTGGATCTGCTCAAGCTGAAGGCGAAAAGCTGGAAAGTGTGCCGTGACGATTTGAAATCGGCTGCTGAGACCGTCATGAAGGCTCTCAATGTTGATTTCAATGAACAGAAAAATTTCGGCAGTGAAGCGATGAAAAATCTGGAAGGAAAGCTCAAGGAGTTCACAAGCTCCTTAGATAACTTTGAATTCCCGGAGAAGGATCTCTTCGTGACGTGCAGAACGTTTTGCATGGAACACGCAAAAGGTAAGAGGGTTTATCTCGCCAGATTTGGAAATACATAATTTTTTAGGAGAAAGCACTTACCGACGTCGTCGTGTTGAGCACTCTCCAGATCCTGAAGAAGAACTTGACGCAGTTTCAAGAGAGAAGAAGAAGCGAGTAAAGTTGGGCAGTGATCGCCACTGGAGACCATGCACAATCTGTAAGGAGAGGAAAGTGACCAGCGAGATCAAATCGAACGGCAACATCGTGTGCTGTCTCACCTACGCCGATCTAACAGGAATGGTTGTTGACGCGAAGGCCGAATATAAGAGAGCAGACGGCTCATGCAAGCGGCCTATTGTCTGCCCCCAATGTCTCGAGAAGGGAGCTCATTTTGTTTCAACATTCCTTGGAATGAAGAACAACGGCGACTTCGATGACAAGAACCTGAAAGAGTTCATGAAAAATGTTGCGAAGATCACGGAGATGAACTTCGAAACGAGAGAACTGCTCAAGAGCATCAAGATGTTCTGCAAGCGATATAGGAAAAGTGAGATACTAGTTTCTCTGTAAGGTTCTTAAACTATTTTTCAGCAGGTTCAACTGGATCTTAAGGACCACAGTAGCATAAATTGTCATCACGCTCCATATCTGCGCACTACTACTCACTGACTACGTGCTTTTCCTCGATATTCATCACACACCGGTTTTTTATAGTTGTCCTCCTAACATACTCGACGATGTATTTTTTCTGTATGATTGGAAATGTTTTCGGGTAAACTGGATGGATTTTGTGAACATAGGCTACTTTTTTGTTGCACCTACTCCTTGAAAACTAAAGCGAACACCGTTCTTTTACTACCGTGACATCAGCTGTCAAGTCAATCTCCCAATTGTTTAGCTTCTGATATTACATGTCACAACATGAAACTGGGCAACTCAACATTGTTTCGAAGAGCGGCCACAGGTTCAGGTCGTGACACTCAGCAGAAGATTACAACTGTTTCTGATGGCTTTTGGCAGAACGAGTGAGAAGAAGGGTAGTCTTATTCTCTCTTGCATTGGGCAACTAGACTGCATTCTCCGAAGCAAAGATTTCTCTCCGAACACTCAAGATTCGGGGCGAGGTGATCTCCTAGGTGTTTCCAGCTTCCTCGTTGAGCGTTGCTTGACTTGTTGGGTTTTCTCGATAAGATCATCCTCGTGGCTACTGTCATCTACTGAACGCTCTTGTTGAAAGGATCTTGTGAGCATTCCAAATAAGAATACAGTTTTGGCCGGTTGCGAAACGACATGAAGAAAACGTTCATCTTCTTTGGTACGGATGCTTGCCAACTTTTGAACCTGCAAATATGGAATGAAGTAACGAGGGAGCACGTTTTTCAGTACCTGGACATTCCGTGATTGTAATTCTAGACATCCCTGTACTGTTCCCAATGGTGCATTTCGTCAGCTTCTCGACGTCTTTCTCGAGAAACTTCGTCTATATTGACGATGGAGTGGAACGGTTGCAGACGAAGTGGAGCAGTTACCGATCGGCGACTGACTTGAATTTCATTTCAAGTGAGCGGCTTTCATACCTTTAATTAGGGCTTGTAGACGTTAATGTCGGAGATGCAACTAAAAAGATGGAAAAAAGACGAAAAATGTTTCGAACTTAATGAGATTGCAAGGGAGCGCGTTTGCAACATCAAAAAACCTAGGCCATCAAAATTAGGCCGTCAGAACTTAAAAAGAGAAAAAGAGAAAATACAAGGATGAGTAGAGAGAAGATAAAAAAGTAAAAAATAAAGTGATGTAATAGTGCTGGGCGGACATGCAAGCATCAACTTCTTTTTCCGAAACTTCATACAGGCATGGTTTCCACCTCCCTTTAAGCTCCCGTGCGGCCGTGGGTCTCGCCACGAAAAGTCAGGATCATATGCTGCGCCTTTAAGGGTAGGCAGGGGATCTGCCAAGTTAGATGAGATGACGCAGACAGCGAACGAAAGAGTGAGAGAGTGTGCAGGTGGAAAAGACGCAGATGTATGGAGTACGGTTAAGCTTGCTTCTTTTCTCGAAGGGCAGATTGCGTAAGTTTGGAATCATTCTGCTTGCAGACACGGTCCCGAGTGGTGAGCGTTTTTGAGCTCTCTCTATTCGGATCGTTTGCATTCTCTCCTTGTTGCCTGCTCTGGAACTTCGTAAAGACAAGTGGCCTCCTGTTACTCATAATTCCCTGTCCACGAACCAACTTTTTCCAGTTGTGTCGTCGGTATAAAAAATGCATAACGGTTCTTACCAATTGTTGTCCTGATAGCTTTCCTTCGGTGTTGGTTCATTTAAAGTAATGCTTCATCTTGTCATAAATCACTTTTCTTTTCTCTCAATCTCTCATCCCTGTAGCCAAACTGTTGCTCGCTCTCCCGTTCCTTTCTTGTCGTACAACTGTCATCCACTCGTGTTCCTTTCCAACTCTCTCATCCCTGTAGCCAAACTGTTTCTCGTTTTCACGCTGCATGCCTATCGTACAACTGTGATTCGCCCGTGCTTCTCTCCCAGCCATTTCGATATTTCAGATTCTTTTGAGAATCAGCCATGATAACTTCGCAAATCGATGGTTATCGATACATATGGAAATGTGACCAATGCTCTGCGACCTTCATCTCTTCGTACTACATGGACAGACACAAGGAGATTCCCCATGACGGCAAACGTCATAAGTGCCGCTTCTGCAAAGATGTTTTCATTCTACCACACGACTTGCACCGGCACAAACTCTTGCGGCACGAATCAGAGATCAAGGTACGAAAAGTTGGTTTGTAATCGGAAAATCTGATTTTTCAGGTCCGGAACCGGGACGACAACGCGAGGACCAAGGGTGATATCTCAAGTCGAATAAAGATGACATACCAAACACGAAGAGATAACATCAAAGAGAAGGTCAACGAACTTCGAAAACTGACCGGTTTAACCGACAAGCAGATGGTCGTAGAAGTTCTGAATTATGTAATTTACGTGCTGAATGGAAAAGGTTTAACTGGTCTGGCTTCCCCATTGCTGCCTCAGGAATCAATCAAATACCAGAAACACATTCCCCTAGAACTGGAAGGACACAACGCTCTAAAGAAATATGTCATCAAGAACAGACTCTCCACAGATTATGCACTCACACATTGCAAAGTTCTCGACATTATCATAACTTTCTTCAAAAATATCAAAGCCAAAGTTCCTGCATCGTTCATTGCCCCACCACTCGTCTCCCCACTCCCTGCTTTTCAAAATCATCTCCGTAAGCAAAATCTTTTAAATCTCTCTCATTCAAACTTTGCTTTTCCAGCTCCATCGATCGCTCCGCAACCCGTCTTCCGTCCTGTCGCAGTTAACGCTCCACCACTCGTCTCCCAGCATCCCTTTTCTATCGAAAGTCTGCTGCGCCCCACTCGTCCGAACTAGTAGAAACATTGATTTCAAATAGTAATATTCTTCATTTTTGTATAATTCTGAAGCTATTGGATCTCTTATAACTAATAACCATAATGTTGTCTCATTTTCTACTGTTTGAAAGAATAATAATAACTCCAAGGCTCAACCTAATCTTGTGATCATTATCATCTCCGCCCAGGGCAGTGTACTGCCGTAGTTCTCGTGAACGAAAAGCTGGAATCATGGCCAAAAATGCAGGTTATCACATTTGACGTAACAATCATTACTAGCGTGACACCAACCGAGCGATTGCGGATGAAGTGGAGCAGTTACCGATCGGCGACTGACTTGAATTCCACTTGCGGTGAGCGGCTTGTATGCCTTGACATAGGACTTGTAAACGTTACTCTCGGAGATGAAGTGGAACAACTACCACGAAAGTTTCAGCGACAGATCTTGATCCATAGTAGACGTCGATAAAGTGACAGAGACGACGGTGATGCGTCGTCCATTGTTTGGTTGCAAGTATAGAGAAATGAGATCGCTAAAGACGTTTTATTAACATTATTATTTAATTTCTTTCTATCGGAAAATAAATCCATTCTGCATCTTCCAGAAACATTTGAAAATGAATCAGCGAATCACTGGAAAAGACGCGGGGAGACATGAGACCGTAACACAATCCCGGCAAATATGGGCGATAAAATGTTTCTCACTGCCTCGTTCCCGTCAGCAATACGAACGCAAATGTGTGTGAATCATACGTTATTTTAGATCGATTGAGAATATTTCTGTGCATTTCGATTCATTCTGCTTTTTCCACAGTCCGGTCCAGCCATTTTTCCTTTTTGAAACAACGTTTTTCTAATCATTTTTCTTTTCAGAACGCCTCATGTCCACTCCTCCTTCTCCTGCCTCCGATGAAACCCGTGATAAGAGGAACATCATCGAGAGAAATCGTTGGGCCAAGCTCAAACAAAGAGTCGACGAGCTTCGCGAGCTCACCAACGACATCTCCACCACCAAGAAGCTCTGCTCCGCTGCAGTTTTGCATCGTGTCGCCCAAGTTCTGAATGGACAGGATGCATCCGTTCCGGTCTCCCTCACTCTGCCATCATCTCCTGATGGAACTATCAGAAGTCGCAAAGATGCTCACTCCGAACGTCAAAAACATCGGAATGCCGTGGAAGTCGCTGGATATGCTGCACTACAGAAGTATGTCTTTGACAACGGACTCTCCACGAAGACTCAGCTCAGTCGTAGTGACTTGCTGGACATTATCATCGCCGAAGTCAAGAAGATGAAGCATCCAGCTGCTGCTCCGGTCGTCGTTCCTCAACCTGTACCTCAACCTGCACCTCCAGTCTTTTCTCTTGAACATCTTCTCCTCTTCTCTGCTTTTTTGAACGCGTCTCGTCCAAACCCTGCTCTTCCTGTTCCAGTCGTCCCCGCTCGACCACTTTTTCCTCCTGCCCCGTTCACTGTCCCGCAATCCCTCTTTCAATTGCCCTCACTTGTTGACCTTCTTCCCGGTTACCCTTTTCCGAATGTCACCTCTTCAAATCAGTAAAAACGATAATGTCAAACAGCAGTTTTCCGAGTTTTTATGCAACCCTACCCGTTCGTTCCCATCTCACACATTATTCCCGTTCTATTTATTGTATTTTATTGAGCACGGCTTCTGATTTTTCACGTATTTCAATGTTCTTTATTGGTTGGTAGATGAAAACATTATAGTGGCAAAACACAATCGCATCTCGAAAGCAATCACGTGTTTGCCTAAGGAATTCTCAAATCTATTTCAGATTGGACACCTCGAGTTTCCCTGTCAACGATCATTACCATCAGCACTTGTTTTCCTACTGCTCCCCATCAGATCGCGTCATCCTGCTGCCACCATCTCGCTACGTCGCGTCAATAGAAGCAGTTCGTTTTCTTTTTCCATCAACTAACTTCTGGTCAATAGCCTCCGAAAGTGGAGAAGGAAATGTTTGAAGAATACCGGAATTATCGGATGTAACCAAACCAAAATACAAAAAAGTTCACCTTTCAGGAGTTCATTTGTTTATTTATTGAAATATTTAGAAGAATAATGCTTGTAACGATTGAAAATACAATGATAAATGCCATGTTCATGATGAAAAATTATTCAGATACCTTGTCACCAAATCTCCTAGTTCTCGACGTTCGGATTCACAGCTTGCTCGCTTTCAATTTGGTCTTGCTGACGAATCTCCTCAATCTTCGCGAGCATCGATGGAGGGAAGCCCAGACGCTGCACTGCCTGCAATGTTTATTGAAGAAACTATATTCTGTCAGATTGTACTAACATAGGGCAGCTCATCAAACTCTCTTTTCAGCGACGACGTCAGGTTCGGGTGCTTCTGGAAGAAGACGACGTCCTTTTCCATGTCCTCCAGCAGTTTCGCGGATGTGACTGGGCAGATCGGGCGTCCAGAGTTCTTCTGAAATTTCAACGTTTTGACTGAACACACTGGAAAATTTACCATGATGTTGATAACCCACGCGCTTTTATGATTTGTGGTCTGTGCGGGCTTCGGGATCTAAAAAAATTTTTTAGTTACGTGTTGACTCATTGTACCATTCTCTTGCTGTGTGTCATTGCGACGTGGTGGTCCAAGTGTCCGCGAGAGAAGAAGACCTTCCTGCAGGTGCGGCACGTGAACGTTTTACCAGTATGCGGATCCATCTTATGCCGCGTGAAAGCGCCCAGGTAGCGGAAAGACGCGGAACACCTATCGCACTGGAAATCCGCGACGTTTCCAGAAGAATCCAGAGATGCCGACGTCTCCTGAGAAGAACTCGAGATGTTTGCACTGGTCTGAGAAGATGCCGGAAGGACCCGGATCTGAAAAATGGGATATTTTTGGTTACATGCGGACATTATGCACCGCTTGGTTGTCGTGCATATGTTCAACGTGACGGTTGTATCGTTCACTGTTAAAGAAGAACTTGGGACAGCGGGTGCACGAATAACGCGGTCCACTGTGCGGCTCCTTCATGTGTACTTCCAGATCGGCTTTGAGACGGAACGATTCCGAACACTTATTGCAGTAAAATGGCATTTGACGAAGTCTCTGAAACAACTTGTTTCACTCGTTCGTTAGACCAGAAAGCAAAACTTACGATCTGAAGCATTGGTTTCGGCTTGGCGGGTTCGTTCATCAGAATTGCAGGGGTACCAGGAGTAATCTGAAAAAAGAAATGAACTTGGAAAGCAAAACAAGACTGTGACAGTAACGACGAGTAAACAGGGAAAGCGATGAGGAACAGTCACGCTGCAGAGGTCTCGAGAGGAAAAATGAAGGTGAATGATGAGGAAATCATTATTTTCTCTCGCTGACTAAGCAAGAGAAGGAGAGGACTTTTCTGCGTTCTGAAATCAGCAAAACCATCCGAAATATCTTTAAAACCCCGGAAAAAGTGTTTGTTCGAAAGAATAATAAGTTGCAAAGAAGCATAAGCATTATCCAGCTGTTTACGCGAAACAGTAGATTTAGCGGCTTCGGAAGAACAGTGATTTACAACCCCGTTACGTGCGCAGATCACTTGAAGCAGTTGCTTACGATAAACAGCTGAAGTAAGCGAGGCAGTAACACTTGCGCTTTGAGAGCCGAAAGAAAGGTCAACTGGACGCGACACGTTTGTTTGGAGAATATCGGATGGAATTTTTCAAGGTCGTCTTGGAGGATTCTAAGCGACACTCGAAACCCGAAAAGGAGAGAAATAGAAGATGATATGATCTGAAACATATCATGGGAAGGCCGCTGCGTCAAAAATGTTTCCACGGTATTAAAAATAACAAGTTCATTTTGAAAACAACAGTTGTATCGATAATAATGATTGAGAGAAGTCGAGCGTTGTCGATCAGTAGGGATGGTACACCGGCTGTAATGGAACCGAATTACAAAAAATACTTTTCGCTAAATGTACCTTCTTCTCCTTCGGAATCTCCTTCTGTCGCGGGAGGCATGGACGTTGTCCTGCGAAGTGCACATGGACGCGCTTCCACTGTCCTTCCGGCGTCAAATACCATGAAGACGGCGACGGATACATTGGCGCCGGTGCAGTTTGGATGGTGGACTGGTTCCGCGGCAAGATCCGAATGTATTTGGATGATGCTTTTGGCGCAGTTTCTTCAGAGCTTGGAGTAGAGACGAACTCCTCTGGAAGGGTCTGAAACAATCGTTTAAGGTGGGTGATTGGTTGATTAAGCTACCTCGTAGTACTTTGTACCGCGTGTGAGAAAATTGGGGACATAATCCTCCGTTTCGCCCAATTTTCCTTTTGGCTCTGTAGATTCCATCGTTTCCATTTCCTCTGGCTTCAGGACTGAGTGGAAGTCAGTGCACATCCACCCGTACATTCGCTCCGGAACCCCAGATTCCTGGTTGAGTGGGACCGGACGGTCGCCACTGGATACCTTTGGTTTTCCGACGACGCCACGAGCTGCATCCGTCGCGGATCTTTCCGGAAGACGACGGCGAGATTTGGAGGAGGGGTCGTCCATTTGGGGATACCTGAAGAACGATACAGTGGAGGAATGAATCGCAATAACCGGTTCGAGGCCGCGCGGGGCGTCCCCGAAAAGTTAGTGGGTGGTCGGGGAGATACGGTAAGAGGTGGAGGAATGTTGGCAAACAGCCAATGAGAGAAACACAAACAAAAGGTTTTCATTTCAAAACAAAACAATTTCGAAAACAAATAGTGTTTTTAGTTTTGTTTCGAACAGAGAAATTTGAAATAAAGAAGAATAATGCTTTTACATCAAGGTCATAACGGAGAGTCACGGCAAATTGAGTGAAAACACGTTAATTTGGTGCAAATGCGCTTTCAACATACAAATTGGGACATGGCGCCAAAATAATGGATTCGAATGAGAGGAGAGCGGAAAGTGCACAACGAGCAAACAGAGATGATCAGGTAGGAGAGACTGGGCGAAGATTGGAGACATTATGGCATTTATGGGCAATTCGAATTGTGAGAGAGCAGATAGAGAAAGCAGAGGGACAGATTCGATTGGGACCGAGAAGGAGACTTCGTTCAATGGAAAATTCAAACAGATGTTTCCAGTTATCATACTTTTTATTGAGAAATTGAAAGAATTTGTGGTTTACAAAATTTACAGACTTTGAGCATTGTGACAATGAAGATTTGCTTTAATAGCAACCTGAGACAAAATTGGGACAGTGTACATGAGAATGAATGAGAAGAGTCACATGACAAGGGAGTTTGTCGATTACATTCCTCCGGTTTTGGAGTTGTTCAACCAGATGCTGTCTCCGGACTGGGAGGTGCCGGTGAGCTGTGGCGCCGGGTTGTCCCACTGGTCGACCATATCGATGACGTTCCCGATTCCGATCTCGAACATGTGCGGAGCCGTGCAGAGCAGGAACTTGGCAGCAGACATCTGAAACTTCACATATTGATTGTGATTGCTTTCTACAGTGTCCCACCTGATACGGAATCAGAACAGTGTCGTCGGTACAGCTCTCTCTCAACAAGGAAGACGGGAGATGTGGGAACAAGAAGGTGTTCCTGAAAGATTCAGATGAGATTTTGACGGAGTGAAACTGATTCTTACTTCGAGTCACTTCCGCCCTTGGAGAACTGGTTCTGACAACTGTGGTTCTTTGGGACTAGCTTCGAGGCCTGGCTGAGAAATTTCCTCGCGGCTTCAGCTTTCTTTGGGCCAATGTACGAGCGATCGCCTCCTCCATATCCATTCGTGTTGGAGTTACCGCCAATCAGGTGCTGAACGTTGACGGAGTTGCTGTTGAAACCCGGCTGGTGTCCGTTCTCGAACTGCATCTTATTGGAGACAATCGGGAGCTGGTTGTCCTGGACGGTCACGGAGTCGGGGTTGAAACCCAGCTGGTGTCCATTGGCGTTGCCGTTACCGCCAATCAGGTGCTGAATTCTCGGAACGTTGTTGAAGTTGCGGTTGGAACCCTGATGGTGTCCGTTTGCGAACTGACTGTTGGTGGAGGCAATCGGGAGCAGGTTGCCCGGACCATTGACGAAGTTGCCAAAGTTGCGGTTGGAACCCGGCTGGTGTCCGTTTTCGAACTGGTTGTTGGTGGGGACAATCGGGAGCAGGTTGCCCGGACCGCTGACAAAGTTGCGGTTGGAACCCGGCTGGTGTCCGTTCTCGAGCTGATGGTTGGTGGAGCCAATCGGGAGCAGGTTGCCCGGACCGTCGACGAAGTTGCCAAAGTTGCGGTTGAACCCCGGCTGGTGTCCGTATTCGAGCTGACGGTTGGTGGAGCCAATCGGGAGCAGGTTGCCCGGACCGTTGACAAAGTTACGGTTGGAACTCGGATGGTAGCGGTTCATCACGGGGGCCGGTTGGATCGGGCGAGCGGGAGTGGTCCATTCATGGAATCCGGAGGCTCCAGCAATTGACAGATTGCAAAGGTCACCGATCAATCCCGACAGCTCCACGCTGTTGTTTCCCGGAGTTCCAGCGGGATCGTATCTCTTCGGCGGGGGTTGATAAGCCATGATGACTGGATTGGGTGAACAGACGAACTTGAGAACAGCTGAAAAACTACTTTTAGATGTAGAAACAGTGAATTCGAATGAAAAATCAAAACGAATCTAGCAAAAGACAATTCAAAGTCAATTATGAGTCACAAAATGTCCATTCCGAAGCAAAGCACTCAAACTTAGATTTCATTCGCCGTAAGACGGGACTAACTTAGAGAGAAGACACGGAAAAGTGACAGTGAGGGCAGTAAAAAGGGGAAGGGCGACAAGCAACTGTCAAGCTGCCGAGAGGGCAAGAGATGGTAGATGAAAACGAAAATATTAATTTCTCTAGATGACTCAGCGGGCGAATTGGGGGGAAGTGGGCACTTTTTGAGGGGTTCTGCAAGTAAAAGTGGAGAAAAACCGTCGAGTATTGATGAATTCTAACATAGTGATGATTTGAAAAAAGAAGGAGGAAATGCCGTGTTATTTTAAAGGCGCAGCTAGTGTTTTGGTTAACATTTTCGTGGTGAGACCTGCGACCATTCAAAAGATTTTCCAGATGAATCATAGAAACTGAGAGGAGAACACGAGACGGTGAAAATGAAGGAGACACGATGCAGAGAAGGCGAAGTGTCAGAAGGAGAGAAGGCGGAAAAGAAATGGTGGATGAATGATGACGTAATAATCTGTTTCTCTAACTATCTCAGCAGGAGAAGCAAAGGAAACTGTGAATTTTTGAAAAGTATTTGCGAGTGGTAATGGAGAAATAGTCGCAAGAACTGGGAAAAAACAATGTTTCAAATGTGGCGAATCAGTGGCGAAGTAGCGGTACGAAGGAGGGCGCAACATTTGGAGAGCGGTGGAGCTTTACTTTAAAGGCGCAGCATGTGATCCTGGAACTTCTTCGTGGCGAGACCTCCGCGGTCACTCGGCATGTGTCCTTCTCAGAAGCTGGACCGTCCACCTACGCCTTCTTCTTGTACACCTGAGCTTCTTCCACTCGCACACTCTCTCACACTCTCGTTGTCTGCTTCGTCCATCAGCTCTTCTTACAGGCGAGAACTCTCAATTTGGATCATTTCGACATTTTTGTTGTCTCAAAGACTATTTCTCCCGAAATGTCGTTATTTCTTGAAGCTTCCTGTTCGAAAGCACTTTCTAATTAGTTTTCTGTTACCATTATCTTTATATTTCCTACTGTATCTCCGAAACAACCCAGGAACTTTTTTCGACTCCGATCTCTCTGTCTGTTCCAAGCCTTCACTTTTTCCAGATATCTCCAAATGAACGATTTCTCTCCCAAATCTCCCTGCCGTCCTTTGCGGCAATCATTCACGGAAGAAATTGGATACGATCGCGGAAATGCAACAGGTGGCGAACAATATAGCAAAGTAGATTACCATCGGAGTAATTCACCCACAAAAATGATTTCAGAGTTCCACGTCAGCTTTCCAAGATAATGACCCTATGATCTTCACCGGTCTCTCTGATCTCGTCCAGGAGTTTGTCTACAAGAGACTGCAAGATGCGACACACATCAACCAAACCGATACACCGGCTCAGAGTCCAGTTACACTGGTGTGGTCACCAATTCAAGAGCAAATGTCTCCAGGATCAATGGGAACAAACGACGAAGAGGTAGCTTTTAGGGAGTATGATCAATTTTACAATAATCTCAGATCTCCGAGTTGGCCTCTCAACTAATGCAGACTACAGAGCTCCAGGATTTCATCTCAATGGTTGACAAGCAATGTGTTGCGCTGGTCGATTCGTTGATCGAACGAATGCTGAAGGATATGGTAGAAGGCGGGACGGTTCCGGGACAGGTCTCAATCGTTCCGAGATCAATCCGAGATAGTCAAACGCCCATGTACCAGGAATCTTCTCCGTTGTGTCCGGCACCGGATGGTCTGTTCTACGCGGTCCAAGAACAACTGGATGATGTGACAATCGAGGCGCTGCCACTGACGGTGGTCCCAAACGGCCGAAATATGCAAATGCAAATGCACCAGTCAACTCCATCGAAATATCTGAAAAAGCGAGTCAAAAGAAGTCCGAGAAGTCCGAGAAGTCTCGAGCTCAACGCCCTGTACACTAGACCGCCTAAATCCAAAACGAGTAAGTTAACAATAACCTATCTCAAAATGATTATTCTCCTTTGCAGCTCAAGTTCCAATACAGTCTGAAGAAATTGAAGTGATAGATCTCACCGGGTCTGACGACAAAGAGCCACAAGTTCAGAGTGCCATACCAGTCAACATAAGATCACTCATCAGACATCGATTCTGTGATTCGTGGCTCACCGACGACGTGGTTTCCATCCTCATAAAGATGCGCACTGCCGGAACCAATATTATTCCAATGGATGTCTCATGGTTCCTGATTGGCAATAGAGCAACCAGGAACCGACAAATGCAAGGCTATTTGGCTCAGATTGAATCGAACCCAGAGAAAAAGTTGGTGATGCCATTCTGCTGGAAAGGACGATGGCGGCTTCTGATGATTGACAATATCAACATCAGTTGTTACGATCCGAAAGAACCTGGAAAAACCTTCAAGCGTACCCCAAAAGTTGTCGAACTTTCCAAAGATTTCAATCTGCCTCTGGTCTCCTTGAGACACGTTGGACCGATGCAAGCAACGGGGGACGACATGAATGGTGGCATCTTCGTAGTGCTCACCGTCGAAACGCTATGCAACAATCGACAGTGGCAGTACCAAGACGTTTTGGATTTCCGTGCTGAGGTCTTGGAGGAGCTGGATAACGACCCTAGCTATTCCTGGACTTATTTTGATGTTGGTTTCAAAGAGCTGCCAGTACCAAAAGACGTCGAGCAATATTACACTGGCAAGTATCGTTCTTATCGGAAAATGCTAATGGAGAAGCACGCCGACACGACGAACTCGGTCTGTATGACAGACCATGCCGACAAGCCAGCCGAGAGTCAGCATGACTTCGACGGAGAAGTCGTTACGAGAGAGATGTTCGAACCAGAAAGAAAAAGTATCCTGAAACGTCCCATCATATCGACAAAGGATCCAAGCAGCATCATCGAGCCAATGAAGAAGCAAAAATACAGTGATGCATTGGATCTTGACTGTCCTCGTGACTTTCAAGAATCTGTCGTGCCGTATGAGAAGCCGTCGAAGGAAACGACACTATTTGTCGCATTTGCTCAGAACAAGGTGGATCTGTTGAGAACCGAGGTTCAGGAGTTCACCCAGTCCGATCTCCGGTCAGCTGCTGAAAATGTGATGGTGTTCCTCGGAGCAAAAAAACTGGCTGATCTGCATGAGCTCACCAAAGAGTCAGCAAACTACCTGGAGACAGAACTCGAAGAGTTCATCGGAACATTGGAAAACGTACAAGTCCCAGAGGATCTCCTTGAAGCGAGTAAGAAATTCTGTGTGAAGTACTATAAAAGTAAGTGATTCAACTTAACAGAATTGCATCAATTTCCTCTTCTTTCCAGAATAAATCATCGTCAGCTAATTCACCGCCAGCAGTCAATGTTTTGATCTCCGATGAATGACCCCGTAAGCAAGAAAACTGCCAATGAGAAGATTTATAATAATTTTTGAAGCCCGGATGATCATGATTTCATATAAAACCGTCGAAAACTTTGTTTCCAGTTCAGCTTGAATATCACAGCATGAAAGTGGATGACTCGCAATTTGCTTGAGGAGCCATCACAGGTTCAGGCAGTGAAACTCAGCCAAACATTTCGAAAGCATTTCGAATCACTACCACGGTAACAAAGCCACTGACAGCACTAGTTGGCATCACGAGTTGGTGGGACATGGGCCATCTTGTCTTCCATGGCGACATCTTCAGCGTTGCTTGTCCTTCAAACATTGCCCTGCAAATTTCGATTAGTGGAATAGGAAAATACGTTTTGAAGTATCTCACTATTCTCATCATATTATTGAGTTGCTGGGTAGTATGACTAGTGTCTTCTTCCGTTCTGCGCCGGTGTCGGACACACGCAGCTCGGCGGTGATGCCCGAGCAAAACTGATTTCCAGTGACATCCAAAACGTTTCCAGTAGCTTCGAAATGTTCAGTACATTCTGTTACTCAAGTGTCTCGCTTGTCAATGACGATAATGTGGTTCCGACCAATCATCGTAGCTTTGTCCCTTCCGAGATTCGTCCATCGTCGATTGTTTCTGATCACGCAGCAAGTTGATCACAAGTTCGACAACTGTAACCCATCGTGTTCGGTCGGCAAATGCTTTGGGAAGCTCGATGGACAGAGTGATGAGGATCGATCGCAGTCCTTGCCCTCGTCGCCTCTAACAAAAGACGGTGACACCTGAAATTGATCCTATTCTTGACAATGTTCCGGACAAAATGTATTACTCACGTGGCTAGCTCCAGGGTGCAGAAATCGTCTGCTTCTCCGTGAAAGTTGCTGTTTGTGTGTCTTCGCTCGCCTCGGGAACTGGGGCCCCTCTCTTCTCAGCAGATCGAGGCGGCGAGACGGCTCTTGACCTCTGCCTGTTTCCATCGTGTGAGCGTTGGCAACCGTATGTATTTCCAAAGCGATGATCGAAAGCTAGCTCCAGGAGTGAGCTTCAGACTGCTTCAGACGAAAAACCCTTCCGATTATGATCCGTCGTCGGCGTCGTGTTGGTTTCCTTGACATTTTTCAGCATGAGATCGCAATGAGAAGGGCGACGACAATGTGGAGACCGTTTGTGAATTTCTTTCCTTTGAGGAGTGCTCGTCCGATACACCTATATGTGGAACTTCTTCAGCAGGCACCTACGGAGCATCCGGTTGCTCGTCGCCGATTTCGACTCTCTCAAAAATTGCAGCCCCTTTAGCACGTTTCACAACAATCCCAGTATGTCGACGTCTGAAATGGGTTAGTTTGAGAAGTTTTTAAACTTTTGGTAAGTGTCACTCACGTTCATCGTGCTTCGCTATGTGGTTCGAGTAGTGTGTGCAGCGTGTTCGTCAAGTCGAGAGTGAATCGAGGAAGAGAGAAGAAGTCGAGAGATGCGTGCAGCATGCACCGAAGTTTCGAATAAACCTCGATGAGTTCACACGGAAGCATATTCGAGGGTTTTCCTTGGATGTGATACAGGTTCGATGCATTGGTGACAGTCGCATTGCCTCGTCGTCGATCCGCCTCCGAAGGGCAGTACTCTGAAAAATATGAAAGTTGTTCAAAAAATAGTACAAACGAGTAGTGAATTTAAAGAAAGAAAGGAAGGACACCGTACATTGCTATTTCAAAACTCGAAATAAGCGCATTTCTCAATTTTGAAGCTAAACACAAAATTTTCCGCTTTGTCAGAAAGTTTTTTTTTGCTAAAACCCATTATAAGCTGACTGACCAGGCAGAAAGTCACCAATTTAGTATGAAATTCAACCAAAAAGTTGACAAAAACTGAGAAAAACGACCAAAAAACAGCCAAATAAAAACATTTCGAAATAAATCTATTGTCCGTGTGAAATACACGGGTTTGAAAACCTAGTCCCCGCCGTGAAACCTCGGCCAGCAGCGTTTTTTTCTGGATTGCGGCGCGGATGCAGACTGGGGTTGTTTTTCAGAGAGGTCGAGGAAAAAAGATGATTGTTGGTGATAAAGACATTCATCTCCTTTGCGGATACAGTAGGAGACAGAGAGAAAGTTGGAAATGTTCTTGCGAAGGGGTTAAGGATGTATACCATATATATATATATATATATATATGCCAA
>LR539861.1:0-84163 GCA_900536315.3 Caenorhabditis becei | reverse complement strand
TGATTACTGACACTTGAGACTTGGAGAGAAACTCAGACCGAAACACTGAAACTCATGAAAAAGGGTCGACGACTAACAAGCAGTTCGAACAGTAGAAATCAGAAATGGCCGTTCGTTGCTCTAGCTGACTCATGTCCACGGAAAGAAAGTTGGGCAGGCTTTAGGGAGACAGTACCTCGTAAGCCACCCTCCCTTTCCTCCGCGCACTCTCTCACACTCTCGTCGTCTAGGATCTCTTTCCAAAACTTCTCATTGGCAGAGACTCCCAGTTACTCGAATCTCATTTTGACGCCTTTATCCTATAAGAAAGCCTTCGTTTTGGCAGTTATTCTGAAAACTTTCTATGCAAAGCAGTTTCTGTTGTTTCGACTAATTTCCAATTTCATTTCATTGACCCAAAGTTGATATTTCCCTTTTACTTACCGTATCCCCCACTACCCAAACACTTTTCGCGCCGCCTCTAACCGATTGTTTTAATCCATCCCTCGACCGTACCGATTTCTCCTGTTTTCCAGGAATCTTCCGATGGATTCCGAGCGCAACGTCAAGTACGATTCTTCCCCTGATTGCAAGAGAAGTAAGTCGAGAAACATCTTTAAAGAATAAACATGTCTCCTTTGCAGATCAAGGTCAATTTCCCTCTTCGAAATCGAATCTCAAGAAGACGGAACAGCCAGAAATAGAAGTTATCGATTTGGCCGATTCTAACGACGACGAACCGCCAGTCCAGCCCACCAAGTCAGTGAATATCCGGTCGTTGCTCCCGGGGAAAAAGGCCAAGCAATTGTGGCTCAGTGATGACGTCATTTTCACTGTCCTGACTCTGCGAACTGCCGGGACGAACTATGATGTCGTGGACAGCACATGGTTCCAGAGCAATAATAGAGAGGACAAAAATAAACAGATGAAACGGCATCTCGAGAACATCAAGTCAAGTCCCGAGAAGAAACTGGTGTTGGCGTTCTGTTGGGAGAACCATTGGAGGCTCCTGGTCATCGACAACACCAACATCCGCTGCTATGATCCAAAAGAACCTGGAATCACATTCGAGGGTATCCCCAAAGTCCTCGAACTTTCCAAGGACTTCAATCTGCAAATGGTATCCATGGAACACGTTGGGCCCCAGCAGGCTGAGGAGGACACCGTGAACTGTGGCATCTTTGTGGTCCTCACTGTCGAAACTCTGTGCAATGAACGGCAGTGGGACTACACGGACATCAACGAGTTCCGGCCGGAAATCTTGGAGGAGCTGGACTCGAATCCCAATTTTGTTTGGACGCATCCCAATGCCAACTCCCAGGGAATCGTCAAGCTAATCACTGAGGCGAGAAGCAGCCAGATCGAACCAAATTCTGCCGACGAGCCGAAGACCGTCAGTGATTCGATATGCTCCGTCAGCACGCCGAGCACAGTCTGCGAGGAGAGAGCCGTCACTGATCTGGATACAGTCGACAAGCCGAAGATCGTCAGTGAGCCGATCAGCTTCGTCAGCACGCCGATTCGGAACAACGAGACCAGCAGCCCCGACACACAAGATCCAAGAGAAACAATGTTGCTACTTGCCTTTTTCTATAACAATGCGGATCTGCTCAGAGACGTCGAAGGAAGCATGAAAGTCAACCTGTACGATCTTCAGGCCGCTGCCAGAAAGATAATGATCTTTCTGGGAGTAAGAACACTCAACAAACTGGAAGAACTCAACGAAAACTCAGTGAATCATCTGGAATTCAGGCTGAAGGACTTCATCAAAGCTTTGGATGACGTTGAACTCCCGAAGAATCTCTTGCAATCGTGTAAAAGATTCTGCTCGAAGTATTCAAAAGGTAACACATTTCATCTTACTAAATTTTCATTGATTCCTTCACTTTTCAGAACGCAGCACCATCAACCAGCCGAGAATGGTCACTATCAACAACACAGTCACCAAGCCGCGAGCAGATAGTGAGCCTCAGATCCTCAGCAAGACAAATGTCATTGAAGAACCGAGCATTACCCACGAGCCGAGAATCGACAACACACCCGGAATTGCCAGTCATCCGAGCAGCTCTGTGAGCACGCCGATTACAGTCAACGAGCTGATCATCGCCGTCAGCAAGCCGGAAGCCGTCCATGAGCCAAAAACTGTTGACAAGCCAGAGACCTTCGATGATCCGAGCTGCTCCGTCATTGACATCAAGACAAGTCGAACCGGTAGAAAGTTCAGCGAGCTGGGAGCTGGCAGTGAGTTGGCCAGATATGTCAGCGAACCGTGCACTGACAGCAAGCCGGAAGCTGTCTGCAGTTCGAGCATCTCCGTCAGCGCACTGATGACAGTCAGCAAGCCGATCACCGCCGACGAGCCAGAGACCATCAATGAGCCAAGCTGCTCCGTCATGAATATCGAGAGAAACCGCACGGACAGCAGACTCAGCAGACAGGAAGCTGCCAGTGAGCCGACCAGATCTGTCAGCACTACAACCAGTAAGCCGGAAGCGTTCTGTGAACCAGGCAGCTCCTGGGAACCAAGCACCAACAAGTCGGGAGCTTCCAGTATGCCAAACGCACAGAGCACACCCACTGATAGCCAGAAAGAAGAACGAGCTGCGATATTGTTCCTTGCCTTCGCTAACAACAGCAAGGAAATGCTGAAAACAAAGGACACCGTCTCGTCAGCCTCCCAGTCGGATCTCCAGTTTGCAGCTGAAAACTTGATGCTCTTCCTCGGAGTAGACACTCTGGATGAGCTGCGAGAGCTTACCGAGGGATCAGTGGAAGATCTGAGAACGGATCTCGAGAGTATGTTGGATGGCAAAGAGCTCCCGACTAAGCACCTCTTGGAATCTGTGAAGAAGTTCTGCTCGAAACACTGGAAAGGTGAGAGAATAACATGAAAAGAATTGTATGATTTCCTTCTTTTTTCCAGAAAGCAGCTCCCTCGTCCAGCCGAGCACAACCAGTGAGCTCGACTCCATGCCTGTGACCAACGATGTGGGTATGTCAATCAACGACATTCTGAGTTGGGAAGGAGAAGACGCTGACAAAGACGAGCCTCGGAACAAAAGGAGAAGAGCCATAGTGTGAAAACATCTCAGCTTTCTGCAAAAACGTATTTGTTGAATTCCGGTGAACGTGATTTTTTAGAAAACACATGAATGAATGTTTCGATTCTTGTCTCGTTTGAATATCACAACATGAAACTGGATGACTCGTAATTAATTTGAAGAGTAATCACAGTTTCAGGCTATGAAACTCAGCAAAACATAGAAAACACGTTGATGCATGTAGGAAGCTGTCAGTACTTGCAAAGCATTCGACAGAACTGAATATAGGAGTTGGTGAAGACTACGGTGTCATCCTCGGCTATGCTTGTCCTTCGAACATTGAACCATTTGCCTGCAAACGTCAGAAAGTTGAAGAATAGAAAAACACGTTTTACAGTACTTCACTGTTCCCCATCATTTATCGAGTAGATTGCTTGCCTGCCGATTTTTTCCTCCGTTTCCTGTCGGTGTCTGTCACAAGTAGCTCGGTGTTTATGTGACCGTGACAAACTGATTGCCAGTGAGATGGAAAACATCTCCAGTAGCAACGGAGTGTCCATTCCATCCAGTTTCTCGCGTGGCTTGCTTGCCAATGACGATAAATTGCCTCCGATAGGTTGAAACTTGGTTTTATCGCCGATGAAGACTCTCGAATGACCGTTTCACTCCTCGTGACTATGACGTCAATGTCGATTACATTACTGTACTCGTGTCTTCTCCAGCAACGACGGAGCGCTCGGTTTACTCACTCTTTAGCCGGCGTTCTTGCCACTCTCGACAATCGTACTCCGATGAGATTACATCTGGTTTTGTGGTCGCAGACACTCGTAGAATTACTCTCCATCTCCTGAGGCGTCGAGCACAATGCCGAATGCGCGACACGAAGGCAGCCATGGCACCCGACCGGCGTTCTCGTCTCCTTCCGTCACTTCTCGAACACGTGTAAATCTGATCGATAGACGTCGACGCCTGGAAATGGTTTGGTTGAAGAGTTTTAATATGAGTGGGAAGGTTCACTTACGTACTCCGAAAATTCTCATGCCCTTCCAAGTCGCAGCTGTATCCGTATTTCCGGTGACAGTCGCTGGCGGGATAAGCACAAGCAGGTCGATCACTCCCGAAATTTGTTCGTAGTCGAAGCCGTGAAAGTGACGAATCCCTTCCGAGAGTCGTCGATCATTGAATCCGTGATGGCTTTCTTGATGGCGTACTGGTCCGATACTTTGCGGTCCTCGTGTGTTCTCCAGCAGTGACGGAACGCTCGGTTTACTCACTCGGTAACTGGCGTTCTTGCCACTCTCGACTCCGATGACATCTCGATTAGTGGTTGCGGACTTTGCTTTCCATCTCCTGAGGCCTCGAGCACAATTTCGAGTGAGCCACGCAAAGATCCACTTATGTAACACGCTTCGGATTGACCAAAGTACGTCGATATCTGGAAATGGTTCGATTGAAAAGTTTTCAGACAACTGGAAGGTACTCACGTATTTCGTAGTTATATGTCTATGTTACAGGGTTGTATGGCTTCCTGCAGCAGTCGTTCACGAAGTGAGGGCAAGAAATTTCCTTCCGAGATTCGTCCGTCGTCAGAAAACGTGTCCTATCCGTTGCAGATTTTGATGAGATGACGCAGAAACCGTGGAACAGAGCTTTCGGTTGTTTCAACATCGAGTCGCACAACTTCAAAACCGGGAACTTTTTTCAGTAGGGTGCGACAGCGGCGTTTCTCGTGGCCGGTTCCGTAGCCAAGTGTTTCCGAGAGGCATTGGTCTTCAAACTCGTGATGGTTTTATCCCTTCCGGCATGACGACTTGAATTATACAATGAGCAAACTGTAAGAAACACTGTTCGAATGATTCTCCATTGCCTCTCTCTGCCATTTTTCTTCGCACTTCTCCAGCAGCTACGGAAGACCCGATCGGCGTTCTCGTCTCCTTCCGAAAATTGTACTGTTGCAGACTCTCGATTCGTCGCTTCTATTCTCTTGACACGTTGATCGCAATGTGGGATAAACCCGAGCAAGAATCACTTCTCTGACACGTGTCGGTCTGCCCAGAGTACGTCGACGCCTGGAAACAGTCCGATTGAAGAGTTTTTATATGAATGGGAGGTTTCTCTCACGTAATCGATAAATTTTTATGCAGGTCAAGTCGCAGCATTGTTTATGTTTCGGCATTTCCGGTGACCGTACCTGACGGGATAAGTGCGAGCAGGTCGATCCCACCTAATATTTGTTCGTCGTCGAAGCCGTGAAAGTGACGATCCCTCCCGAGAGTCGTCAATCATTGAATGTATGATGTAGTTTTCTTGATGGCGTACTGATCCGATACTCGGCGGTCCTTGTGTCTTCTCCAGCAACGAAGGAGCGCCCGGTTTACACTCGATGACCGGCGTCCTTGCCACTCTCGGCAATCGTACTCTGATGAGATGACATTTGCCTTTGTGGTTGCGGACACTCGTAGAACCGCTCTCCATCTCCTGAGGCCTCGAGCACAATTTCGAGTGAGCCACGCAAAGATCCACTTATGCAACACGCTTCGGGTCGACCAAAGTACGTCGATGTCTGAAAATGATTCGATTGAAGTTTTCAGACAACTGGAAGGTGGTACTCACGTATTCCGTATACGTCTATATCACAGTGTTGTCTGGCTTCCTGCGGCAGTCGTTCGCAAAATGAGAGAGAGCAAATCGATTCCTTCCGAGACTCGGCCGTCGTCGGAGAAAGTGTAATGACGTTCCACGACACGAAGATTCTGCAAACTAGTGGGACAGAACTTTCAATTATACCGTTGCCAAGTACTTCCGAGAGTCGACGGTCTTCGAATTCGTGATGATTTCAATCTTTTTGGCAAGACGACTTCCTGACACGTTGATCAATGTCGGATGAACCCAAGCAATCGTTTCTCGTGTCGGTTTGACCAGAGTACGTCGACGCCTGGAAACAGTCCGATTGAAGAGTTTTTATATGAATGGGATGTTTCACTCACGTATTCGATAAATTCTCACGCAGATCAAGTCGCAGAATTGTTCATGTTTCGGCGTTTCCGGTGACCGTCGCTGACGGGATGAGAGCGAGCAGGTCGATCCTTCCCAAAATGTGTCCGTCGTCGAAGCCGTGAAAGTGAGCGGGAGCTCTTCTCAGTAGGACGGGCGGTATAACGGCGGTGTTTCCTGTGACCGTTACTCTATTGTATTACCGTAGTCATTCATTTCCGGAAGTCGTTGGTTTGTTTTTCTATTGATACCGTGCTGGTTAGAAGAATATCTCTTCCATTCTTCTTGAAATTTTTCCGGCATCTACGGTGCACCCGACCGGCGTTTTCGTATCTTTCCGCCACTTCTCGAACACGTGTCAATCTGATCAATAGACGTCGACGCCTGAAAATGGTTTGGTTGAAGAGTTTTTTTTATGAATGCGAGGTTTCACTTACGTACTCCGAAAGTTCTCATGCACGTCGCAGCTGTGTCCGTCTTTCCGTGTTTCCGGTGACCGTCGCTGGCGGGATAAGCACGAGCATGTCGATCACTCCCGAAATTCGTTCGTCGGCGAAGCCGTGAGAGTGACGATCCCTCCCGAGAGTCGTCGGTCATTGAATGCATGATGTAGTTTTCTTGATGGCGTATCGATCCGTTACTCGGCGGTCCTCGTGTCTTCTCCAGCAGCGATGGAGCGCCCGGTTTACTCATTCGCTGACCGGCGTCCTTGCCACTCTCGACAATCGTACTCCGATGAGATGACATAGGGTTTTGTGGTTGCGGACACTCGTAAAATTGCTCTCCATCTCCTGAGGCGTCAAGCACGATGTCGAATGAGCGACACGAAGAACCACTTATTGAACACGCTTCGGGTCGACCAAAGTACGTCGATGTCTGGAAATGATTCAATTGAAGTTTTCAAACAACTGGAAGGTGGTACTCACGTATTTCGTAGTTAAATGTCTATGTCACAGCGTTGTCTGGCTTCAGACAGTCGTTTGCGAAGTGACGGCAAGCAAATCGATTCCTTCTGAGATTTGTTCGTCGTCGGAGAGAGTGTCCTGGGCGTTCTACGACACCAGGATTCTAATGAGACGACGCAGACACTGTGGACAGAGCTTTTGATCATATGTATCGCTCTGCTTCTTCTCTTGACACTTCTCCGGCAACTGGCACCCAATTTTATCTCTATCACGTGTCGGTTTGATCAGAATACGTCGACGTCTGGAAATGGTCTGATTGAAAAGTTTTTATATGAATGGGAGGTTTCACTCACGTATTCGGGAATATCTCATACAGGTCCAAGTCGCAGCAGTGTCCGTGTTTCTGTGTCACTGGCAACCGTTTATCCCTTTCGATTTTTGTCGTTATCAGAACAGTGAAAGTGATGATGGTCATTAGATGTGGCAGAAACTGTGCAGGGACGTTCTCGCTCATTGCATCGCCGATTTCCTATTGGTCCGATGCACTTTTGTCCCCACGTCTTCGCCAAGTTGTCGAGGCGTCGACGAAGAATGGAACACTGAAAAAAAGAGAGGTTTTCAGGGAATTGTTAAAGGAAATTTAACCAAAATTGAAAAAAGAATGAACGAAATACAATACGTTGTTGGATATTACTCGAAAATCAGAAAACACCGAATTTTTGGAATTTGATGCAAAAATCAGCGATTTTTTACTTTTTTTCTCGGTTTTTCACGGAATAGTCTTTGAAATTATGTAATTTCTCGAAATACTCACCAATTTGGTTTCGATCTTTCAATCGACGATGACGAAATGGTCCGATGCACTTCTGTTCGTTTATTGATTGTCGAGGCGTCTCCGAAAAGTTGGACTCTGAAAAAAAAGGAGTTATCGGAGAACTGACAGTAAATACTACAGGGTGGCCACGAAGTATGGAGCCTTTATTTTCTCGAGATTTCTGCCTTTTAGGAAGAAGTGAGAGCTCTGTTGTTTGAAGAGATAACATTTTAGGTTACTTCTGACATTCATTAAGCTAGCTTACCACTTGTGGTGGTTATTTGAGTTCAAACCCGACAGTTGCAACACATTTTGAAAAACGCAAATGTCGAGGTGTGCGCCGCGGCCCTATTTTTATTCTAGCCTTGCGTGTGATCGGGAAAGTTTTTTAGCGAACAAGTAGATAGATGAAAATGTACTTTGAGACATGCTCTTTCACATTTTGTGGTCCACTGTTCACGAAAATTTTTTCTCGGCCTCCTATTAGCACTCAAACTTGATCACTGAAAAAAGCCAAATTTTTCCAAAAATCACGATTTTTTTCAATTTTTCAAATTTTAAAGAAAGAGGCTGTAAAAATAATAAGAATCATCTCAGAAAACCATTGTGTCAGTTATCCGTCCCTGGAATACAAAAAAACAGCCATCTCACACAATTTTCTTAAAAAATTGATTAAAATCGACTGAATTTTCAGTTATTTTGAACTTGGATTTATGGAAAGTACACTTTTCTCATGAGCATGATTGTTTGATATTTTTAAAGAGGACACTAATGATGAATTTTTTCAAACGGTGGCGAGTTCGAGACTCTTCCTGGAAATCAAAAATTTCGAAAAATATAGGTGCGGCGCAGAGCCATTTTTGGAATGTTACTTGAAGAGCCAGGTGAAGCGGGTCTGCAGAGTAAATGCCCAGACATTGGGTTTTTATAGTTCATAGACACCCGTTTATTGAAAAACATAGCCCCTAGAAATATTGGAGTGTTTCTTCCAAAAAAAATTTGAATATAGTAAGGCTCCATACTTCGTGGCCACCCTGTATTTAAAAATAAGAAGAAAAAAAACGAATTAGCATACGTCACTGAAAAATACTGAGAACTCGAAAGATTTGATTATTCAGAAGTTGACGCGAGAATATGCGTTTTTCCTCTTTTCCTCTGAAATTTTTCACGAAAACCCTTCGAAACTGAATTATTTTAAGAAATTCTCACAAAGTTGTCGAAGTTTCGCGAAGAAAAACGGCTAGAACAAAGCGAAACATACGAAAATCGCCGAGAAACGAATGATATTTCAAAATTATCATTTCTCGGCGTGTAACACACGGACGAGAAAACGCACTAGGCACACCTAGGCCAGCGGGATTCTTTTTGGAAGAACGGCAGAAGAAATGATTCAAAAAACGAAATGATAGAAATTGAGAAAGATCTCGTACTATTTTTTTTTGATGTAGGAGAAAACAACTTTTTACGAAACAGACAGTTTATTGGAATAGTGTAAAAAAAAGGAATATATGAAAATGAGAAACAGTTTGGTTGATTATTTCCATAAGATCAGTCGTCGACTTACATCGCCTTCGCTGCTTTCTCAGCTTTCTCCCTGCGCAATCGCTTCAACTTCATCTCCCTCGCCAGCTTCTCGACTCTATTCGCTTCCTTTTTAGCATTGGCAATCAGTTGCTTCTGCTCCTGCTCCCACTTCATCGTCACCTTCTGCATTTCCAAGTCTTCCAGCTCCGAATCGATGGTGAAAAGTTCTTCGGCCCACTGGCTAGGCCGGTGAGCATAGAGGTGAGCAAGGTAAGTTTGCAGTTTCGCAATCCTCCTATTGATCAGTGACAATTTGACCTGAACAGCGGTGATCTGGGCTATGGTCGACTTGTTGGACATTTTGGAGTGTTTCTGAAAGACAACGATTTAGAAGAGAGAGAAACGGAAAGATTTGGGATAAATTAGGTGAAGAGAAAAAAAACGTCCAGGGTTCCTCTGGCACCCGAATGAATAAAAGACTGTTCAGAAAGACTTGATCGTTGTTTGGAGCCTACACAGCAGAATTTCAAAAAAATCTACAACATCAAAATCGCTTTACTCTAAGATGAACGCAAAAAGAAGAAGAAGACAAAATGAAAACGATCCAAATCAAGAGAGCTCAAAACCGCTCACCAATCGGGACCGCGTCTGCAAGCAGAATGACTCCAACCTCATGCAATCTGCCATCTGAAGAAAGAAGGAAGCTTAACCGTACTCAAAACATCTACGCCTCTCCCACCTGCACACTCTCTTCTCACTCTCCCACTGTCTGCTTCTCTTTCTGGAACTTCATACAGGCATGGTTCCCACCTCCCTTTAAGCTCCCGTGTGGCCATGGGTCTCGCCACGAAAAGTCGGGAACATCTGTCGCGCCTTAAAGGGAGGCAGGGAATCTGCTAAGTGAGGAGGGAGTTCAGCCTGTAAAAATTGATGACGCAGACAACGAGAGTGTGAGAGAGTGTGCAGGTGGGAGAGGCGCAGATGTATGGAGTACGGTTAGCTTCTTCTTTTCTTCAGACGGCACTCTGCGTGAGGATGGAGTCATTCTGCTTGCAGACACGGTTCCGAGTGGTGAGCGGTTTTGAGCTCTCTCGATTTGGATCTTTTTCATTCTATCCTTGTTGCCTGCTCGGAAACTTTGTACACATAAGTAACCCTTATTACTCGGATCTCATGTCTCCGTGACAACTAACTTATCGGTTTTATTTGTTTCGTCGGTATAACAATGAGTGCATCACGCTACTTTTCAATTGTTCTCCTCATACTTTTCTTTTAGTCTTGGTTTATCTAGAGTAATGCTTCACTTTCTCATCAATCACTCTTATTTTTCCTCAACCTCTCATTCCTGTAGCCAAACTGATGTTCGTTTTCACGCTGCATGCTAATCGTACAATTGTGACTTGCCCGTGCTCCCCTCCTACAAACAACTTTAATCAAATCATTTATTTTTTCAGAACGTCTCATGTCCACTCCTCCTTCTCCTGTTTCCAATGAAATCCGTGCGAAGAAGAACATCATCGAGAGAATGCGTTGTGCCAAACTCAAACAAAGAGTCGACGAGCTTCGCGAGCTGACCAACGACAGCTCCACCACCAAGAAGCTCAGCTTCGCTGCGGTTTTGCATCGTGTCGCCCAGCTGCTGAATGGACAGGATGCATCCGTTCCGATCTCCTTCGCTCTGCCACCATCTCCTCCAGGAACTATCAGATGCCCCAAAGAAGCTGAATCCAACCGTCAAAAACATCGTAGTGCCGTGGAAAAAGCTGGGTATGCCGCTCTACAGAAGTATGTCTTTGACAACGGACTCTCCACAAATGCACACCTTGGTCATAGCGACTTGCTGGACATTATCATTGCGGAAGTCAAGAAGAAGAAGAAGCTTCCAGCTGTTGCTCCGGTCGTCGTTCCTCAACCTGCACCCCAACCTGCACCACCAGTTCTTTCCCTTGAACAAATCCTTCACTTCTACTCTCTTTTGGACATTCTGTTTCCAAACCCTGCTCTTTCTGTTCCAGTCGTCCCTACTTAATCTGTTTTCCCTCATGTTCCGTTCACTGTCCCACAATCTCTCTTTGAATTGCCCTCCCTCATTGACCGTTTTCCCGTTTACCCTTCTCTGAATGTCACCCCTGCAAATCAGTAGAAACGATCATGTCAAGCAGCAGTTTTCAGGAGTTTTGTATGCTACCCTACCCGTTGGTTTCACACATGATTCCCTTTCTATTTATTGTATTTTATTGTGCACGGTTTCTGATTTTTCACGTTTTTCACTGTTTTCTATTGGTTTCTCAATGAAACGCCATAATGGAAAAACTTAATCGTATTTCAAAAACAACTCCATGTTTGCCGAAGGAATCCTCAAGTCTAACTCAGATCGGACACTACGAGTTTCTGCCATCATTTCGCTACGCCGAGTTAACAGAAGCCGTTAGTTCTCTTTTTCCCTCAGCTGACAGTTTTGCACGAACCTCCAATCGGAGCAAGAGGAGAAAGAGAAATTGCTCACCGAGAGTCGAACGGCCAGCTAACCGCCGTCGGTTGGTTGGAGAATACCGGAATTATCCGATATAACCGAACCAAAATACAAAAAAAGTACAATTTTCAGCGGCTCATTCGTTTAGTTATCGGAATCTTTGACGGACTGCATCCAGTGTTCAACCGCAACATCGTCAACACTCAGAGTGCTCAACATATGATTGATTGTAACACTTACAACTCCCAGTGTTATCACAAGGTGCAATGGTGTTGAGAAGAACGGAGCCGCAAGAGAGAACCTCCAGGGGACCTCAAACCTCTTCCCAACAAACCCCCGTAATCAACACCAGTTCTCGATGGTCGGAAGTAATTCGAAGTGAGAATTAGCTTTAATCCATCAAAATCTTATCTGAATCTTTCAAGAACAACTTCTTGTTCCCACATCTCACGGACTCGTTGATCAGAGAGAGCCGCACCGACGACAGTGTTCTGACTCCGTATCAGGTAAGACACTGTAGGGAGCAGAGACTTCGAATGACCCCTGAAATTCCAGATCGCTGCTGTCAAGTTCCTGCTTATCACGGCTCCGCACATGTTCCAAATCGGAATCGAAGAGGTCGGCAAGATGATCGACCAGTGGGACAACCCGGTGCCACAGCTCACTGGCAACTTCCAGTTTGGAGATATCAACTGGTTAAACGGAAGCTCCAACGGTGGAATGTGAACGGCATTCGCACTTGTCATCTGACTTTTCTAATGTATTATTATCTTTTCTCTGTTCGCCGCTTGTCACAATAGAAATTTTTTGTATTTTAATTCTCGATTTGCTTGAATATCATAACATGAAACTGGATGCCTCGTGATTCGTTTGAAGAGCCATCACAGATCCAAGTAATGAAACTCAGCAAAACATATCAAGTGTGAACACTTCTACTGAGACGACACTCTTTCTCACTTCGTTTCTTGTCAAGGCTCTCTTGCACTTGTTGACTGAGATAGAGCCACACCTGAAACTTTGCCAGTTAAGGAGTCTTTTTGGAATGGATAGTAGGACTTACCATAGCTCAATCTTGCTGATCTTATGTGAATTCTTCCAACAGTTGTTTCCTTCGCGGTGGCGCACGTCTTCAAACTCTTTCCAGTAGGGTGGGGCGGCACAACAGCCATGTTTCTCGTGACCGTTTCCATATTGTGTTTCCGTAGCCAACAACTTCCGAGAGGCGTCGGTATTCGAATTCGTAAAGATTTTATTCCTTCCGGCATGTCGACTTGAATGAAACGTTGAGCAACGGTAGCATCTCTTTTCCGTTTCTCTTCATTTCTCCGACAGCTATGAGGCGACGTCAAAGAATGGAACACTGGAAAAATAGGTTTTCAGAGAGTTGTAGAAGTCAACTTGAATAAAATTGGTTGCGGACACTCGCAGCATTGTTTTTCATCTTCTGAGGCGTTGAGAGCAATGTCGAATGAGTCACACAAGGAGCCAGTTATTGAACACGCTTCGGGTCGACCAAAGTCAATATCTGGAAACGGTTTGATTGAAACGTTTTCAGACTGAAAGGTGTTACTCGCGTATTCTGTAGTTTCTTGTAAATGTTTATGTTGCAGCGTTTTGTGGCTTCCTGAAACAGTCGTTTGCAAAGTGAGGGTGAGCAAATCGATTCCTTCCGAGATTCGTCCGTCATCGGAGAAAGTGTCCTAAATGTTCCACGACCTAAGGATTGTGCTACGATGACACAGAAACAGTGGGCAGAGTTTTCGATCATTTCAACGTCGATGTGTTGTCGGACGTCTTCGAAACCGGGAACTCTTTCAAGTAGGACGGGCGACATGACGGCGGTATCTCTCGTGATTGTCACCGTTGCCAACTATTTCCGAGAGGCGTCGGTCTTCAAATTTGTTATGGTTTTATTCCTTTCGGCATGACGAATTGGATGAAACGTTCGGAAAACTGTAAGAAGCACTATTCAAATGTTTTTCCATCGACAACGTACTGGTCAGAAATATCTTTCTGTCACTTCTCATGACACTTCTCCCGCAGTTACGGGGCAGCCGACCACTTCCGACAATTTTATTGTTGCAGATTCTCCAAAAGTTGCTTCTTTTCGCCTGGCACGTTGATCACAATATCGGATGAACCCAAGAAATCATTTCTTTAACACGTGTCGGTCTGACCAGAGTATTTCGACGTCTTGAATTAGTTTGGTTGAAAAGTGTTTATATGAAAGGGAGGTTTCACTAACGTATTCGCTAAGCTCTCATGCAGATTCAAGTCGCAGCAGTGTCCCTGTTTCCGTGTTGCCGGCGACCGTCGCTGACAGTATGAACACAAACAGGTCGCTCACTCCCAATACTTGTCCGTCGTCGGAGTCGTAGAAATGGCAATGTTCATGAGATGTGGCAGAAATTATGCAGGAAAGTTGTAGATCAATTTATCGTCGAGGGCGTATTGGTCCGGTGCACGTCTTGCCGTCACGTCGTTGAGTCGTTGTCGAGGCGTCGACGAAGAATGGAAAACTGAAAAAAGAGAGGGAATTGGTAAAGGAAATTTCGCTAAAACTGAAAAAACAGGAACGAAGTACAATACGTCGTTGAATGTTACTCGAAACTCAGAAAACGCCAAAATTTTGGGATTTTATGCAAAAATCAGCGATTTTTTATTTTTTTCGCTCGGTTTCTCACGGAATAGCCTTCAAAATTATAAAAATAATCGTAATTTTTTGAAATACTCACCAATTCGCTTTTGATCTTTTAATCGACAATGGCGGAATGGTCCACTTCTCGTCGTAGATTGATTGGCAAGGTGTCTCCGAAAAATTGTACCCTGAAAAAAGAGAAGTAATCAGAAAACTGACAGTAAACATTAATTAACAATAAGAAAAAAAGGAAAAAAAATCAACCAATTCCGTTAGAAAACACTGAAAACTTGAAAATCCGAGAAATTCAAAACTTGATGCAAAATTAAGCGATTTTCCTCTTTTCCTCTGGAGTTTTTCACAAAAACCCTTTGAAACTGAAGTAAAACGAAGCGAAACATAAGAAAAACGCCAAGAAACTGATGATATTTTGAAATTATTATTTCTCCGCGTGTAATAAACGGACGAGAAAACGCGGCCAGCGGTGTCGCACTAGGCCAGCAAAGTTTTTTTGCAAGAACGGCAGAGGAAATTATTAAAGAAACGAAAGTATAGAAATTGAGAAAGATCTCGTACTACTGTTTTTGATGAAGGAGAAAGAAACTTTTTACGGAAAACAGACAGTTGGAATGGATGTTTAAAAAAAATAAATAAAAATTATATGGAAATGAAAAAAAATTTGATGGATTATTTTGATAAGATCAGCATTTTCAATTGTCATGTTGCTGCGGATGGATTGGAGGCATTGCCTGGATCATCTCCAACATCTTCGTTATTGACGCCATGAACTCCGCCCAGGGCGGGAACACCTCGCATTTTTCGAACTGGAAATCAAAAATTAAAAAAAAAAACGTATTTATGAGTTGCTGACCTCGTTGAGGGTGTCGTACGTCGTTTTCAGCGCCGCCGATATCATTGGGTAGCTCTGGAAGAAGACGAGGTCCGCTTTCATTTTCTCCAGCATCTTCGTATTACCCACTGGGGAGATAGGATGGCCGGCACTCTCCTGAACTTTCATTTCTCTGACTGAACACATAACTAATTCACCATGAATTTCATAATCCAATCGATGTCCTGGTTCTGAGGCTGGTCGCTGGTAGTTGGGTTAGTTGGGTGGACGACCTGGGTGTGAACCGTGTTGTCGATCTGAACGGGTGCTGGCGGGTTCTGATCCTAAAAAAAGGTTGTTTTTCGGTTACAGGAAAACACGTTTTACCTGGCTCTTTTGCGATTTGTGCCACGTGAATCTGTGGTAAGCATAGTCTTTCAGATCAATGAAAACAGCATGGCAGGTGCCGCATTTGTGACTTATTTTGCCATGCGGCTTCTTCTCGTGTCTGCGCAGGTAGTATTCAGAAGTGAAACTCGCAGAGCACTGGTCACACTTCCATATGTATGAATTGTCACTGAACCGAGGAGTCATCACAGCAGAATTTCAGAAAAATCTATAATATCGGAATCACTTTACTTGGAGAGGAACACAAAAAGAAAAAGAAGACAAATGATCCAAATCGAGAGAGCTCAAAACCGCTCACCACTCGGGACCGTGTCTGCAAGCAGAATGACTTCAACTTCATGCAATCTGCCGTCTGAAGAAAGAAGGAAGCTTAACCGTACTCCATACATCTGCGCCTCTCCCACCTGCACACTCTCTCACACTCTCGTTGTCTGCGTCATCATTTTTTACAGGCTGAACTCCCCCTCACTTGGCAGATTCCCCGCCTCCCTTTAAGGTGTTCCCGACTTTTCGTGGCGAGACCCACAGCCGCATGGCAGCTTTAAGGAAAATCTGCCAAGTTTCCTGTAAAAAATGATGACGCAGACAACGAGAGTGTGAGAGAGTGTGCAGGTGGGAGAGGCGCAGATGTATGGAGTACGGTTAAGCTTCCTTCTTTCTTCAGACGGCATTCTGCGTGAGGAGGGAGTCATTCTGCTTGCAGACACGGTCCCGAGTGGTGAGCGGTTTTGAGCTCTCTCGATTTGGATCATTTTCATTGTCTTTTGTTTTTATTGAAGTTTGGCGAACCGAACATTTTTTTCTCAACAGTCCCTCCACCAACTCCTCTTCCTTTTCGTATTGTCTCTTTTCACTTCCACCAACCTCATTCTCGCCATTTTCATTTGCAGACTGATGAATTATAAACGGGAACCAACGAAGTTCTATTCCTCTGTACTTTTCCCAACCGGGAATACCAGGGACGTAGGGATTCCTGACTTGATCGGTAACCGACGCAAGCACTCGGTTTCCTCGGGATCGTCCGGGTACCAAAATTGGACCACTTCCGTCAAATCGACCCAAGCTGTCTCCGGGATGCACCATTACCAGCCGACTATCAACCCCGACTCGGCCAACTTTCCGGGCGATCCCTTCCCGGTTGTCGACAACTTCTACCACTATCAGCACGAGAAGAGAAACGGACAGCAGCCGGCGTTCAACCGCAACATCGTCAACACTCAGAGTGCTCAACATCCGATTGGTTATAACACTTTCAACTCCCAGTGTTATCACAAGAATAGGAATGGCTTCAGAGGAGTCGATCACTGGTGCAATTGTGTTGAGAAGAACGGAGCAACGAAAGAGCACCACCAGCAAACCTCAAACCCGTTCCCAACGAACCCCCGTAATCAACACCAGTTCTCGACGGTCGGCAGTAATTCGAAGTGAGAATCAGCTTAAGGCCATCGGAATTTCATTTGAATCTTTCAGGAACAACTTCTTGTTCCCACATCTCACGGACTCGTTGATCAGAGAGAGCCGCACCGACGACAGTGTTCTGACTCCGTATCAGGTGAGATACTGTAGAGAGCAGAGACATCAAATGACTCCTGAAATTCCAGATCGCTGCTGTCAAGTTCCTGCTCGTCACGGCTCCGCACATGTTCCAAATCGGAATCGAAGAGGTCGGCAGGGTGATCGACCAGTGGGACAACCCGGTGCCACAGCTCACCGGTAACTTCCAATTCGGAGACAACATCTGGTCAAACGGAACCTCCAACGGTGGAATGTGAACGGCATTCTCACTTGTCATCTGACTCTTCTAATATATTCTCACCTTATCTCTGTTTGATTCTTGATTTGCTTTGATATCATAACATGAAACTGGATGACCCGTAATTTGTTCGGAGAGGCATCACAATTCCAGGTAATGAAACTCAGCAAAACATTGCAAGCACGAACACTTTTACTAACACGACACGTAGAGAATCTTGAGTAAAAGCCATCAACTGTCGAAGGAACATTCTTGGTTACGTCCATCTTCAGCGTCTCTGATCGCTGTTTTCCTTCGGATCACTCTTGTCGATTGAGGCAGAATACAGCTACACCTGAAACTGTGCTAATTGAGGAGTGTATTTTCAAGTGGATAGTATGACTTACGTACTCCATAGCTCTATCTTGCGCCTTTCACGTAAATTTCCCCGACAGTTGTTTCCTTTTCGGTGACACACGTTTTTGAAACATCTTCCAACAGCTACGGGCACCCGACCGGCGTTCTTGTCAGTTCATACAATTGTTCTGTTGCAGACTCTTGAATAGTGGTGTCTTTTCTCCTGACACGTTGAGCACAACGTCGGACGAATCCAAGCAAGGTCACTTCTCTGCCACTCTCATACTCCAAATGTAGCGAATCCGCTACTTTTTTCTTTTCTATACTTTGTCCTTACGTTCTCATGTACGTCCAAGTCGCAGCAGTTTCTCTGTTTCCGTGTTTCCGACGACCGTCGCTGGCGAGATGTGCACGAGCACGTCGATACCTTCCAAATAGTTGTCCGTCGTCGGAGCCGTGAAAGAGCCGATGCTTATGAGATGCTCCAGAAACTGTGCAGGGAAAGTCTCGAATCATTCCATCGTCGATGGCGCATTGATCCGATGCATGTCTTGTCCCCACGTTGTTGAGTCGTTGTCAAGGCGTCGCTGAAGAACGGAACACTGAAAAAATGAAGGTTTTCAGAAAATTGTGAAAAAACACTTAACTAAAATCGAGAAAAACAAAGAACAAAGTAGCCTGATTCGTTGAATATCACTCGAAATTTGAAAAAACGCAAAAATTTGGGATTTTATGCGAAAATTAGCAATTTTCACCTCGTACGCTCGGTTTTTCACGGAATAACCTTCGAAATTAATTAATCTTTTGAAATACCCATCAATTCGCGTACGACGGAATTGTTTTCATGCAGGTCCGAGTCGCAGCAGTGTCAGATGTGTCCGTGCTTCCGTGTTTCCGATGACCGTCGCTGGCGAAATGTGCACGAACACGTCGATACCTTCCAAATAGTTGTCCGTCGTCGGAGCCGTGAAAATGCCGATGCATATGAGATGTTTCAGAAACCGTGCAGGAAAGTTCTCAATCATTTTTTTGTCGGTGGCGTATTGGTCCGCTTCGTTCCTTCTTGCCACGTCATTGACTAGTTGTCGAAGCGTCGCCGAAGAATGAAACCCTGAAAAATGGAGGTTTTTCAAGGATTGTGAGAGAACACTTCACTAAGATTGAGAAAAAAAACAAAGTAGTCCGATTCGTTGAATTTCACTCGAAATTAAAAAAAAAACCCGAAATTTTTTGCTTTGATTCCAAAATTAGCGATTTCCCCTTTTCCGCTTGGTTCTTCACTGAATAATCTTCAAAACTGGATCATTTCTCAAAATACTCACTGATTCGTGGAAGTTTCGCATAGAAAAGGACAAAAACAGAGCAAAACGTAAAAAAAAACTCCAAAAAATAATAATATTTCGAAATTACGCTTTCCATGTGTAATAGTACGCGAAAATTATACACGGAAGAGAAAGTCTTAGGCCAGCAGTGTCCTTTTCGTAAGAACGGCAGAAGGCATGAGCAAAAAATAACTGTCGAAGTGAAAGAAAACGACTTTTGTTTTCGGAATACTGACAGTTTATTGGGGAGATTTAGAATAATGACAATATGAATGACTGAATAAAGCACAATTTGGCGAGTTATTTGCAAAAGATCAATTTGTTCAAACGATACGAATGTCGAAGTTGTTGAGCAAGCATTTTGACGAATCACCACGGTCCCGGCTGGATGTACTGGAAGAGAGAAGCGATCAAATCCATCCAGTTCGGGAAGACCTCGTTCTTCGTATCCTGGAAATATATAATCAGTGAAAGAAGTATCCATGAGTTGAACGGACCTCGTCGAGGCTGTCGTAAAGCGCTTTGATCGGTGCAGTCAGCGACGGGTGGCTCTGGAAGAAGGCGAGGTCGGCTTTCATCTTTTCCAGCAGCTCAGCGTGATCCGCAGGGTTGATTGGGTGGTTGATGCCAGCCTAAAGCTTGATTTTTCTGACTGAACACATGGAAAATTGAATTACCATGAACTTCAGGATCCAGTCGTTGTCCTGAACGGGCGCCGGGTTGGCAGACTGGGTGGGCGGCTGATTCACAGGCTGGTTGCGGGTCGGGTTAGTGAGCAGAACCGGTGCTGCGTTGACAAATCGGATGTGCGGCGAGTTGATGGAATGGGTGGGCGCCTGGTTCACAATCTGGTTGCGTTCCGAGTTGATGAGCCGAACCGGTGCCGAGTTGACGAATCGAATGGGCGCCGGGTTGGCGAACTGGGTGGGAGCCTGGCTCACAATCTGGTTGCGTGCCGGGTTGATGAACCGAACGGGTGCCGAGTTGAAGAATCGAATGGGTGCCGAGTTGGCCAACTGGTTGGGCCCTCGCTTCACAATGCGGTAGCTCTTGTACATTTTGGGTGTCGGTTTGACCATCTGATTGGCTGCCGGCTTGACAATCATCTGGTTGGCCGGCGAGTTGACGATGTTATTGGGCACTGGGTTAACGGAGTGGTTGGGCACCGGGTCAATGGACTGGTTGAACGTCGGCAAGTTCTGAACCTGAAAAAGAAACTGTTTTCTATAAATGAACATTTGCACCTGAACCTTTTGCGTGTTGTGCCACACGGCTCTGTGCCGATACAAGTCATTCGGGGAAATGAAGCTCTTCTTGCAGGTTCTGCAGTTATGACGTTTCACGCCGACATGTGGCTTGTTCATGTGATTCGTCAAGTGTGTTTCATGGACGTAGATTGCATCGCACTGGTTACACTTCCATTTGTAGGAAGTCAACTTTTTCGGCGACGACATGCTCGCAGAATAGCAGATTTACCAGAACAAGCTGAGAAACCGAAACTACTCGATGAGAAATAGTAGAAAATGACAGTCGGGGAGATAACAAGGGGAGGAGCCTGCCGGCGAGCAACAGTTAGGCTACAGGGAGGAGAGATCGAGAGGGAGAAGAGGGTTCGATGACACAACATATCATTCTTCTAAATGACCGAGCAATCAACGGAAACGGGTAGAAGGAGACAATTGGAGAGTACTTCATACAATTCAAAGTTTTACAGATTTGGATAATGCTTTGACTTCACTGAAACTATTCAATTTCAGAAAAAAATGCTCTATTCTTGATTATGAAAATCTCAGTTACCAAACAGGTGACCTCATCAAATTGGGTGCGATTTCAAGGTCAAACCATTTTGTTTCGGTTTCACTGACAGAACAATGAAACATTTACACGAGAGAGAAGATGGAAGTGTTTGTTCCTGAGCATGACGATTAGGAAACTCGAGTGAATAAGAAAAATGATGGGGAAATCTGGTCGAAGTGAGCATGATGGACGATGGAAGGGTTCGGGCTATTCAGAAGGTTTTCAGCGTGTGTCAATTATCATTTTCATTGTTTCCCGCTTCATTTTCCAGCTCCCATCAGCGTTTTGACCTGGTCCCTTGCAAAAAGCTCATCTCTTTCCCGATTTCGTTTCAAAGAACCACCTTTTTCTCCCAATTTGTCCCTCGCATGTTCTTTCCATTCGCGACTTTTCTCACACATTATAAAGCTCTAAATCTCCGGTCGAACTTTGTACAGGTCAATCTTTCGCTGTAATCCAATTTTAGGCACTATTCTTCAATTTGTCTTCTGGTAGCGCACTCGCTTCGGATTATTGTTCTTACTTAGTCTGCCGTGTGACAGCCGACATGACCTTGATGTTGGAATAAGTGTTCTTCTTTCTTTGTGACTTTCTTCTCGAAAATGAACACTTTTCAATTTCACGTTTCCTCATTGGTTGTTCGCTGACATTTCACCTCCTCCTACCGTATCTTCGCGACCACCCAGTGACTTTTCGGCGACGAGGCGCGCAACTAAAACCGGTTCTTGCAATTCATTTCATACACTGTATCGTTCTTTAGGTTTCCCCAAATGGACGAATCCTCCTCCAAGTTGCGCCGGCGTTCTCTAGAATCATCCTCAACGGAATCTACTCGTCACGCATGCAAAAAACCGGAAGAAACCAGTGGTGACCGTCCGGTCCCGCTCAATCAGGAATATGAGAGTCCAGAGCGCCTGTACGGGTGGCTGTTCACAGATTTCAGTTCAGTTCTGAAACCGGAGGAGATGAAACAACTTGAAGCCAAAGAACCAACTGGGAAACTAGACGACACGGAAGATTACGTTCCCAATTTTCTCACTCGCGGCAAAAAGTATTACGAGGTAGCCTAGTCAACCAATAATTCACCTAAAACGATTGTTTCAGAGTCTACCAGAAAAGTGCATCCCTTCATCAGTTTCTCAAGAGCTTGCAATGCCAAATTCACACAATTCAAAGTTCTTTTTTGATTCGCGAGGTTTGATGACATGGGACAGTCAAGCTCTGAGATACCAAGCAGGAGCGGCCCCAGCCAAACATATGATCCAGAACCCGGGAAATGGCTACAATCGTTATCAGAGTCAGTGGAATGGCCATCAAATGGTTCAAAGTCCAGCAATCTCTTACCAAATGGCGCAGAGACCGGCAACTACCTACCCAATGGTCAGGAATACGGGAAATAACTACCCGTTAGTGCAGAGACCAGGAAATCCCAATCAGATGATCCCAAATTCGAAAAACATTTATGCAGTGGTTCAGAATCCCGAGAATCGCTACCTAATGCATAGAAATTTGAGAAACGCTCACAAAGTTACCCAGACCTCGCCAAACAAGTCCTTCGTCGACCCAATATCACGATCGTCACTCTATCGATCTACATCTAATGGGTTCTGGACACCAGAAGGGGAATGGATTACTGCTCAAGACCTTTTCAAAGGAAAACGTACAACCTTCCCGAAACATGAAGAGAAACAGTGGAAAAACCCGAAAAAGGTTATTTTCGATTGGAAGTCCTTTTTCAATGTTCCATTTTGTTTCAGGATATTCACCGTCCGTTCTGAGAGTGCCCAACTCCTCAAATTGGTTCCACAACGATTTTTACCAATACTGCAGTATCCACTAACTCTGTTCTCTTTTGAAATAAATATTCTACTCAATAAATTGAAATCCTTGTAGGATCACAGTGTTTTTTTTGTAGGTTCCAGATCACATAGATTGCATGTCTTTTGGTTTTGGGTTATGAGTCTTGATTAGAGGTTGTCTTCCGAGCAACCGCGTCCAGTTGACCTTTCCGGCTGTCCGCGCGCAAGTCTTCTCTCTTCTTCGCGCACTTCTCCCAGTTGTTTATCGTTAACGGCGGAGTGAAGACGTGAGTTGTAAATATTCTTTTTCTTCCGATGCCGCTCGATTGACTGTTCCGCGCGAACAGATGGATAATGTCTCCTGACTTTTTCTTTTGTCAGAAGGCAGTTTTGCGGGAAACAGGGACAGAGTTACTTTCGAGGGACCATCCAAAAAAATCAATATGATTCATTTTTACAGACTGTCAAAAGATGGCGCTGCGGCTGGGAAATCAGATTGTAAACCTCCCTTTCATCAAAATCCTTTCGATTTTAATTTCAGATCCATGCGGTTGAGGTGCTGGAAGATGCAATCAGGCGCCGACAGCAACTGGTACGAATAACACAAATTTGACAGTTCTAAATGTTCAGATCGATGATGGAGAAGATCCGAACGGCGAGAGGGTCGGTTACTTCACGGAAGTCACCCGTTGGGGAATCTTGGCCTTTCGAAGCTTCCACGCTGTGCCCAGGACAGATGAGACCCTTGCAATGGCTATGGTATACTTCAATCAGGTGGTTTTCACCTACAACTACGCAGTAGAACGTGTGGATGAGTGACTGTGCATCCGTTCCGTTTTTCACATGACATTTCCAACCCATTACCGCCTCTCTCTTCAAATGTCATTGCAATTCGATCCGTTTTTATTTTTTCTGATGCACACATGAACCAATCACGCCCACAGTACCCATTCGTTTTTTGATTGTTATTCCGTTACGCCTCGCACTCTGTTGCACTTTCCCGCGAAGCGCAGACGGTGTTTAACCTTCTGTCACTTGTGCAATCTCGTGATACTGTCACATCGAATTCTTCTTCTAACCTGCCGTCAAAATGGGTTATGTTCCGGATCATCTGATGGAGCAGTACTTCATTCTTCTCTTGGAAGCGAGAGTCAAGATCTGCATGACTGTAAGTTTCAGCCACCACAAAATCTTATTTCAATCATTATTTTTCCAGTCCGTCGAGCTCGAAGTCCCAGGCACCTACGAGCGATACCTGAAGTGGGATTATTTCTACAAGAAGTCGCTGATTCTCGAGAAGTTCACCAAGGTCAATAACTTGGCAACCGATCAGGTAAACGTTCCACAAAATCAATAATGGCACTAATTTCTCAAGTTTCAGATGAAGGCTGACGCCTGGTACCGCCTCATCCTGGAATTCGACGCTCTCGAGGAGATGTATGATCCCTACAAGCCATACTGGACCTTCAAATGAACCCAACGATCGTACCTTGTGCCTGACCATCGGGATAAGTTCAATTCTATCTGTACAATTTATCGCTATCAAATCTAACTATCAATCTGTCAATATATTCACCCATTCAATAAACCCAAATACTCTCAATCAAATACTTCTGAGTTTAGCCTACACATCTTCCTTATGTCTCTAAAACGAGTCGGTTTTTGTTTGTCTTTAGGCATTGAGGTGAAATTGACGCAAAAGGTGAAAGAAACGAGGGAATCGATGATTTTGAAATTTCACGAGTTCAATTTTCGAGAAGGGTAGGCAGACTAACGGAAAATTTAGAAATGAACGAGGCAAAAACGGATGCCAAAATCTGATTGTTTGAGAAACAACGTACAGTACTTGTTTCACCTACTTGGGTCCAAGCTCGGCTCACACCCAAGACGATTCATATGCGCAAAGAGGCGTCACCGAAAAATCGCACCAAAAGTACCGTTTCCATCAATTGACGTGGTAGCCACCCCTCGAGATATAACAGAAATAGCAGACATTTAAAATGAAGATGACTCTTGTTCCCCGCCTTTTCTCGGAGTTTCGGGAGCCCATCTACCCGTTCCCTAGGTTTCTAACTTCCAGACTGTATGTCGGACTCATAACTCTCGGGTTTTCACTAACATAAGTCAGGTGATGCGAGCTTTCTGGCCGACAAAGGGAATCGCATGGAGTGGATGAGAAAAAGCATATAATTAGCGGCTCATAGCCGTTCCCGAGGTGCTCCTCGTGCGAAATTTCTCGGAATTTCGGGAGGTGAGCTAGCGGTAACTTGACGAATCTACATTCCATCGTGTCTTGGAGTTTTCTCTAGTACGCGAATGTCAACACAAAGGGCTCTACCATTCCGGGAGCCCCCGCTTATCGTAGCCTTGATTGCCGCTTCTTTTCCCTTGGCGGTAAGAACCATCGCCCTCGATTCTGCTTCTCTAGTCCTTCCCGGCGGAAAGTTGAAAAATTCTTTCGCTGGATCCTCAAACGCGCCATGTTGGCAAGCGCGTCAGCAGTCGCTCTTGGCGCATATCTTGTGCCCGACAATAAACCTTCGTTTCGACACTTTTCCAACGGAACCGTCATTTCAAGAACACCGGAAGACATCACATTCTCAATTCAGATAACAACAATCAATTCCTTTTCTATTCGTGAAATGAATTGTCTAACAGTTACCCTAAAAGTGGTTGAACCCGCTGATAACGAGAGATACGCGCTGATTCCATCTTTGCGGGCTAGCGAGAGTGTAATAGACATTCCGCGGCTCAAAGAACCAATTTGGCACAGATACGATGCCCCTGACATTGCTAGTATCTAATTAAAACACATAACAATGCTCTGAACAGGTTTATCACAGAAAAAAAAATCACTTTCCAGTCACGTGAATGCATTCTCTTTCGATGCCTCTATTTGCGATGGTGATGTTGAAGTCCACGACCACTCTAAAACTCTAGGTTTTGCGCTTTCATATTAATGAAACTCACGGTCCATCAGTAGGAGCATCTTTGACCACGGGTTCGTAGCATCGGGTCATCATGTCCCAGGAGCAGTTGTGAGTGAGTTGAAGGCCGACTTCGAAATTCTAAATAATCTCAAATTGGAGAGGTCGTACAGTGAAAACTCACAGGGGACATGTCACCACCGGGGGACAACGGTCCAATTGCGATGTTTTTCTTTGTAGAATTTGTGCAGAACGAGCCGTTATACCATGGATCATGAGTGAACGTGCTGGAAAAGTCAAGTACTAGAGAATGTAAAAAGACTGGGAACTCACTGATCCTCCTCATAAACAAAGACATTCCCACACCAAAACAGTCCTGGTTCGTCGCAGGACATATTGACGTTGACCGTAATCGGATCAGGAGATACTGTAGCCATGGCGACGAGGAGCCAGAAGAGAAGAACGCGTCTTGTTATCATCGCAAATGCAAGAATGAAGGAAGAAAGCAGCGATTTGCAGCGGCGGGGAAGCTCTGAGAATTCCCAGAAAAAGGAGAATCGGGAGGGCGGTTATGATGGGAAACTGGCAAAAAACGCGAGATTTGATTTGTGTTTCACATGAACGTTCAGAAGTTCAGCCAGCATCAGCTCATACAGTCGAAACATCACTGCTTAGGAAACGATCAAGGTTCTAATTACCAGTTGTAGAAGTGCAGACGTGTTTCCATCAACAAGCTGTATCCAAGACTACTGGTCGTTGGGCTGCTGAGTTTTAAATAGAAGTGATAGACCTCTCAGATACCCGAGATGAATAGAAATTGATACTCTGAAGGCAGGAGAGGATAAGCGAGGATATAAGAATATATTAAATGGTATACGGAAGAACTGGAACTTTTCTGTTGGTTTTTCGCTGGGTAGCTGAGGCGATGACAATGCCATTCTCTTAAACAAGTAGAGAGTTATCAACAAGCTGTTTCTATGATACCCGATATTTGATTCACATATCCGGAGACGTGGGGAACTGTTGGTGAACTGGAACTGTCCACTACTCTTATTGACCCCATTATCTAAAAGCAGGAGAGTAACAGATTCAAAATTTTGCTGGAACACTCACAAATCTTCGCTCAATCCAAGAAATCCTGTTGATTCTTCTCTTTAGCTGTTCCAACGACCAGTACGGGGAACTATCATGGAATGTGAAACAGACGTCTAACTTGGCGTTTAGAATCAAAAGAAACGGGAAGCTAAATTGGATGATCAAAATACAACTTTCTATAAAATAACACATAAGTTTTGTAATATTGATCAACCCCTACCCAAACAGAGATTGATAAACAATGAGAACCATGCAGCTAAGAAAAAGAAAAGTGGGATGAAGGTCTGAAAGCAGCGAAGAATTGCTATTGGGAATCCAAACTCACAATCAGGCGGCATTTCCCTCTGCGATCATTGATTGATACCGTCGCTAACTTTTTTTCGTTAATCTGTCTCTCCCAACGAGGTACACGATTACCAAGTATTACTACAAGTGTAAACAAGGATAATAAGGTTCCAATAGGATAGAAGAAATTTGTGAATCCTCCAAACTTCCCGTATTGAGTGAAATCATAACTGGCGTGAGTGCTCAGAGTCTCATTGTACACCTTCTCAAAATCATTCGCTCCAATGGTGTTTATCATCTGAAATATGATGCAAACGGATATAAAATTGAAATATTACCAGAACGACAAGCGGGAAGATGTAAAACAGGCTGAAAATGATCAATTTTTGAGTTTGTTCGGGGTCAAGCTTCATCCGTAAGAAGTTGTAATACAAAACGTGAATGTTCAGGAGGCAGGAGGTTATTGAAAGTGCCTGGAAGCCATTATTCAAACTATCAGATTACTGTAACCCACCACAAAAAAATTGAAACCATGGCAACAGAAAGCAGGGCCAAAGTAGCTTCTTTCGCAAGTCACAGCCAGAGAATTCACATTTCCGATCAACCTAAATCCGAAGCAGCCGCCGATCATTGTCAGCAGGAAGTTAGCCGTCTTTGAAGAGTAGAAAAACACCCTTGATAACAGAGGAAGCTTGGAGAGTGTTGGGTGGATGACGAAAAATAAGAAAAGATAGACTGGGGTGGAGAAAACGAGGTTCACGATATTGAACCACCAACTGACATTCAAAATGATTGTTTCAAATATCATTCTGTTGACGAGAATCCCAGATCCAGATCAACAACAAGGGAGTTGAAGTGGATGACAAATCTCAAAGCCGTACTTTGGAGGCGACATTCTGTGATTAATTAGGGGGTGGAGATAACTTATCAGCTGAGCAGCGGGGAAAGTATGTATTACCGCGAATTCGGAGATCAAGAAACTACAGTAGGAACGACAAGGAAGTAACCCTAACCAAGAATGATCTCCTCCATGAACTCATCGTTATCACACGTCTGTTCATCGAGTGTAAGGAAGAAATTGAACTTTTCAATGGGTTTCTCGCTGGATAGCTGAGATGGTGTCAGCCAATAGACCTCTCGGGTGTCGGGAGCAATGTAGTTGAAGTTGTTCGTTCGCTGAGGGAATTTCGCAATCCATCCTGTCCAAGAACGGTCGTTCTGAAAGTATTGATTCACGTTTTGATAAGCCTAGTCCGATTCGATTACCTTGGTCATCACTACTTTCTCAGTCAATCTCAAACCACTTGTGATAATCTCAACATGAGCTTCTATTCCTTCCGTCGTATAATGAGCTCCCATGACAGTGTAAAAATCGGAGAGTAACATGTCTATCACATAGTTCAACTCATCCTCATCATCCGAAAGGCTTGGGCTGCCTTTCAATAACATTTCAAAGTCACGATAGAAGCCAGTGAGATTCAGAAGCTCCTTCAAGCCCTTAGTGTTTCGAAGCCGAGCGTTCTCATGGATTGCGGCTAACTGCTGGTCGACGAGGAATATCGGATGAACATCGGGATTAATAGAGACAAATTGGGGAATGGAGAATAACCAAAAGATGGACAGTGTTAGAATCCACATGTCTCTGGGGAGACGGGAACTCTGTGAATCTACTCGAGAAATGCTCGAGGCTGAGAGTTGATCACGAGCCGAGAGCGTGTGAAATTCAAAAGCACTTTCAAAGGGAGGGAATAGCAAGGTAGCAAGACAACATGGGTGTTTCGCGGGACCGCCCTTCCGATAATGCCATCCAAATTAGTAATGGGCGTATGCTTATGGATTACTCCCGTACAACCCCCTCCCGTATAATGATTCCGCCTTCGTGGAGTACAAATTGCAACTAAAATCTTGTGCGTCAGGTAAGTCATATGTCCAAGTTCAGGGTACGAAAATAGAAACACGTTTATTTCACATAACCAAACGATCCATTGAACGCATGAGCTAGGAAATGATGTTCACAGTCGCTCGCACAGTGGGAGTCACAACTGGTTTGGCTCTCTGATTGGAAAAAGTAATGAAATTAGCCTATTATTAGGAAGCTTACTTGTTTCTTACACCAATTTCCTGGCTTGCATAGAATATTTTTTAACGCTTTCCTGTACGAAGAACAGACAAAAAGCATGATGACTGGATCAATTATAGCAGTGAGACTCCATAGTATTAGAATTACATAGTGATCCTCTGAAAAGGCCAAACAGATTTTTTAAACAGCTTTCCTGCAAACCTGATAAACTTGTAGGAAAACGATACATGACGGTTGCAAAAGTGTAGAGGGAAAAAGGATAAAATGATTGAACTACTGCTAACTAAAAGTGCAGTGAACCCAATTACAATGCTTTTATCTCACTCACAGTAAAAAGTGTATCAAGTTGAGACGAAAGGTCATTGGACCTTGTATTTCGTTCTTCGCGATTCCAGTACCCTTTGCGATTCGTTATAGCAAGCCAAACTAATCCAATAATTGGAAAACAGATTCCGAAAATGAAAAACAAGATAGAGACTTCATCCAGTAAGAAGACATAATGTGTAAACCCTCCAAATTTGCCATATGACTCAAAGTTAAATTGGGGGTGGACGAGAAGTGTCTCATTGTATACTTTTCCGGAATTGTCTTGTGAAAGTACGAGATACCCCTGAAAGATCATTGGAATCAGAGTGGGTCCGTGATAGTTACAAAAACGCCCATTGGAATTAGATACGAGAATCTGAACCATAAGGTCAAACATCGTCCGATGGGACGGTTGAAGATGAGAAGATTTTTGTAAATAAATGAGTTGAAGTTCAGCAGTGCGGTAACGTACGCAGTTGTCTGAAACTCCGTGTGTACCATCAAGATTCGCCTGAACAACTCACTACAAAAGTGATATAGAAACTATTGCACCAAATTGGGTCCAGATATCCTACAAGGCCTTCGCAGATGATCACATGGGATTCTTTGTTTTGAATGATTTTGAACAGACTGGAAGCCCCGACATTCACCAGAATCAAGTTAGCACCCGTTGATAGATTGAAGAATGTTTTCAACCTTTGGAAAGCCGGTGTCGTCTTCTTGTTGATGGCATAGAACATAAACATCAGGAAAAGGGTGCAGACGAAGGAGTAGGGAATATAGGAAACATAGAGAAACATTTTCCTCTTTCAGGTGATAACGGGAGCCGAAAAACTCGCGATAGTCAGTAAAAAAAGAGAAAGAATGAGCATATCTCGCCAAGAAGGAGCAATTTGGGCAACCTTTCGCTTATTATAGGGTGAAGCCAGTTGGTCAGATGTACATCGATGATGTGGAAGCATGTATTGATGTTTACTTCCGAGAGATGCACTCGTAGAGAGTGATCACTCAATCTGGGAAATCTGATGAGAAAAGATTAGTCTGTGCGTATTTTATAATGTCAGTGATCTCGTGAACATGTTTCTGAATCAATAATATGACCTTGAAGTCTCGGACACGGTGGGCGCCACCTCCAAGTCAGGAAAGCCAATTCGATTGAGAAGCGGAGCGAGTCGGAACTCATAACACTGCTTTTGAGGAGAGGAGTTGTCAATTGAAAAATGCAACAATATAATTATCAATTTATTGGGGGCATAAAAATTCATAAAAAAAACGAGACATGTTTGAAAATGATTAGTGGGCGGGGAAACGTGGAACACGAAGAGGATGCGACGATTTGAAATTGACCCACTCCTCTCTCAGCTCGACAATGCGGTTGTACTGGATGAGGACAGCCTGTTGATGAAGGCGAGTGAAACGTCGGTTTGACTCCGTTTTGACTTTCTCTATCAAATCGTTGAGAGCTTGGCAGCGGCGGCGGTGCTCACTTGCTGGACCATATCCGAGTTCTCTCTGAAAAAGACACATTTGATGAAATGACAAACGTGTTTGGAAAAACTTACCAGTTCGAATAGATCTCTTTGAGTCGAGAAACGAGCGAGCAGGAGAGCAATTGTCTGCTCGTCGGTGAGGTTGCTGGTCATGATGTGGTTACCTGCACAAGGAAATTGTCCTTAGGAGGAAAGCGACAAAAATAGAAGGAGTTTAGCTATTCGAGAAATCATTAAAAGAAAAGGTGAACGGTTTGCGGGTCACGAGGCGGCAAAATAGGAAGAGAACCATACGGCGCGAATACCAGAAAAAGATGGGTCGCACTCATAGGTCCGTGAGGTCTTTGGGGTCGAGGCAACCCACGGGTCCGCAGGCGCACCAATGCACCGGACCCCACGCGCACCGTAACCCGGAAAGAATAAATAAATGCAGTGTTCAGTTAAAGACAAGCTGTGATCGTCTTTTGGTGGTTTTCTGCGGAGAAACAGAGTGGAGAAGACTGGAAAAAGATTCGTGGCGGAGAAATGAAATATAATCGTATCAGGGAAACCAAAAAGTGATATAAAAAAGATGAATAAAACGCTGGAACGATGGGCGGAGAAATGCCAAGAAACCGGTGGTTCATCCGAGTTGAGCACACAAAGTGGGACCCACGTGTAGCCCTGCCAATGTTTGCGCCGGACGCCAAGCGAGTGCCATCAACCGATATCTGGAGGGAAGGAGAGAAGAGCATACATAATCTTTTATATCAGTTTTTATGAGAATTTGTAATTTTTCTCGGGATTTATTGATTGCAATGTTGACTGAATGATCAACAAAATCTGATTGGGAGAGTGTACGGTAACATCTGATCCGAAGCTTGATTGTACAACTAATTTATTCAGAAACACTGTTTTAACAGCAAGAGGAACATACATATTCACTGTTAGTGGTTGGTGTCTTGGCACTGGTTCGTCTACGTTGAGCAAATCTTCCGTGGAGGATTCAGGAGCTTCATCTGTGATCTTCTGCTGGTAGAACTCTTTGAGATTCCGTGTTCTGCCACCATTTCATTAAGGGGAGCTTCATTCGTGTTTGAGTCGAAAGTGATACCGTAACCTCTCTGGAATTCGAACGGTCAGGTTACATACACATACAATTCACTTACAAAGAGATCCAATATCCACTTCGCCTTATCGAGAGATAGTAGTTGATGAGTTGGTTCGTTCTGGAAGAATACAGAAACTATGATTTGACTAGGGGGAGCAAGCTCACCTGAAGATTTTGAGCATTCTCGGAGATAGAAACTTCCTTGGCGACTTCTTCAGGATGATCCTTTTCGATGTGCTTATCTCGGAAGCAAGAGTTCACAAATACTCGTCTGCAGATTTCACATCGGACACCCATCGTCTGACAATGTTGACTGCGTCGAGGCGCGCGAGAAGAAGCAGACGACGGACGCAACGTGTCAAGGGTGTTGGGGTCGTTTTTCATCGCCGTCTGTTCCTCTTTGAAGTGCTTCTCAGCTTCCCCAACTTTTTGGAATATCTTCGAACAACACGGACAGGAGAAGAACGGAGGGGCGCAGAATCTGGAAAGAATCAATATCCACCGACTTTTTGTCTTTTCAATACCTCTCATGACGGTCCCATGACGTCATCGATACGAATTTCTTCGCGCATTTTGAGCAGAACCGCACTATTTTATCCTGGAAAAAGAAGAGTTATTGGAAAATGAAACCTGAGAAAGTACCTTCTTATCAACGGCCATGATTTCGAGATCGTCGTTATCAGAAACGTCACTGAGATCGAGAAGTTTAGAGTGAACAGTCATTTTCCCGCCAGAACGAATAGAGAGAATGAATTTGAAAAACGAGAGAGACACCGACAAAGGAGGAGAGCGGCCGACGCGACGCGGCAAGAAGAAAGGGACCAAGAAACGGTAGAGGAGCATGTTTTGGTAACAAAATTCTAGAGTCTTTGAAGTCTTGAAGGCGACCGATACTTTACAATTATACATACTTGCTAGAGATTCGAGAACGAGGGACTAGAATTGGCTGAAATGGAATCAATAAACCTGAAATTGTATTTTCCACAGTCTTACAGATCTTACTTCCCTTCCCAGATGTATTTCATATCTTCAGTCCCAAAGTTTTCTCAAAAGAATTCAAAAAGTCAAAAAGAAAAGAAATTGAGGAGGTCGGTGATGACAAAGTGCAAGACCACCTTCGATGATGAGTAAGCGTGCCGCGGGCAGGCCAGACAGCGACTTGAACCCATTAGTTTGTCTGCGTTTGAATCAGGCTCCTTGTGGTTGGGTGGTGGTACTTTTGAATCTTTTTTTGTCGATCATATTCATTTCTTGCCTGGAATAGGACATTCACCTGATTTTTGAGCCCATTGGCAGATCTGAGTATCACTTTTCCATTCTCCATCCCATTCCTCCAAGAATCCCGCGATTCCATTTTTATTCTCTCGTTCCCATCGGGTGCTCATGCATAATTTCGGAAAACCGTCCCATGATAAAACATATCACCTCCTCAATTCCTTCGCTCTCTCGTCTTGGCGTTTCTGGCACAAGACGTGCGTCACGTTTACGATCTGCCAATCTTTTTCCCACATTCTAAGCGATGGTAGCCCGGGAATGAATCATTTCACTCTTTTCCGTTGTTCTAGTTCATACCATATTTTCTCCACTTTCTTTTTCGCAGGAATGGGATCCAAGCCAATCTTGATTTCCACTTCCTACGACCAGAACATCATGTTGTGGGACCTGTCAACTGCCGAAATGAAGGGCACGTTGGTCGGAAGCTGCAATGTGAACGTGAGCAATACTATCAGATTATTCGCTAAGTTCAAATTGATTTCCAGATCAACTGCATCGGTTATGACAACGACAGGCTTCTCGCCTACGGCTGTGCGAAGAAGATTGACGTGATTGATGTGGAAACCCGCCGGTCGGTGTGCAAGGTCGGATGCGGAGGCCCCTTCCCATACCCGAGAAACAAAGCATTCGATCACTTGTTTGCGGCGATCGGGTTTATTGTAAGTATCATTTTCGAGATTTTCTCTTGGAAACTTGAGATTTAGGGTAACAGCCGTTACATCTACACTGGAGGAGAGGATGGCGTGGTGCGCATCTGGGACATGGGTGGCATGGAAATGTTTGAGTATACTGATTTCCAGGTAATTTGTCGATTCAAGAGCATAAGCCACAGAAGTTGAATTGTTTTTTTTTCAGATCTACCCCACCCAAATCTCTTGCATCGTCCTAAAACCCGACGAAACTTTCATGTTCATTGGAACTCGAACTGGAGAAATCTTCGCCATGGACATGCGCAACAGACACTACATCCGTCTCCAACTTCCGGAGGAGTGGTGGTTTTCGGATGGAATCGAGAGCATCTCAGTCTATGGAAACAAGATCGTCGGACTGACTAACCATGGCCGGATGATGTCCTGGAACCTGACCACCTTTGAGATGACATTGAGCCCTCAAGAACGGTACGTGTGGGCTAAAATCCCAATCGAGAAGCCGACCACGCTGGGTGCTGAGATCGAGGATGAGAAGATCTTCCGTGTCCCGGATGGGGAGGATTGTGTGGGGATGTCGGTCAATCACTCGCCCAACGGAGAGAAACTAGCTGTGACCACTTCGGAATCGAAGATGTTCATCGTCGACGCTGAGTCCATGACCGTCACGAAGACCTTCGATATCGGCTCTCGCTGGAATCACGACGCGTTGTTCTCGAACACTGGCGGGTGAGAAACTTCTAGCATTAGCTTTTTTAAATATGTTTTCCAGTTTCATCTACACCAGTGGCAACGACAACAAAATCAACATTTGGAAAGCCGAAACGGGTCAGCTCGTGAAGAGCCTCGAGGGACACACCAAGCCGATCACCAGAATCGTCCGCGGAAAGATGTTGTCGGATCCTTCGGTTCCCTATGTTCAATAAATGTTTTTTCGCATTCGATTTGTCGATTTGATGAATAAATTGTTGTCAAGCAGACTATCTGAACAATTTTCGGCAGAGAAGTGACATTTTCGACAAGATCAAATCGGAGGATGCCAAGTCGCCCTGTCATAGGCTGATATCAGCAAAGAAGTGCCGTGAAACATGTGGAGCAGTGAGTCCCAAATCACTTTTGAAGGTTTTCGATTGAAAATGATGAAGTATCACTTGAAAAACATTTTTTCCGGTTGAACGTTTTGAAAATACTCGTTTTTGACCTGAAAAAATAGCTTTCATGCGATTTTTTGTGAAAACCATGTATATTCTTTGTCTCTCAATTTTTTCTATGCGGAATCACGGTGAAATTCTTGAAAACACAATTTTTTTCCATGATTTCAGTCAAAAATTGAGTTTCGAAAATACCCTCCCGTAAATCGTCCCGATTCTTCCGTGCGAGACTCACGCCGCAAACCTGCACATCTAACTAACGATTATGCGCGCGTATTCAAATTTTATTTCGTTATTCTGCGGATAATTCTCCAACAAAACATACTGCGATAAGAAAAATACTGTTTTCATTCAGCAATATAAAGTTCCTGATTTTTTTCAGACCAAAACGACATTTTGCACTTCCCGAGACCACCCACGAAGGAAAATCAATTGAATAAGACGACTGGAGACCACACACGATGCGTAGAGACCATGCTAATTAGCAGAGGGCCCAGGCTACGACAGGACCTTCATAATCGCCATGCGCAGGCCCGTGTCATCGATTTCTTCGACGTAGCATGCCGTTCTCCAATTTTATGCTTTTGGAACGCTCCGGACAATTGTAAAACTGCGGAATTGTTTGAAAAAAGTCCGTGTCAGCAAAGGGTCAGTTTTTATTCGGTACAATTCTATCTGGACATTCATTTTCAATTATTCCAGATACCAAACTGCTTCATTCTGCAAGTCATTCAACCCAAATTGCCAATGGCGGAAACATGTCACAACCCAGGAAATTGCATGCTCAACACAATAATCACGACGGGAAGACACTAAACAGGATGCGAACACACATCAGAAGCTTTCGCAGTCTCATCGTACCCCAGTCCGCCATTGTCAGACATCTTGAAGTGACATGCTGTCAAATCGGGATAATTCTGAATGGAAAGCGTGCCAACCACCTGGAGAAGCATTGGGACGGACGAGACGTCTCTGGCACACGGAATACTCGGAACTCGGTCCGTTCAACCTGGTGAGTACCCTTTTCGTTCGTTCGGAATGTGATTTCACCTCTTACAAAATACTGAAGTCACGGAAACAGCTCTATGTTAACGTCGAGGTGGAACGAATTGCCGAAATCACCATGGTTTCTATCTTCTGCAACTTCCTCTGGAATTCTTCACACGCAAAAGGCAAAATAAGGCGGCAAGACGACGAGAGACAGAGAATCGTCTGGAATATCGCTCGTTCAGACGACGTCGCACCCTGCAGCGAACACGAAGGCAAAAATGAGAAGCAAGACGCCGTGGCTATGTTTGTTCCCGTCGGCTGGGCAAGGAGAGCAGTGTAGCCGTCCCAGCACCGTCAAAACTTGATTCTCCCTGGGAGAACCCGTCGTTCTGCATTTAGCTGCGTTGAGCCACTTCTCGACTGTCGCCAAGTCACTGAAATAAGACGGAAGTGTGATGAGTGGATGAATTCGACAACAAGCTGCCCACAATGGTTGATTCCGGAGTTCGAAAGCTACATAACGACGAGGAGGCGGATTCTTTTTGATAGTGGATGGTGCTGTTCTTTCAGACAAATAGATTCCGTTGCCGCCGGACATCTTCTTGCGTTTTGCTATAGAGTCGAGAACTCTTCAAACGTGGGAGCAACCCAAACAATCGAGAAAACAATGAAACAGTCGACAAGTACATCTGAAACAGTTGGGTTTTGATTTGTTTGAGACGAATTGCTTGGTGAGGAAACTTTTCGTTGATTTGAAGACTCATTTCGCTTTTTACAGAACACTAATCACACTAGGAACAGTTCGACGTTGATGTTGTACCGGACTCAATCCTCTGCCACCTCCTCTACATTTTTCCACACGCAAATGGCCAAAATTTCTAGAAGGCGATGTGCAACAGAGAGACGACGAGAGGCAGACTGTGCCCAAAACACGAGATCGACCGCGCACCCTTCATCGAACACAGAAGCGAACATTGAAAAAGAGATGCCATGGCTATCTCCGTTCACGTTGGCTGCGCGAATGTATGAAAAATGTCTCTGCTGTATCCACAAGATCCCTGCGGTTTCCACTACCTGTTCAGTCGTTGTCAGACAGCTTCCTTCCGACATGGGACAGTTGAAACGGAATTCTCGGTGAGGAACCGTCTTGTTCATACGGAAAGTCATCTCTCTTCTTACAGAACACCGAAATTACTGGAATCAGTGACGTCGATGAGGATCGGGACTGCCCACAACGACCAGAACTTCAATTTTTGCTACTTCATCTGCAATTCTTCACGCGTGGTTAGCAGCTCCACCGCCATTTCCACTCATCGTACTGCTTGCAAACAAGTCAATCGACGATTCGGAGGACAAGCAGGGAGAGAGGAACCGAGGATGAAGATGACAAATGATGACGACGAAGACAGAAAGTTGTTCGAGAATGGAATGCGAGACAAATCAATTTTGCAACTCCAGTACCAAAACCATCGATAGAAGTTATGGGTGGCATTGCCAATGTGATGTGGGAAGATTGGAGTCGAAACACAGTTCCTCCTTTCGAGGTCTTTAAGTTGCTCATCGCCATCGTTCAAACCACTCAGAGTTCCGGAAGTGATAAACCATTTCAATAAATGACATCGTGACGCCTGGAGCAGCGTTTCCAACCAACACACTGTATTCACATCATCTCATCTTCAACGGAACCGAGCTCATCGTGGTGAGACATTTATTTAGAAAACCTTATCCCACTACGTGCTTTTTTCAGAACGTCCACTCCCACTGGAGATGAAAGTGGTAGACGAAGCGTATCGAGATAACTCTAGGAGTGCTGAACATCGTCGTACCGATGAAACCGTTTTTTTTCCCAACCCTCATGAAGCCTACTTGAAGTAGTTTTTTTTAATTTCGGAACAGAATCCGGGGAGAAGAAGAAACGGAGAATGCGATCACGGCAGTCACACTGACTGCAGGAACCTGCGTGGCAACGACGACGCCGATTCCAACACTGACGACTTTGGAAAAGCAAATCTCTCTCTCGTGACCGATTGGATGCCATCTTCGGCAGCAGACACTTTCCATTGGGTCGATGCAAGAGCGAGAAGCCGTCGAGTAGAAGCAATGCAGAACATCAAACATGATTGATGTGACAAACGATTCAGCACACGGAAACTGCTGACATTGCACCGAATGAGACGATGCCGCAGGTGAGAGGGCTTCTCTTCGTGTGGGCTGAAATCCCAATTGAGAAGCCAACAACGCTGGGTGCTGAGATCGAGGATGAGAAGATCTTCCGTGTCCCCGATGGGGAGGATTGCGTGGGGATGTCAGTCAGTCACTCGCCCAACGGAGGGAAGCTAGCTGTCCACTTCGGAATCGAAGATGTTCATCGTCGACGCCGAGACCATGACCGTCGCGAAGACCTTCGATATCGGCTCTCGCTGGAATCACGACGCGTTGTTCTCGAACACTGGCGGGTGAGAATCTTCTAGGGTTAGCGTTTCTGAATTTGACTTTATCATTCAAATATGAAAATTTCTGACAAAAAATGATTGAGTATTGCTCAAAAGACTTTTCTCCAGATGGAACTATTGGAAAAATTCCTTTTTGAGCTGAAAAATCAGTGTACATGGGATTTTTTGTGGAAATCATGTATATTCTTCGTCGCCCTAATTTTTCCATACCAAATCACGGTGAAATTGTTGAAAACACAGTTTTTTTTCCTTTATTTCAGTCAAAATTGAGTTTCGAAAATACTCTCCCGTAAATCGTCCCAACTTTTCCGTGCGAGACTCACGCCGCAAACCTGCACATCTAACTGTTGATTATGCGCGCGTATTCGAATTCTATATTTTTTTCCGCTGAAAATTCATCAAAAAACGATACTGCGATAAGAAAAATATTGTTTTCATATGGCAAAATGACTTTTCTAATTTTTTTCAGACCAAAACGACATTTTGCACTTCCCGAGACCACCCAGGAAGAAAAATCAATTAATAAAGACGACTGCAGACCACACACGATGCATAGAGACCCTGCTAATGAGCGGAGGGCCCAGGCTGCGACAGGACCTTCAAAATCGCCATGCGCAGGCCCGTGTCATCGATTTCTTCGCCCGGCTTGCCGTTCGGATGTTTCGCCAACTTAATGCTTTTGGAACGCTCTGGACAGCTGAACGCTGAGAAATTGTTTGAAGAAAGTCCGTGACAGCAAACGGTGAGTTTTCAGTCGGTGCAATTGTATCAGAACATTCATTTTCATATGTTTCAGGTGCCAAACCGCTTCACTGCTTCAGGCCATTCAACCCAAAATGCAAATCGCAGCGACAAGGTGGAACCCGGGAAATCGCATGCTCAAGATGATAATCACGACAAGAAGGCACTGAACAGGGTGCAAACACACATCCGAAGTTACCGCAGTCTCGTCGGACCCCAGGCTGTCATTGTCAGACATCTTGAAGTGACATGCTGTCAAATCGAGATAATTCTGAATGAATAGCATGCCAACTATCGGGAGGAGCACTGGGACGACCCACACGTCTTTGGCACGTTGAACACTCGGAACGGCCGTTGGACCTGGTGAGTATTATTTTCGTTTGTTCGGAAAGCTTTTTTTCTTACAGAATGCTGAAAACACAGAAACAGCTCTATGTTAACGTCGAAGTGGAACGAATTGCTAAAATCACCATGGTTGCAATCTTCTGCAACCTCCTTTGGAATTCTCTGCACGCGAAAAGCAAAGGCGGCAAGACGACGAGAAGCAGATAATTGTCTGGAACATCGCTCGTTGAGACGACGTTGCACCCTGCAGCGAACACGAAGGCAAACATGAGAAGCAGGACGCCGTGGTTATGTTTGTTCCCGTCGACTGGGCCTGGAGAGCAGAGGAGCCGTACCAGCATCGTTAACACAAGATCTTGACTGACGAGAACCCGTCATTCTACCTTCAGTTGCTTTGAGCCACTTCTCGACTGTTGTCAAGTCACTGAACGAAGACGGAAGTGTGATGAGTGGATGAATTCGACAACAAGTTCTCTCACGGAGATAGTGTTGATTCCGGAGTTTGAAAGCTGCATGACGACGAGGCTGCTCTTCTCTCAAGCGGCAAGATTCCGTCGTGGCCGGACACCTTCTATCGTCTTGCTGTGAAGCCGAACAGTGGTTGAATATGGGAGAATGCGAAACAACGGAGCAAAACATTGAAACCGTCGACAAAACGCTTGGGACATACAGAATTCGACTTGTTTCAGATGAAGTGTCTGGTAAGGAAACTTTTCGTCTATGTTGAGTCATTTCGCTTATTACAGAACACCGAAAACATCAGGCGCGCGCGATGTGCAACAGAGAGACGACGAGAGGCTGACTCTGCCTGAAACACTACTTCGACCGCGCACCCTTCTTCGAACACAAGAGCGAACATTGGAAACTAGACGCCATGGCAATGTTCACGTTGGCTGCGCGGCTCTCTGCTGTGACAATTCAACCATAAGACCTCTGCGGTTACCTCGAAACAAAAAAGGAATTACTCTACATGCTCAGTCGTCGCCAGACAATTCCCTTCCGACTCGGGACAGTTGAAACAAAATGCTCGGTGAGGAACCGTTTTGTTTATACGGAAAGTCATCTCACTTCTTACAGAACATTGAAATCACTGGAAACAGTTATGCAGAGACGTCAATGAGGCGCGGGACTGCCCACAACGACCAGAGCTTTAATCTTCTGCTACCTCCTCCGCAATTCTTCACACGTGAGTGGCCGAAGCTTCTAGGAGGCGATATACAACGGAGAGACGACGAGAAGCAAATACTCGACGGGAACGCCACGGCGACTGCGCACTCTACCTCGAATACAAAGACAAATTTTGAGAAATGGACGCCGTGGCTAGATTTCTCTCACATTCGGGCAGGCGAAACGGAGTAGATATTCTGATAGCTGCTCTACCGCCATTTCCACTGAAGGTACTGTTTGCAAACAAGTCGATCGACAACTTGGAGGACAAGCAGGGAGAGAGGAACCTAGGATAAAGATGAACCCAGGATAAGGTCAATGGCGACGAAGACTGAAAGTTGTTCAGTGATGGAATGCGAGAAGAATCACTTTCGCGACTTCAGCACCGAAACCATCGATGAAAACCTCCCCAGGCTGGCATCGAAGATGTAATGTGTGAAAGATAGAAGACAAAAGGCGATTCTTCTTATCGAGGTCTTCAAGTTGCTCATCGCTATCGTTAAAACCACCAAGAGTTACTGAAGTGATCAACTATTTCAATGAGAGACATCCTGACGCTTGGTGCTGTTTGTCCCTCTACGACCCAGCGACACACTGTACTCACAATGTCCCATCCTCAACCGAACCAATCTCCTCGTGGTAAGACAATTATTTCGAAAACCTTATCCCACTACGTGTTTTTTTCAGAACGTCCACTCCCCCTGAATGCACAGGATGCCGAACAGAACCTGACACTTGCCATCACGACAAAGTTCTGCGCATTCATCAATAGGATCATTCGTAGGAACTGTCTTGGCCCTACACTTCGGCCGCCAAACAATATTGTCGATGAAATGGAAGACGACGCGAGTCGAGACAACTCTGGGAGTGCTGAACATCGTCGTGCCAATGAAACCGTCTTCCACCCTCAATAAGGCTTCGTAGAGCAGTGTTTTCACTCGAAGGGCACACGGGACAGCATCCGTTGGGAAGAAGATACTGAAAGCCGATCAGTGAGACTGACGAAAGGAAGCTGCGTGACAACAACAACGCCGATTCCAACACGGTCAATCATGGGAATGGCACCGCTCTCAACAGAATGGATTTCGTCGTCGGCAGCAGACACTTTCTGTTGGGTCGATGTGAGATCGAGAAGCCGTCGCCTAGACGTAAGGCGGAACATCGAACCCGATCGATAGGACAAACGATTCAGCTTACTGAAACTGCTGACATTGCACCGAATGAGACGATGCCACAGGTGAGTGTGCTCTTGTGCGTCCGGCGGCACGAAAACGTCGAAGTAATGCTATTCTGAGCGAGTTCTCTGAAACTTCCTAACGATTCGAAAATCCAGACAAAGAGCTTGTTTTTAATCGAGATTTATTACGCGCACAAAGTTTGTATTTCATCGGAGGTATACGATATCGGAGGTAACGTGCGAGGCGAGATGATTCAAACAATGTGCAGGAGACGTTCGTCTAGAAGATGGCGTCCGACTCGAAGTAGTCTTCCGGTTCCAGTAGTGTGTTGCAAAGGGAGATGGAGCGGTGGCAAATGGCGACTAACTTCTTTGAGACCTCGTTCTAAAAAACTCGAATGACTAGACGGTAGACCCATTTGGCTAACTTTGTCATAATCTCTGGCAGAGCTGCATGCTCTTTTCGGCTGGAACGAAGAATTGTGGAGTCCCAGAAGATTCACGGTGCTGTCCTTGAGACGATAGACCGCCTGGCGTATGTGGTAGCCAGGAACCGCACGGTGGCTGGCAAGACTTCCTACGAAGTAGGATGCTAGAAAGCTCCGAAAATCGATGAGAAATACGACAAGAAGGAGGAGGGCAAGAAACAAGTAAACTCGTCGCATGATGAGGAAAGCTGACTTTGTTTCCAACTTGATTTTACTTACTCCACCTGCTTTTATAGAGCTAGACACATTCCCACTCCTCCTCTTTCCAGAGCCTTCTCCGCTGCTAGGAAACCAAGAACCGCCTCTTTTGAGCCAATCAGAGGTGCCGGAACTAGAAGAAGGGAAAATGTGACATGATCACGAGCTTGGGACTGGAACGCAGACTAGAATGTGACAGAAAGTAATAGAATGTAGTGAATCGGGTTTGATAAATCTAGCTTGAGTCCTAGATCGTTGCTTGAGCTAAGGGCTTCGTTTTGGACTGTCAAGACCGTTTCTGGTTCGTTTAGAGAATCTGACGGAATACGGGTTCTCAGAGAATTGAACTTTACAAGCTCCACCCTTTATCAGTCTGATATTCTCCTTTATGTTTCCCATGAAACCCTCCCTTTCTCTAGTGCCCTCTCTTTGTATCAGCAGGTATTAGAAACAATTCAAACTGAATCTCTGATGTAACCACTTGAGCCGAGTGCCCATTACTTCCAGAAGTCACGCCGGACTAAATGACGTTTGTGACCATGAGAACATAAGTGGGAGTGTGTGTGGAATATGTGTAGGATGTGTGGGAAACCACGTATACTCTTGCTCTTGGAGTTTGCTTTTAAGCTACCGTAGTCTAAAACGGGAACTATAACCAATCCAAGTTTCAGAAATGCAGCTGAAAACGAGAATCTTCGCAATGACCGAGACAAGGATTTCGACAACTGAAAGACATCCGCAACAGATCGCGTTACTTCCTGGAACTCAAGATGCACAGATTTCCTGTTCCGGAACCGGCGGTGATCTCCCTTACGAAAGATACAAGTTGGAAGACAGTGACTATCGACAATATCCTAGACACTCTTCTTCTAATCGTGGACTTTTGGCCAAGTGCGTGCATTGGCTTCCGAGGTGACGAAAAAACTTGGCATCGGAATGTGGCAATGACACTGACGACATCTCCTCGATGACGGGCCGACTCATCTTAACTCTTGACGATTTTGAGTATAGGAAACCGATGGCGATGAACAAACACTACTCCCAAAAGCGGACGAGCATCAGAATTTTCACTTCGGAGTTGGCGACAACGACGACGTCAAAGGAGAAACGCTTGAGAACAGTGACAATGTACCAAACTCCAGACGACACGGAAGAGTGAGCAGCCGGCGTAAGCATCATCCAAACCTTTGACGCACTCCTATCCTTTCTTAATGTCGTCTCTGTGAAATTACAACGGGAAAAGTGTCACAAACGGGTCCAAGATATGATGTGAGTTTTTTTCCTGTAAAATATGAAAAGATCCCTCAAAAAACGCCATTTTCTGTATAAAAAATCCTATTCCACCAGAAAATTTCGTTGAAAAGCTCATTTTCCATTTTTTTTTCTGTCAGTTCCCCTTTACTCTCATGTTTTTTTTTTTGAAGAATAGTCGAAATTTCCGAAAAAAAAAATAATTTTCCTCAAATTTTGGGCCTAAAAACGAATTCTTTTCGTATATTCCACCATTTCCCTCTTGCTCCGCCTTCTTGTCGTTGCGAGACCCGCAGCTCGATTAAAGGCATGCGTCTTTGAACGAGATATGCAAAAGCTGATATTTTCAAGCGTTTTTAGGTGAAAAAGAGAAAAAACACATGGAAACCGCATGGAAAACTGAAAATAGTGACAAATTGTTACAAAAAAAGAGTTTTTTGTACCCTGCGAGAGAAAAATTAATGGAAGCAGCGAAGCGAGGTAGCGCGAGAACGCATGTTCGCCAAAAAACAAACATAGTGTAAATTCTCTTCTCTCATTAGCCCTGTCCATTTATTTTCACCATACTGTCAAAATTGTCATTCAGAACGAAATTTACAAAAAAAGTACCAATACTTACAGATCTAACCGAGAAACCTGCATCGTCAACGACACTGAAGCAACGGAGAAGATCTGGGAGAGAAGTGTTCAGTTGAACGGCGAACCTGGAATTGGAAACACTTTGAAGTGGATCAAAGTGTCATCTGGATGAAAAAAGAGATTTTGCCTTGACGCATGGTGGTTTCGTAGAGGAGAGGAAGCTCCGTGACGAACTATCAGCTCATTCCAACAATTTCCACTTGCCAAAAGGCCCGTACTGAAGACGAAGTTGGGAAAACCGACAAGACTTTTCATCCGCTTGGTGATAAAATCAAGATTACAACATGATTTTTCTTAATTACAGTATTCGGACACTCTCAAAGCAAAATAACTGTTCTCCGTGGAAGGCGAATGATGTTTAAAAGATTTGTCGAGATAAAAGTGATGACCAGGAAGGCGACGACGTTTTCGACGCTCCGCCCGCTGTAGTTGTAGTAATTTGTTACCCGGTGTAGCAAAGTACCGCGGCGTCGGAGCAGGACCATCACATCGATGACGCCACGCTTCACGTCGACCGACACAGTGTAGCGAGACGAACGTTTCTTTGAATGATTGGTGACCCCAACTATGAAATGAATGATAGTGACGTCTTCGTCTTTGACTCGGAGTGTCTGTGGAAATCGCCGTTCGAGCACGGAACACTTGGAACGAGAAGACTTCGGAGTTTTTCGTACCACACATAGGAATTGCCAAAAACGTGGAGAGACAGAGCTCCACGAGCACCAATGAAATAGTTGGCACTCTGTGAACGTCGACGATTGCCCTTGTGCTGCGCCAAAGTTTTGAGTTGCTCAGCGATTACGGCAATGACACTCCGACACGAAGTTCACAACGGCCGACATGTTTCGAAACAAGTGACGGAGGAGAGAAACTTGAAAACAGTGCTTTGGACACCAAGATGTGAGAACCGCCCAACTCCTCGGTAATTACTTTCCGGTTCCGATTAATTGTAAGCATATTTTCTGCAGAACACTGGCATGAGATTCACAAAATACAACCGATGTTTTTTGGAGATGTACGATTGCGAAGAAGTTCTCAACACGTCGACAGCAGTCTCATGGTGCGGATGGCTTTCAAACGGAAAAAGAAGAACCCTGAAATCCCATCACGCAAGGATGACGACGAAAGAAACTTTTCAACGAAAAACCGATGAATCCCGTCAAGTTGAACAGCAGAGCCGTGGCACAAAAACTGAACTCCTTCGTCCTACAACCCGAGGCAAAAATGTCAAGAGACAGCAGCTCCAGAACAGCGAAGCTTGACGGAATCCTTGACACTTCCTTGATGTTGAAGGCTGTGCTTGTGCTGAACCAATATCCGAAGTAGCAAAACAACATTCGCTCCGAGTACGACAATGACACTGGCGGCAGTATCACGGCGACCGACTGACTTATTCCGGCGACTCCGAGATCGAAGGAGAACTGGCTTGAGTGCAGTGTAACAAATCATAGGGAAGAATGAAAAGCTGAAGTCAGCACCGACGGAACCCTTTGCACTCAGATCCTGATAGTCTCTTTGAAAAAATGACGAGCGAGGATACTGAAGAGAAAATGTCATCAGCGGATGCATTATGTGAGTATTTTTCCCGAAAAGCGTAGAGAAACTCCATAAGAATCACGCCCAATCAGTTAAAAAACTGTTTCTGTAAAAAACCGCTCTAGAACGTCCATTTTGCAATTTTTGTCCCGCATTTTTTGAAGAAATTGCATTATGTCTGTTTCTTTTCGATAATTTCCAGCAATTTTGATTCAATACCTCTTTAAACCTTCAAAAAACGCAAATTTTATTAATTTTCCTGGCCTAAAAATCGATTTATTCCGGAATATTCCACCTTCTCCTTCTTGCTCCGCCCCTCTCGTTGTGAGACCGACCCGCTCAAATAATTGCTTGCGCCTTTAAACGAAACAGCCAGCTTCACTTGCAAAAAACCTCTGAAATTCGCAATTTCTTTGGAAAATACGGGAATAAACTGCTGAACAGCATGAGAAAATAAAACATATATATTTTGGAATGCAAAAAGTTGATGATTTTGACCCTGCGACAAGAAAAATCAATAAAGGTGGCGTAACATTGGAGAAAGTGAGCGCAAGTCCGGCGAGAGACAAACACTGCGCGATATCTCTCCTCTCATTTCACCTGTTCATTTATTTTAACCACGCGGTCAAACATGTCGAGTAGAGCGATATTCCCAAGAAAAAAGAATATTTACAGGCCAAACAGGAGAAATTACGAAGATTTTACTGATTCTCAAACGGATATCGTCTCTGAACTTCGGCGACAATGTTTTCAACACGTCGATGACTTTCTCAGTGTTGTGCGGGTGGCGATCGTAGTGAGAAAACACTTCGCATCTGATCACGACAACGTCATTGACATCTGGAAGCTCTGCAACGGCGGACCGACGCATTTCGACCAATTCACCAACAGGAAGACGCTCATGACGGATACCAAGACGTGAGCACCAACGGAACCCTTCATTCCCTTGGTACAGCAGAGAAACGCCAGTGACGAAGAAATGTAATTCCGCTGAGCTGCGAAACAAGTGAAAGGCAGTGGAATTGACAACGGCGACGGCGATATGATGTTGAAGTAAAGACACTTGAGGACAAAGTTACGCCTACCAAGATGTGAACAGTGGTGAGACCGTTCAGCGTCTCGGTAAAAATTTGTCTGATTTTCAGTGAGTGAGTGAGTGAGTATCTATTCTTTGCAGAATCCGCTTCCCCTTCAAGCCCAAAAGATGTCTTCTGTTGCGAGGCACATGCCGGTTTCGATAGGCTAGACGACGCTCTCAATTCGCTTCCTGTTTTGTAGTGTGGAGAACTCGGTACCTGAAGTCGCATAGAAACCTTGCATCGGGGCAACACATTGGCCACGAATCTCCACGACGACGGCCACTTTGACTCCGACAATTTCCATAACGAGCAAACGTCTGTGACGGTGAAATACAACTCTCTTGCATGGAGAAGCAAGTTGACGACTGCATGTCACTTTGGAACCCGTGGCGACGAAGGCGATGAGGAGAGAAGTTCAATGACGGTGTCACTGATGTCATACGACCACATCCAAGAAGCATTTGACGCCGGGACTGCGGAAAACGTGCATCAGCTTGGTAAGGATTTTCTGGTTTTGAATGAGAATCGTTTTGTTACAGAACACGGGCATTCTCCAAGAGAGGATGGTGTCGACGGCAGATCCTGGATTGGCAATCGCTGTGGAGGAGAAACCTGGGCATGGCGATGAAATCAACGACAGGAAGCTTCGCAAAACTGACTCTGATCTGGCGATAATTTCGCAGCTATCAAGACTGGATGCTAAGTGATACGAACTCCGTTAACGACACCAGCTACGATTTTCGTCACAAAGCTCCGTGACGTCGGATTGACTGAATTCGAGGAATTCGACGACAGGAGGGCGCCGGTGACGAGGAAATACAACTTCGATTTCAATTTCCCACTTCGGATTCAACCAAGACGACAGCGTCGAAGGAAATAATCTTGGAGACAGTGTTACGAACACCAGGACACGAAATCGTGGAAAGTGGACGTCAGCGTGGTTGCAATCCTGATGAGAGTCCCTGCGAAAGGAACGGCGGGCGAGGAGTTGTCAGTGAAACTTTCGTCGGTAATTGTGTGAGTATTTTATTTCAGTTGATACCGGAGAAATGGTAAAAAACTATTGGAAGTAGTAATTTCTCATGCAAATTCGTCCGAAACGGCTATATTTGATTTTACAGACAGATTTCCTGAAAAAATGCGTCGAATCACTTCCTTGTCGATAATTTCTCTTGATTCAGATCCAAAAACGTTCAAATTCCCCAAAAAAAGATATATTCTCAAATTTTTTGCCTAAAAAGAAATTTATTCTCGAATATTCCATCTTCTCCCTCTTGCCTGATTGCATTGTCGTTGCGAGAGCCGCCGCTCAAATAAGTACATGCGCCTTTAAACAAAACAGCTTCATGTGCGAAAAAATTCAGTTTTTCACAAAATAAACTCGAAAAAATTTATATAAAAACAATGGAACCCTGTGAAAAATTTATTCGAAATTACGGAGAATGTTTATTTTTTACCTTGCGGAAAGAAAAATCAATAAACGCGGCGATGTAAAGAGATACGGAACGCAAGTCCGCCGGAAGACAGAAATAGTGTAATTTTTTTTCTCTCATTAGATATTCTTATTGACTCGAACCATTTGGGTATACGTGTCATGTAAAACGGAATTTTCAGTTTAAAAAAATATTTACAGACCAAACAGGATGAACTGCGACCAAAGTCGTCAAATTGGCGAGGAATGCCTCCGCAAAAAGCGATTTTTACAATTTGGTTGACGAGAACGACCCGATGATGCCGTGAATGTTTCTGCCGACCGGAACCGAGAAATCGACATCGCCAGCGATTTCGAAGCAGAGATGAACGATTTGGAAGAGAAACGTTCAGTACATCGGCAAACCTGCAATCGGAAACATTTGTCGATGCGTCAAGGAGTGTTCTCGTGCGGAGAGTGTGACACTCGGAGTGGAAAGGAGATCTTGAGGCACGGCGATGTCACTGACGATAGGAGCTACACGACAACCGACCGATTCATTTTCAAACTGTCGACGGCGACAACGACGGTGAAGTGCAAAGGGTTCAAAACTGTGCGCCGATGCCTTGGGGAGGTTCCGATAAACCGTTTGTTCACGGTGAAAAATGGAAAGGAGAACAGGAATATGCCTCAAATTCGGTATTCTATTCCGAAGATACATCGTCTCCAAAACAAACAACTTTCCAATACAAACACAACATTTTCAGGTAGATGGACAACAATGTAATGGTGGAGAAATAGTTGGCCCACAAGTATCGCAAACGACGGAACGTCAAACTCGGTCGAAATCCCATAACGGTCATCAAGATCCTCTGCCTTCTGGGCACCCAAATCACCTTCTGCTTCTTGCAAATACTAGGAATCGGGATAGTCTGCACAAATAAGCAAGACTATCCGGATCCTAGGATTTACAAAAAGTTGGAAGGTTGTGAGTCATGATGAACTCGAACAAGGATTCGAGCGTGGTGAGTCTTTACCCAACTTATGTTTTCAAGAGAGAAAAGCTGTCCCTGACCCCGTCGCCCAAATTTCATCAATTCTCTCTTCCAACATGTTGCACAGAGCTGCCCTACTTACAACAGATGTGCACTTCCTCGTGCTGGGTTAGAGAGTGTTCGAATCATTTAGAAAAATACACTCTGGGTCAACTGTACTAAGCCAGCTGGGACGAATGATGTCAGTGGACTAGAAAGCTTCAGTGACTGCCTGATATGGGTCAGCAGATGTATAGTGCAAGTACGAATAGCTAGGCTAAACTTGAGAGGAAGAATGAATGGACTGGTGGTACTAAACTGACAAGAGCAGGGTGATTGAACATAGTGAAGTCGTCGGAAGATCGTATGACAACTTGCGGCACTTAGGGATTTAGGGAGTGAATATTTTTTCCTACTCAAAACGCTTTGGAAAGGGAAAAGTGTGAACTTCTTGCACGAGATCGATCGATACGCCTCTAACATGCTGAAACTCCATTCCTCCACCCAAAATCTCGGAAATGCCTGTTATGATTCATAGGCCAAACTATTCATCTCGCCAAGTGTCAGATTCTCGTTTTGTCTCTGAAATTTACTATTCCATTCTGTTTTCGTAATTCTAACCCGAGTCAGTACATATCTGATGTGCACTTGTAGCCAAGAACATGTGGGTAGTACATGAAGCCTCAGACGGAACGATTGACCCATAAACGTCATCTGTCTGTGGGTATTTCTAAAATGATGTCACCTAGTATGAAACGGAGGGAAATTGGAGTCTCGAGTACAAGAAAGCTTTGGGTCAGAAGGAACACCTTGAAGAAATTTTCAGGTCCAGAGAATTCCAGATTTTGAACAGAATCTATCCATGATTCATAACTTTTGTCTGTTGCCCTTCTTCCTCTTCAATTTCTCCGCCTTTCCTCCTTTTTCCGATTTCCCCTATCTCCAGTCTGTGGCAATCTTTGAGCGTTAGCCCAATCGTTTTTCAGTATTTGTTTTCATGTTCAACCGCAGCAAACTTTTCATAATGTTAGTCACAATCTCGATTTGACAGAACTCGAGATGTTGTATCATGAGGAAGGGGGAACGAAGTGCAAACACACCTGTCATGGAGTATGTCTCGGTCCCGTCGACAGAGAAGTTTCAAGAGTATAGTATAGTGGTGCCTGGTAGATACGACAGCTGGGATGATGTCCTCTTCCAATTTTCCATCAACTTTACGATTCAAAATTGCTAATTTCACTAGGGGACTGAAAGTTTCTTGGAAAATCTTGAAAAACCTTGTGTCTAATTATGAGTCAGCACCTTCATAACTTTCATAACATAGCTGAAAGGAAACGGTGTCCAAGATTCCAAGAAACCGTGAAAATTTTGGGAGAAAGACGAGATTTTCCATGTATTCATGTTCCGGACTAGTTCTATTGGTTTTGCAGCATCGGCTTGGTTTTCTGTGATAAGTTTTCGCGTTTGAAACGCTTGCAAGGAAAGTCCTGATGTAGGTGACACTCTAATTCAAAGTATTCGGCTACAATTCGTTTTCCGTACATTTCATGTCTTCCTCGGGTTATCAGCCAGACTTCTTCTTCCCAAAAACCTTCCACTCCAATCGTGCACATCGGGGTTCATTCGGCAGCTGGAATGATGTCCATTTCCAATTATTCATCAATTTTACAATTGAAAGTGACTATTTTCACAAGGGAACTGAACGTTTCTTGAAAAACGTTGTTTCTAGTTATGAGTCAGCACCTTCTAACTTTCATAACATTGCTGAAAAGAAACGGAGTCTAAGATTCCAAGAAATCTTCAAAATTTCGGGGGAAACACGAGATTTCGCATGAATCCATGTTCCGGATTAGTTCTATCGGTTTAGCAGCATCGGTTTGGCTTCCTGTGAAGAGTTTCCGCATCTGGAACTCGTCCTGAAAGTCCTAATGCCGGTGACACTCTAATTCATAGAATCCGGCTACAATTCGTCTTCCGTACATGTCACGTCTTCCTCGTGATATCGGCTAGACTTCTTTCTCTCCAAAACCTCTCACTTCAATCGGTCACTTCAGGGTTCATTCGGCGCAACCACCAGCTGTTTTCCGTACCAGTCCAAAGGCGGAGCTGACCCAGTTCGACCAGCCGTCGTATTGGCTCCTCCCATCGGAGCCCAGCTCAGTTCCCCCGATGAAATCAGTCATTCAGTTCGGTTCCTCCGACCAGCTCTTCTCTCCTCTTCCTCCCCTCTTCCGATCCTTTTTGGATCTTTCTCAGCTCTCCCGAATTGTCACTGATTCCAGATCTGATACCAAATCGTATCGAGTTCAACTTCCCTGGAACAAATGTTCCCGAAAATCAAGCCCAAAGCCATTGGATGGCTTCTTCTCGCCTTCCTGGTCGTCCCGGTAACCGGACAACTTCTCAACGGTACGTGCGAGCAGCAGCACTGCGGAATGGATGGCGTGTGCCTGACGTACTACAAAGCACAGGAGGAGACATTCTATTGCCAGTTAGTTTATTCATCATTTTCAGTTAGTTTATTCATCATTTTCGATGGGTAGGAACAGACGGGAAAGACAGTTTCAATAAGAGCATGTTGAATAGTAACTGTTCTAAGATTCCGATGAAGCTAGAGACATTTTAGAGCTACTAGTCTAGACCCTCAGTTGAATTCGAGTGCCTACAGCGATGATGTTTCTAGTACAGTGTCCCTTCCCTTTTTTCGCAATGAAACTATAAGTTTTAGCCCTCTGGGATAACCAGAACATCGGTACTGTAGATCCCCTTATCCCCATGCCCATCTGAACATCAAAACAACTTTTGCCATTAGAAAAAGATAAAATCTCACTCATTTGCCGCATTTTGAGCACAAAATAGATATCAAATAACTCAATTTCGATCTATAAATAACGACATCAAAAAGGGGGATATTGTATTTAACAAAGGAGGGCAACAACTTGCGTTGAGCAAACTAACTACACTAAACTGGAGTGTAACAAGATCAGCTGGCTCTTCTACAGTAACCAGAAAACCTAAAACATAGTACTGACAATGATGAGCCATGTCATCTTTCTTTTCCAGATGTAATGACGAAATCGGAGGACCGTTCTGCGAGATGCCGTGCTTGTTGGAGTGCAAACCGGGGCAGAAGTGCGTGATGGACAAATTGGAGAAGGAAATGTGCATCTATGAAGGTACGTTGCGCGTGGTGACAAGATTTTGTGTTTTTGGAGCTTGAAAACACCAATACGTTTTGACATTCAACCTAGATAACAAGAAACAGGAAGAATATAGAAATTTCATCAGTTCTCGCCTCTCATTCTCTGAATTCCGTCCAAAACATTCATGATATCTGTTTTCCTCTCTCAAACTTTCTACCATCCCTTCCGTCATACGCACGCAATCGCTAACACACCGGACCTTTTCTCTCCGTGTTTCTGGGTCTGCTACCCGTGCCGTTCCGGCTGCCAAATGTCGTCATTTTCGCTGCATGTTGTTGTGTCTTGCGTACTTTTGGCCTCTTTTTGAACACGCTTTTTGTGTTTGCCAGGACAATTCCACGGTTTTTGATAACTTCCTGATAATTTCTAGGCTCGAAATATTTCGAAAACGTGAAAATTGTACAGTTTTTTGTGAATTCTACGAGAAATCTTCAAATTTCTATCATCTAGCTCTCTTTTACTTTTATTTCAATTGTTTTCAGATGGAAACTACTCCAACATCGAATTCCTGGCAACAAACTGCCCTCCTGGAACCGGAGGTGAATCAACCTCCTCGTTTTCTACGAATAAAACCATTTTTCAGGCTACAACTGCTCGATCCCCATCAATTCGTCCAAAATTGACCCGTGCCTTTCCCTTCCGTGCAACAATGGAACGTGCTTTGCATTTGACGGTGGATATCAATGCTTGTGCCACGACGGATTCTACGGACACCACTGTAGTGAGGGAATGGACCACTGCGTTGATCATCAGTGCCAGCACGGCGCTCCATGCATCAACACTCGCGATGGATACTTCTGTCACTGCCCACTAGGCCGCACTGGAGAATTCTGCGAGCGTCTCTCCTGTCATGGGATGCCGGGCGTCTGCAATCACGGAGAGTGTATTGACGTCCAAAGACCCTCAAAAGGAAGGCAGACATTCTGGTGCGAGTGCAATGCCGGCTACGAAGGAGAGTTCTGCACCCGAGACGTGGACGAGTGTCTTGAGAAGCCATGCTACCACAACGGAACATGCGTCAATCTTCACGGCTCCTACCGATGTGACTGCCTTCCCGGCTACTCCGGATCACGCTGCGAGTCCTATCAGGATCTCTGCAAGTACGTCAACTGCCAGAACAACGGAACCTGCGTGCACACTAGTGACCGTGAGCCCGTCTGCATGTGTCCTTTCGGATTTGTCGGACCTTTCTGCGAGAAGCCGTGTCATGAAGGATTCGGAGGAATGAATTGCGATATACCGGTCAACACGGAAATCTGCATGTGGGGACTGCCGTTATGCCACAACGAAGGGAAATGCATCAACGGATTGTGCGTCTGCTCTCCGGATTACATCGGAGATGCCTGCGAGTACACTCGGAAGGAGTATGCAGCTTATAGAAGAACTTGTGACATGGATCCATGCAGTAACAATGCAACTTGCATTGACGTACCAGGACAGCTCGGCTATTTCTGTCAGTGCGAGCCGGGATTTGCCGGAGACCGATGTGAGATTCCTATTAGTAAGTTTCAAGTGTACTAGAACATCACTCCCACCAAATCCTGTTTTCAGACGTCTGCATCCACAAGCCCTGCCTCAACAACGGGAAGTGCACCTCCACCGACGCCAAGGTAACTTGCGAGTGCCTGCCGGGATTCGAGGGAAGCTTATGCGAGAAGAGGATTGAATGCGACCGAAACCCATGCAACAACAGCGGAGTTTGCAAGAAGCGTGGCGACAACTTCTACTGCGAATGTCCTCTCGGATTCTCTGGGAGGTATTGCGAAGATGTCGGCGTCGATGAGTTCAAAAAGTGAGTGCCAGAGTCGAAAGCCTTCCAGTGACCACTCGAGTTTCAGAGTCGTCAACTCCATGTGCGCCGCTCGAAACTGCTCCGCCATCGCTGGAAATGGTCATTGCGATGAGGAATGCAACCTGGTACAATGCCACTTTGACGGAGGAGACTGCTCCGGTGGTCAAGTCCCGTTCTCCAAGTGTCCGTTCGACTGTGCTCATCTTTTCAACGATGGAGTCTGTCACCCGGAATGCAACCGAGAGGAGTGTCTCTTTGACGGATTCGACTGCAATCCAAATGTTCTTCGTTGCCCGATCAGAATCCGGAAGCATTGCGCTACCCACTTCGGCGATGGACACTGCGACATGGAATGCAACTCTCAAGCATGCGGATTCGACGGTGGAGACTGTAACTCCAAGTTCTTCGACGCCATCATTCTCAGCAACATCCGAGTCGTCATTGACATGGATCCGAAGCAGTTCCAAGAAGTCGGCGGGAAAACTATGATGGAACTCAGCACCGACCTGAACATGACCATCCGAATTCAAAATGACGAGGAAGGTCCGATGGTGTTCAAATGGAATGGATTCCAGGAACTCGACCGGATTCCGATGCATCAAGAGAATCTCAAGCCCTACCGACCACCATTCTTCGCAAAGAAAGCGGATTTCACCACAGTCGCCTACTTGGAAGTCACTGCAGTCCACGAGGGAATCGGATTCTTCACCAGCTCCCAAAGCGTCGTCGATTTGATTGGAGCTCACCTAGCTCAGAATCACGTGAGTACAAAAATAACGAACATTCACTTCATCTCATGTTTCAGGGCAAGTACGCATTCGGAATTCCGATTTCTGAGGCGTTGGTCTCAGTGAAGCATTCACCGACACTCACTGTCGACGACTCTGTGATTGCCATCATCGTCACCATCACATTCCTCCTCTTCCTGATCATGATCCTCTTCGTCTGCTTCGTGAAGGAGAAGCGCAAGAGAAAACAGTTTGAGCACCAACACAAGAAGCCGTCGCTCTGGATTCCAAGCCTCTGCACCAACAAGCTGACGGACTCGACTGAACAACTGACGATGGAGCGGGTCGAGGAGCTTACCGAGAAGTCCAGCGTGACCGAGGATTGGAGATCCAATGGACACCATTCTCTGCTGAGTTTCGCGCTCGACCAAGAGGATCCGTCGAAGAGATTCGGCGTCACCTTCGACATAAAGTGAGTTGATTCGTCTCTGAACCAGTGAAACCTTGTTTTTTTTTCAGCCCGCTGCACCGGGAGGCTGCAAGCTGCGATGCGATCAAGATGAAGCTCACCTATCACGGTGTCAATCAAATCGACTTCAAGACCAGAAGAACGGTTCTGCATTTCCTGGCCGCCAACGCTAATGGCAAGAATGAGATCATGTTGCCTGCGGAGCTGACCGACTGCATTGATGCCGGAGCCAACGTCGATGCCCAAGACATTGAGGGAAACACTCCCCTCATCCTGTCGGTTGTCGCTCGCAGAATTCAACTCGTCAGCGCCCTTCTCATCAAAGGAGCTGATCCGACCATCGCCAATGGATGGGGCAGAACGGCTCTCCACATCGCCGCCTCCAACAAGGATCTCTCCATGATGAAGCATCTGCTTGGTGACGAGAGAGTTCGAGCCAATATCGATGAAGTCGACAAGTTCGGGATGACGGCCCTGATGATCGTGGCGTGCTGTGCTGGAGACAACAACGTTCAAATCGCCAAGTTGCTCTTTCTTCAAGGAGCTGAAGTAAACGTGAATGGAGTGGAAATCGAGGGAACTTTTGGCTTCACCGGAAGAACCGCATTGCACTTCGCCGCCCTCATCGGAGATGTGCCAATGGTTCGCTTGCTGATCCAGTACAACGCCGACTTGAACGTTTTGGATATCGCCGGCCAGACTCCATTGATGCTCGCTGCCAGCGAAGGCCACAGAATGGTCGTTGAATATCTCGTCGCAAATTTCGCAGTCCTCACCATGGCCGACAGAAACAACAAGACCGCCGCCCAACTCGCTCGTCTCAACTTCCACCGTGCAATTGCCGAGTACATTGAGGAGAAGGACAATGACTGGGAGCACACAGAAGCCATCCTCAAACAGAGAAGCCGTGGACCACCGCCAGCACCAATCCCGTCCAGGAAGGTGTATACCATCATTGGCCGCAGCCCAACTCCCTGGGTCACCTCAAACAGCTTGATGACTCCTTCGACGTCTGCTCCTCAGAGCCCGAGTCCAAGCTCGCCCACGTACAGCATCGCCTCCACACAATTCGTGAGTTTTTTCAAACACCGGGTTGACATTTCAAAACGTTTCTTTTCTTCCAGCTCCCGCCACTTCCAAACCCCATGGATGCATGTTTCGATAGGACCGACCGCAGCGTCTACGTCTAATGCTCCCGGACTCCAATGAACTCGTCAAACGCCCCGATTCCCCAGCGCACACCCCTCTTCTCCCGAAAACTGTTCCATCGTCTTGTACTGAAATGTTGTAAACTTCCACATCCGTTCCTTCATTCATTGTACTCTGGCCAAGTATTATTCCCGTTCTTTCTCTGAAACTCCCCAAATCCCCTTCACCATGTTTTGTTCTCCTGAAATGTATTATTATCGTGTACCAAGACTTTGTATTCTAAGCTTTTCCCACTTTTTTGTATTCTACTTCAGTAACAACTCATGTGTTCAACTTTTTCCCCGTGTTCCCCATGTTCATCTTCACCCCCCGTGCTTCCATTTCTTTCACTTCTCCTAACTTCTTTGCCCTATTCCTGTCCCTGACCCCGTCTTCCCTAATTTCCATCCCTGACTCTCATTTCGGACTCCTGTGCCTAACTACTGTAACCCGTGCCTTCTTCTACTTCTTGTATAATGTACTCGGTTCTATCCCAAGCTTTCCCTTTTCTATCGCTTGTCTTCCGTCGCATTTTCCTATTGTCAGTTCCTAAATCGATGAAGTAATCTGCATGAGCGCAAACTTTCACCACGGTCAAGTTCAAACTATTTTCACAGCTACAGTGAGAATAGCTTCAACATGACCGCGGCGAAAGTTTTGAACAGAGCCACCGCACCCATGCAAATTACTGCACCGACTTATGAACATAGCATTCCGCTCTCCTTTCTCCAATTTCCAACTCCCGTTCAAATGTCATCCAATGAACCTTTCGTTTGGAATTGACTACTTGGATTTGAAGAGACTATCGGGTCTAGCCAAGAAGTACTGGTTCACTTTCAGAAGATATCACGGCTGCTGCCTAGCTCAGAGTATCTACGACTTGTGAAAGCTACGCGACATGTCAGAAGTACCGTAATCGGCTTGCGGATGAACTTACAAATACGAGAATAGTTCTAGTCAAATAATTTATTGTAAAGGTTGGTAAGGTGCAAAGGTGCAATTCGGTGAGGTCAGGAAGAAATGAGAAGAGTATTATGTGCGACTTCTTACTGAAAGAATCGGCAAAGGCACAGAGTATCGTCCTCGCGAGAAGAAGTCGGATGGATGCAGAGTGCGCTGTATTTTGGATCAAACTCAGAATCTTCCTGATCGAAACTGTCGAAAGGGTAGTCCAGTGCAGGGTCAGCTAATGGCCGGTCGTTTGGTGCAAGGTCGTCCGGTGCAGAGTCGTCTAGGTCATGGTCGTCTGGAACTTGATCTTCTGATGCCGAGTCTTCTGGTGCAGAATCATCCACTGCATGGTCATTTGGTGCGAGATCTTCCGGTGCAGGATCGTTCGGGATGTCGATGAGATCACCGTCACGGTTTCCGGGAGGATCACCATTCGCGACGTTTGGAATAGGACCGATCGGGACCTCACGCTCGATACTCTGCACCAAGAACGTTTTCCAGCAAGTCCATTCCTCCGGATAACACTTCTCCATAGTTCGTCGTTCCGTCGGTAGATTCTTCGCAATCATTCGGACGAGACTGTAAGGGGAGTAGATTTCAAAGATGGCGTGAAGGCCTGGGAAGTTTCCGTTTGGGATCCACTGAAAAAAAGGAAATTTGAAATTCGAAGCACAAAAATAGTATACCGTAAAGTTCGCCCTTTTGAAGGCAATCAAGTTTACATTTTTGTTGTGAGCGTCTCTTGCTTTAGACAAAAACGTACCGTCGACTCTGACAAAGCCGTTCCTGAAATAAGCATGATAATCTGGTGAAAAAAAGAAGTGCACATACCCGCCACCAATACTAAACCATTGGTTCGCGATGAAAAACTCTCCGATTCGTAGAGGGTGGATTGCGGTCTCTTCCACAAAGCCTAAACCACATAACTGCGTTGTTAGACTCACAAGGATCATACAGTGTGTTAAAGGTTATTAAGACACCCCCTGAAAACGTCATTGTGGCTTTCAGAGGCAAGATAGAAAAAATCTGTGAATGCAGTTCTTTTTCCCTTGGTCTCAAACATATGCACCATAATTTTCATTCTGATCGGTGCTCCGTGGGCTCCAGGAGCCAACATGGGTGCTCTGAAAAGTGTTAACAGTTATTACGACACCCCCATTTTTGGCGAAATTTGAAAATTTTTTGTGATTTTTTTGGGTTTAGTTGTGCTTAAAAATAAGTTTGTGTGTTGTTCATGATAATTCCGTAAAAATATACTGGCTGTCGTACTTGGAAAATATATCTAAAATTAGCCGAAAATGCTGAAAAGTGCCGTTTTTAGCGATTTTTGACAATTTTTCAGTATTTCTCGAGATACAAAAATTTTCGGATGCTCTGTTGGATAAAAAATGTGTTTTCACGTATTCTTGAACCCATTGCAGTTTGAGCCCCTGTCTCAATAATTTCTGATCCGTCCTCACAATCACTTATTTCTCCCAAAGCTGAAAACCGCAAAAATTGAAAAACTTGATTTTTTTAAAAAGTCAGGAGACAGAAGAAAGTTGGTTATTCCGACTAAAACAGAGTAGAAATTCAGTTTTTATCTCATTTCGAGCGGTTTCACTACGGTTTCACTACGGTTTTCGAGCCATTTCCATCAAAAATCCTACCTGTCGTAACCACTGGTCAGTTAAGCGACTGTGAGGACGGATCAGAAATTATTGAGACAGGGGCTCAAGCTGCAATGGGTTCAAGAATACGTGAAAACACATTTTTTATTTAACAGAGCATCCGAAAATGTTTGTATCTCGAGAAATACTCAAAAATTGTCAAAAATCGCTAAAAACGGCACTTTTCAGCATTTTCGGCTAATTTTAGATATATTTTCCAAGTACGACAGCCAGTATATTTTTACGGAATTGTTATAAAGAACACACAAACTTATTTTTAAGCACAACTAAACCCAAAAAAATCACAAAAAATTTTCAAATTTCACCAAAAATGGGGGTGTCGTAATAACTGTTAACACTTTTCAGAGCACCCATGTTGGCTCCTGGAGCCCACGGAGCACCGATCAGAATGAAAATTATGGTGCATAGGTTTGAGACCAAGGGAAAAAGAACTGCATTCACAGATTTTTTCTATCTTGCCTCTGAAAGCCACAATGACGTTTTCAGGGGGTGTCGTAATAACCTTTAACACACTGTACTTACTCTTGACGAAGAAGGGAAGTTCCGTACTTCTCGAATCCTCATTATTGGATGAGAACTGCACGACTTTTGTATAGATGAAGTCTGCATACAAGAATGCAAATGCAGAGGTGTGTGGCACTCTGGGGTGGGCCGCAACGCCCTGGACGATTCCCATCTGATGGGCTGAAAAAAGGAAACATTTGGTGTTTAGAAGACTTTCTCTGCACCTATTTCGAGCAGGAATCTGCCGAATCCTTGCCGGCGAAAAGGCCGAAGAACGATGATTGTGTCGAGGAGGTGCTCCTGGCTGTGTTTCTCCTGAAATATGAATGGTACGGTAACCCGGAATTACGGCGTTTCATATACCTTCGTGAAGAAACCGACGAGCTTTTCCAAATGTTTTTGTTTTTTGTACAAAACATAAAACATCTGATTCTCGAACTGGTTAATGACGTCACCGAGGAAGCCTTGGAGCACACTTTTCCCGTACTTGGACAGAGTTTGACAGTACTCTCTGGAAAATTAGGAATCATATCTCACACAAGAGCTAATCTCAACCTTGCATTCTCCGGGTCAAACTCGAAGACTTTGATGCTGTTATGCTCGTAGATCTTGGCCTCGTCACTGGACCTCAATCCTCGCTGTAAGACACTCTGAAACGTGAAAAATCCCTACTCATCTACTACATACCACGAGTTTCTCGCACTCCTCCTCGCTGGGAAGCGGGCCAGATTCCGGTTCAGGAAGAGTTTCGGAATAGGTGATCAGAGAGCAGTTCTTCGACTTCAGATAATGACCCCAGTAGGTTTGAGGAACTGTCTCATTTGCTTTAACAGTGATTGAAAGGGCGGTTGAATCTTGTGCTGATTCTGACATCTGAAAAATGAGTGTATGTCACACAGTGCAAAGATCCGGAAACTGGAAAAAGAAAAAAACGGGAGAATTCAACGAATACGCTCAGAAAATCTCGTTCTTATAAACAACTTTCTATGATAAGAAGGAGGAGCTCACCAATGCCGAAACTCATGTCGGATAGAGGAGCACGCGGTGAAGATTGAAACCAAGTGCACCCTCTAATTAGTACGTGTTTTCAAAGAGTACGAAAACTCGTGGCCGTGGGAGTGGGAGTAATTGCGGAGTACACCTATAAGTCGAGCTCGTGGTGTCCTTCTCAAAATTTGGCAGCCTGTAATTAGAATTCGTGGTTGGGTTTGTCCGGAATGAAACTCGAAACGTACATGAGGCTGTGAGGGGAAGAGCAGAGGAAATATGTCCGAAAGTGCCTTGTTACGGAAAGTACTGACACAACCTGCATTGTTGTAGCCTGAGGCATGAGCTGGGCAAGGCTGAAATATTCCTGTTAGAAGTGACAAAGGTCGAAGAAAACACTTTCATTTTCCACCAGATTATCAAATGCTCAACTCCAATCAGTTCATAGTATTCTCAAAGAACCCAGAATTCAATCACGTCTATTCACAGATACAAAGCTAATTTGAGAGACACAATACGAACAACTCAAAAGAAAATGTCACAGAAGCATTGAGAGGGCGAGGATCCTGGTTGATCACAGAAACTGTGGATGTGATCCTCGATGAGTTTTCTTCCCTTCTTCCAATTCTCGATGTCAAAACGTTTGTCCGCCGTATATAAATTGTTTCCGAGCTCGGCGTTGATGTTGTGGCGTTGTATGGTGATTTCCTCGATGACCTCAGCAATCGGCCAGCTTTTGGAAATTTGGTACTCGGAGAACATTGGGGAGAACTTGTTTGGTTTCCACTGAAAGTTTCACGTTTTTGTAAACCAATGACATTGTCATTTTTCTTACCTTGAGTGACGGTTTGTCAAATTTAGAGTAGCGTCCACGAGTTTCCGAGAACCGGCGATGATCTTGAAGCTGTTTCTTGCTAACTTTCAGCGTCAAATGTCTGAAAATGAGTTCATGATGAAAGTTTCACAACGTCACAATACCCATTCTCTTGGTCAATCCACTTCTGATTCACAAGGATTTCAGCGAGATGGCTCGGATGGAAAGAGGTCTTCTCCGCCAGTTCTGAAATACAGTTTTTGTTTGACAGGCGCTTCGATGACACTTACCCATCAAAAACATATTCAGGTTCTTTTTCTCGACTCCATCCTGTTTGGATAAGTACTGTGCAGTGGTATCAAGAACCAAATTCTGGTAAACTTCGAAAAACTCCGAGTCCCACGGACGCTCTGCATGTCCGATGATCTTCTGGGTGACGGCCATTTGGTATGCTAAATGTTCAGTGTGATGGATGTCTTCTGCTCATAACTTACCTATGGCAAGCATGAAAGTGTCGAATCCCATATGCATGTACCAGCGGAACAGCCACATTCCTTCGAACACGTTGACCTTGCCATTTTTCTCCTGCAAGGCCATGTACAGTAAGCAGTCAGGTAATTGATCCCGTGAACATACCTTTGTGAAGAATCCAACAGGAACATTTCCATTGTAGCAATTCCTCACCACCAGGTACACCATATGGCGTTTCTCGATGTCCGCGAACTTCTCACTGTCAGGCCCCAAAGTGCGCACTTTGTGAACTTTTCCGTATCCGAAGAGGTTATTGCAATACGCACTGAAAATGGTTTTGTAGAAAGTCTACATGAAAAGGTGTACCTGTCAATGTCCGGGTCGATCTCGTAGACTTGAACTTCGTCATGAGAGTAAATGAGCAATCCCGGAGTGCGATCTCTCCATTCACATTCTTCATTTTTCTGGAAAATTGGGATGAAATTCTTCTACGTTTTCATATTTCTCACCAAGTGCTCTCCAATAGTCTGTTGATCGCCACAATGAAAGCAGAACGGGCACCAAATGCCAAAATGACCCGGCTGAACGACCATCTCTTTATAGGCGTCGAGTGACACTCCTTTTAATGGACGATACATGATGAAAAGAGGTCGGACGTTTTCAAAATCTGATTCCAATTTCGCTTCTACTGTGACACGCGCAATGATTGTGTTGGACTTTGTCTTGCGCTCCATGATTCTGAAAATTTAAAAGTGTCTTCAAAAGTATAGAAAGGGACATAGATCAAATAATGCGAGTAACAAGGTCCTAGCCCTTCAACTTGTATAGAGCATGTGGTCAAGAAGACGAGAGAGGGAGATAAGAAAGGCGAAGTGAAAGATTCCCACACTCCATAACAATCATATCTCTTGCGGGTATCTCGACGCCAAATAGATACCCGTTTGAAAGGTACACGGAGAGAATAGGTCGTGCACATGAGAAAAGAAGGTAACAAGAGACAAACGGTGCTTTGAAATAGCTGCTGCCTTCAGCTGGCTTTTGACTTCCACGACTTTTCATTGTGTTGAATAAACATTGATCGGAAGGAAAAGTAGAAAACGGGGCAGTAAAAAAAACATTCGACAGGGGAACGGTGGTAGAAAAAAGAAACCGCGGAAAAGAGAGGTTGTTATGCATGTTCTGGATGGAAAAAGAGAAAAGTGGAGATACAATATGAGAGAGAATCGATTGAGCAGAATTAACTAAACCAGACAAAAGAGATAATATTGACGTTCCCGGCGGGTCACCTGATGAGTCTCGAAGCGAAAATGGTCGCCTGCTGGTGGACGCCTGCTAGGCAGGGCAGCCGTTTACCGGCAGTGTGTAATCTTTTTTATGAGAACGGGTAAAAATGATTGTGGTAACTGACCGTTTAATTTCAGCAGGTTCTATCACTTTTTGAGAAAATTGAAGTGGTTTTAGAAAGAAACGTTTGGAAGCCGAATAAAGGGGATTTTTCACTGAATATGGGGAGAAACGACGAGAGTTTTATGAAAAAGTGTTTGAACGCATGGTTTCTTACTTCTTACAGAAATATATTCTCCTTTCTTCCATTCACTCGCAAACGTTAAAAGGAAAACAGTGAAAATGAGTGAACCAGTCAGTTCTTATCATTCCCTACTATTTGTATAAGTCGATAAAGAGAACATACGACCGAGAAACACAGAGTAGAATGATAAGAGTTGGCAATTTATGAAAAAAAACAGAATCGTATAGTGGACGGACACGAGTTTAGAAACTTGTAAAATCGATGGGACAAATGGGGAAGAGTGACTGGGAACGTTGGATTACGATGAGTTGGGTCGTAGGATTAGAAAATTTACACGAAATGAAACTTGTCTAGGGAAAAGATATCACTTATTTCTCTCTTCAGTCATTTCCTGGCTGTTGGGGTGATTTGGACTTTGAAGGAACGCCCGTCGGCTCATTATCATCATGATACGTCGTCAGCACCGATTCCAACAGCTTGTTCGCAAGTTAATGCTTTGGTTCCTTCAGATTCACCCAATCCTGGGTCGTCATAACGACTCGTTGGTGAGCCATCAGGAATCTGAAAAAGATATGCTTCAGATAGTCCGCTATGTACGTGTTAGAGAAAATTGCGATGTTTGTCACGTTTTTCAGACTGATCGTTTGGGCGATGAGGCTTTCGAGTTAGTCCTTGAGAATCAGATCAGAGAGAAGGAGTTGAGAACCAAGGAAGTAATGAAGAGAGATATTCTCATCTACAGTTATTGTATCAAACCGCTGTATCGTGCCTGAAACCGCTTGCTCATCAACTTCATGAGGAGTCTACCGTAGTTGAGATTTTCATGACGCATTATACGTATTTGTCTATTTTTTCGTGGCGAGGCTTGGTCCGGCAACCTCCCTCTGATTCACAATTGTCGTGAGAAAAAAACACAATACTCGATTGCGAAACAAGCAAAGGCCGGCAGTCACTTTACTTCACCCAATCTTTCTCCTGTTATCGCCTCCCTTTCTCTCCCAAAACTTCAAGGCCATCAGCTTCTTATCCACGTGCCGCTTCGCAAGCGAGATGTACTCCGAATATACTTCGATCACGCGCCTTTCTCTCATTATCGCCTCGCTTTCCCTCTTCTGAGATTAACTCTATGTTTACCTCCCCGTTTTTCGCATTTGACCTGCCAAAAATTACGTTAATTTTCTCATAAAAAGATGCCAAACGCGAGTTAGGCGATACGTCACACAGCCAGGCAGCTTCGGTATATCAACATTGGCATGATGTGCTAGACAGCAAATTGCACCCCATTTAGTCACATTCTCTCATTCTTTCCCTTTTTCTTTTTTGAACTCATTTTGCTCTATTTTGATTGGACTGTCCAATCTCACAGTACTTTCTTTCTCTCTCTCTCCGTATCCTCGAAAGCTAGATTCTGGGTTCTGTTACAAGGCCTCGAAGCCACTTGTATTTTGTCTTTTGCACCTCTTGTCTGGTCCGTCCGCAATGTGCGGAATGTTTCGTATTCTTCGCGCAGCTGCAAAACAACTGTTCGTCGCTTCAGACTGTTTACCGCTTCACTCTTTTGTTGCTTATGCCTTCTGTCGCGTACTCCGTTTCTTCTTTCTGATTTTTCTCCTGGTTATACAACTTTTTGGTTTTCAGATGACAAACAGATCTAAAGTACAGGAAGAGATAAGAGCTGTTCAGCAGATACAATGTGACCAGAAGAACCATCATGCGGAGGTTAAAACTCTAATTCAATCCCACTCCCAATTTCTCTCGATATTTCAGGTTCTGCTCGGTTGGAACAATGTGAACATCTTCAGTTCCCAAACGCGCAGAGCTATCCTTGCTGCCAAGGCATCCGGTACTCTCGCCATGTGGGAGATCAATAACTTCGTGAGCGCTGGAAGGATCCCAATGTTCATGCCCAGCTACTACGACGAGTTCCCGCCGTTGATGGGAGCTGCATCGATGGCAACCGGGAGCGGCGGAGAACACGGGACTTCGCAGCCAAGTGGACCTCTGGTGCCGGCGTCCGGACCACAGACCCCTCCAATCACTCCAAAGGACTACTTCATCGTCATCAACGGAGAACAAATCCAGATCGGAGGGAAGTCTAAATGGCCGCCAGGTGCACTCGACCACTTCCGCTCTAATCTGAAAAAGTGGGTTTTTTGATAATATTGGCATCCGAAAGTTATTGTTTGCAGGGAGAATCCGGAGACATCCGCCAACGTTCAGAACAGCGTGAAGAGCCTCCCCAGCAACGGCACACTTGCGGAGCCACCTGTTTTGGCTGCTGCTTCCAGTGCATCCGAGCGTGCTGTGTCCGCCGGCGAGGCGCTGGAGAACTCGCCCCAGAAGAAGTGAGTGACATGGAATCGCATGACGTGATACACTGTCAAGTATTCCAGGTCGGCGCTGCCCCTTCTCCCAAAGACTCCAACTGGACCGACCTCAAGTGCGGACATGGAGCATGCCGCGTCCTCGTCGGGACAACAAAGCTCGAAACAGAAGACCGCGAGCGAGGCGCTGCAGAACTCGCCCCAGAAGAAGTGAGTGACATGGAATTGCATGACGTGATACACTGTCAATTGTTCCAGGTCGGGGCTGCCCCTTCCCCCGAAGACCCCATCTGAGCCGACCTCAAGTGCGGACATGAAGCATGCCGCGTCCACGTCGGGACAGCAAAGTTCCGGAAAACCAATGCAGAAAACCGCGGGCGAGGCGCTGCACATGAGCACATCTCAGAAGACGTGAGTAACAGGGAATCTCGTGATTTTTTGTTGCATACTCTCTCTTGTTACAGGTCTGTGCCGCCACTCGCTCCGAAGACTCCGAATGAGCCAAGCTCGACCCAGACGGCTCCAAGTCCGCTGGTTGCGTCCTTTTCGAGCAAGCAAGACTCAACTGTGAAGAAGACGCAGGAGAAGTGAGTTCTTTCAGCCAAGACAGTGTTCTCTACAATAAAAGTAGGCAATTCAAAACACCTTCCCATTTTCAGACCGGTTGATCCCGATTGGCCAACTCTATTGGAGGGAAGCACTTTCAAGAAGAACGGATCGACATCTCAGAAGCCACTTTTTTCGGCCGCTACCCAGCCATCCAGCGCACTCAAGCTTGTCAAGTCCGAGCGTGCTATCTCCTTGGGCGAGACGCTGCCAAGCACGTCCCAGAAGAAGTAAGTGTTGTGAAAATTTCTGTTACACACTGTTAATTGATACAGGTCGACGCCACCACTTCTCGCGAAGAGCCCTACTGTGTCAACCTCGGAGAAGACGGTCTCAGGAGGGCAGACTCCGTCTTCGTCGGCGAAGAACCCCGCGACCACCAAGCCGAATCCAGAGAAGTAAGCGTTTCCGACCAAACAGCGCTCTGTCTAAACGGAGAGAAAGTAATTCAACACACTTTTAATCTTTCAGGACTGTTCTTCGCGTTCGCCCGAACCCACCGAAGGAGAAGACAGTCGACAAGGATGGATTCGAAGTGGTCCCGCCGAGAAAGTAAGAGTTTCCTTGTGTATTGTGGTTTTCATAAGCTGTTTCAGGTCCGCACCACCGAAAAAAGCCGAAGATCTGAAGAAGGAGAACGCTTCTCGTCCAGCTGCCACTACTCCGCCGAGCGAACAATCCGCTTCGTCGTCGTCATCTTCAGCGCCGCCGCCGTCGCAGCTCGTCGAGCCGACGCCGTCTTCGTCTTCTTCGGAGACGAAGAAGAAGGACAAGAAGAAGAAGAAGAAGACTGCCGAACCGGAGGAGTCGGAGGACGATCTTCTCGACCGCCTCATGGCCGAGAACTTGGCGATGAAGGAGCGCGTCATCGCCGAGAGAAGAGCAAAGCGCGCTCAAAAAGAGGCCTCCGTCGAGCCCTCTCCAGTCGCCGTCGCCGAGGAAGTCGCTCCTCCGGTGAACCCGATCCCTGCCCAGCTCCAGATGGCGATGATTCAACATAGTGAGATTGATTATTTCTGCTATTTTTCACTTTAACTTTCAGAAATTGATCGCCTTGAGCAGAAGAGACCGGCAGGGATTCGGACCTTCACCCTGAGGACCGACACCCTCGAAGAGGCCGAAGCAATCCGGAATGGACTCGGCCAATGTAAGAACATTAACAGTAGTTTGAGTGGATTGAGTTGTTCTATTTTCAGTTGGAGGATATAATTTCTCCATAAGCCGCCTTCCGGACACCAATCCCGAGGAGACGTGCGCCGAAGTTAAGGAAACCAAATAAATGTTCTTCTTGTTTAACTTGTATTCTATTTTAAAAGAAAAATGAATCAATTTTTCGTATATTCCCGCTTGAAACCGCGGAATAGCACATAAATGGCAGATGCTCGAAGGGGAGCTGGGGAATAAGTATGAAACCGAGAGTGTAGTTTCAGTTTAGGCAGGACACTTTTCTGAAAATTCCTCAAATGCAAATCTTGTCGGCTCATTGCCCTATTCTTCCGTTGGTCGACTTGTGGTTGGCTTCGACCACTGCGAGCAAGCAAACCTACCGTGTGCCACCCAGTACATGAGTCAGCGCCGTCACCCTCTCGCCATCGACCTATATGCATACTCATCAACGCATCACCCAGCACCACTGATACCGTATCACCAACCACGGGTGTCAACTTGACTCTTCGATACAGACCAGAGATTCTCAAAGAGTTTAAGAATACCTTGAGATTCTTATTGAAATGAAATAATTTCAGAAAAACTGTAGAGACACAACATGGTGTTTCATTTCCTGGCTCATTTCGAATTGGACAAAGACCACAGACCCACTTGGACAATCTGCCGAAACATGGACGTTCCGAGCGAAGAATGAAACTGTCTGGACCCGTTTCGAAAGAGTGGTCGTCGGCAGGTCTTCCGCCAATTCGATCGCCTCCACTTCTCCCTGTGCTCCCACACACAGAGAATCCCTTCAGTTCGTCCCCGTCGGCCCAATTTTCAGCGTTTCACTTGAAAGCTCTCCGTTTTCTCAACAAATTTTTTCGAGGTTACTCATTCAGAGTTTTTTCTTCAAATTGTCTCCCCTCTCTCCTCTTCTTGTTGTCTCTAGACGTATGTTTTGTTTCATGACTCCCCGATCGTTACGAAATTATTCACCGACAAAATTTGCGTCTTTTCCCGTGTTTTTGTGCGATTCGCTTCATTCTTTGTCTTTTATCACGCCTAAAACACTGACTTTTCATCTTGAAAGATTGAATTCTGGTCTACTGAATAAACCGTAAGCATTCTGAATTAACTTTCTGTCCTTGAGCCGTTTCTCAACTGACATGTACTCCAAAATCACTTCGAACCCTTATCGATTTCCGTTGGCGCCTTCCCAATCCCATTTGTTGCATGTGACCTGCCAAATATCGCGTTGATTTCCTCATAAAAATAATGTGAAACGCGAGCTGGGAAGCGTTTCTTTAGTTTTACACAACGCAGGGCCGATTTGGTATATCAACATTGAAACGGTGTGCGAGGCGGCAAAAGGCACGCCATTCCGTCACATGCTCTCGCTTCCTTCCTCTTGTTTTTACCGAATTTTTCTTCTCTATACCAGCTGACACTAACAAACTGTCCGATCTATCTGTTGCTTCTCTCTCTCTCTCCGTATTCTCAAAAGCCACTTTCTGGCTTCTGTTATATAACCTCGAAGCCACTCCTACTTCTGTTGTCTGGTCCGTCCTTTCGGATTGTGCGCAGAGTGTTTCGTATCCGTCGCGCAGCTGCAAAACAACTGTTCATCTCTTCGTACTGTTTACCGCTTCTGCCTTCTGTTGTCAAAGCTTCTCGTAGTACTTCTTCTCTTTCTCTCAACAACATCCTATCGAGTAAATCAATTTTCTGTTTTTAGATGCCAAAGAAATCTAAACAGCAAAAGGAAATCGCGGCCGCGGAGAAGATCCAAAACGAACAGATGAACCGTCATTCGGAGGTAAGATCCACATTTCAACTTTCTTCCTCAATTCCACTCCAAAGTTCAGATTCTGCGCGGATGGGAGAAGGTCGACTTGCAGGACTCCAACGTTCGCCGGGCCCTCTTGGATGCTGCGAAAGAGGGAAGTCTCGAAAAGTGGGAGGCCACCCAGTTTGTCTGCGGAACGAAGACGACGGAGCTCCAGCCGGACACTCCGTCCAATGACGAGTTCCCGCCGAACACTCCGTCCGATGACGAGTTCCCGCCGCTGAAGGCAACTGGGTCACTGGGAGCTGGAAACAACCTGCCGATGACCGGAACCACGCCGAACTCGATCTTCAAGTACGGATCACCGTCAAAAGCTCCTGGTAACGATGCCCAGATCTCGTCGACCCCTTCCTTCATCGTCATCCAAGGTGAATGCATCCGGATTGGTGGGGAGACGCAGTGGCCACCCGGAACCCTTGAAGTCTTCCGTAAGGAGCTCAAGCAGTGAGTTTTTCTATCAGTTTCAAGACCAAAAGCTTTTGTTCTCCAGGAAGACTCTGGAAATAACCGCCGAAGTCCAGAAGGTTGAAGCGAGTCTCCTTGGCAACGGAACAGTTGCGAAGCCACCTGCTTTGGCCGCTCCCCAGACATCCGGCGCTTCCAAGCTTGTCAAGTCCGATGCAACGGCCACTCGTGTCGTGTCCGCAAGCAATTCGCCTCAGAACACGTCCCAGAAGAAGTGAGGCTGGGAATTGCGTGACTTCGAGTGCACACCAACAGTTATTCCAGGTCTGTGCCGCGCCTTCTTCCGAAGTCTCCAACTGTGTCAGTCTCGAGTGTGGGCAGAGAGCGTGCCGTGTCCTCGTCCTCGTCGGCGAAGCAGGGCTCGCCCGTGAAGGGGAAGAAGGAGAAGTGAGTGAACTCGGTCTAAAAACATATTGGCACGGAGAGAAGGGAAACCAACATCGTTTCAATCTTTCAGGACGGTTCTCCGCGTTCGCCCGAACCCGCCGAAGGAGAAGATGGTCGACGAGGACGGTTTCGAGGTGGTGTCCCCGAAGAAGTGAGAGTTCCTCTGTACACTGAAAAGATGGGAAACTGATGATTTCAGGTCGGCTCCAGCGAAGAAGGCCGATGCTCCGAGAAAGGAGAGAGTTGCTCGTCCGGCTCCTATTGCAACGTCGTCGTCGTTGGCACCGCCGCCGCCGCAGCCTGCCAAACTGACGCCCGCCTCGTCCAACTTGGAGACCTCTCCCAAGAAGAGAGACAAGAAGAAGAAAAAGGCTGGCCCGGAGGAGTCCGAAGACGACATGCTCGCCCGCTTGATCGCGGAGAATTCTGCTATCAAGGAGGCAATGATCGCCCTCGAGGTGGAGGAGATTGTCGAGAAAGAAGCAAAGAAGGCACAGTCCAAGCCTCCGAAGAAACGAGCTCCTGAGCCAGTCACCGACAACGTCGGTCCGCCCAGTCCGATCCCGGATTCATTGACCGCTGCTCTGATTCGTAAAAGTAAGAAAGATTACGTTAGTATTCACAAAATTTTGTGTAATTGCAGAGATAAACCAACTGGAAGGCAAGACAGACAAGCTCGAGTACCACACGGCCGACTTCACCGTTAAAACCGACAGCCTCGAGGAAGCTATCAATATTCGAGAGGAAATCGGATGTAAGAGCATTCTCCTCCTTTTGAGTATAGTTATACATTCACTTTTCAGTGGGATGCCGTTTCACGCTCGTTCGAGGACCCAATGGAGAGCTCGTAAAGATGCCTCCTAACGAAGAGACAAAGAATGAGGACGAGAAGAAGTCCGACAAATAATTCTCTCGCTTCCTGACCAACTCGAACATCCCTTCTCACTATTCGATTCATCGTCAAGCTTTCGAAACTTGTTCCGTCCTCTCATTGGTAAATGATCTTCTCTTCGATACTCTGCCTTTTGTAGCTTTATTTTCTCAAACTGTATTGGAAGTACCTCAACTGAAATTGATTCCCTTTTGCATAATGACAAAATTCCGGAAATTCCGGGAGAAAAGAAGATAAAAAACTTTTCAATTTTCTTACAAATTCATTGATTGAAAATTTGATAAATCAAAAAAAATACCAAAACAACTAAAAACGATCAACAAGTCAATAATTTACCAAGATCGCTTGCCGACTCGTTCCGCTTATCCTCTGTTCTTTTTCTCCACAACATTTTCGATCCTTGTTCATTCCATCTTTTGTCAACTTTCCAAATCCGTGTTCCATCAATTCAATTGCTCCCGCTATTCCCTCTCGAATTGGAAGAGTTGTTGCTGGCACTGAAAAATAGACTTTAACAATCGGCATGATCGGAAGAAGAACTCACTTGTCCGAAGTTTTGCCATTCCACCTCTGACGCCAGTTGGATTATTGATTTTTTTCTTCATCCGTCTTGATGTTGAATCCAATCGGCTCTCTCCAATTCGTTTTGGAGTTGATGAATTGGAAGAGCCGGGCGAAGGTCACATCCTATTTCAGTTCCGCGAGTTGTTCGTTGTCCACCTTCCCCACTCTTTCGAACTGGAAGAGCTGTTGGTGACACTGAAAAACGTTGTTTTAGTCTTGAAAATCAGTTTTTGAAAACTCACTTGTTTCGATCGTTTTCAAAAAGCGGGCGCACCATTCTCCTTGTGACTCCAGGCTCTTTGTGGTTGATGCTTGAATCGAGCATCGTGAACACTCCGAAATTGTAGAAAAAAGGAGAGTAATAGTGTTGCGAATGTCTCGACACACCTGTTCGCGCGTGGGCATGGTGTTTGCGGACCACGCAAAAACACACACAATTCCATGTGGTTGGATCTCGAATTATGTTGAGAACGAAGTGGGCGGTTATCGTGGATTGACTTCGGAATAATCTACTGAAAAACCAGCAGTCAATTTGTGATCGTGGCATTGACTTATAATGACTGACGAAATGACAATGAGTTTCTCTGAAACAAAATTTTCGCTTCGTCACGACTTCCCCTGAAATTCCTTCATCTTCAAGTCTCCTTGCCCCAATTCTCCCATTGGTCAACGTTAGGTTGACCTCGACCACTGCGAGCAAGCAAACTTACCGTGTACCACCCAGTACATGAGTCAGCGCCGTCACCCTCTCGCCATCGACCTACATGCACACTCATCACCCAACACCACTGATACCGTATCACCATGCCTCAAGCCACGCCCCCATTTGCTGGGTATAAAAGGAGTGAACGATCGAGCAACGGTACCTAGTTCGCCGAAATGTCCGGTATGAAATCGGAGTTCGACTGTTTCCCGTCGCCCATATCATCTCCAATGGATGGTTCTCAGTACATGCCCTGTGGAACTGAACACTGCCCTGTCGAAATGAACAACTATCCGGTCGAGCAATACCAACCTGAATCTCATCAATTTACAAGCCCATATCTGAATATTCCCACAACCGTGAGTTTTTGAGTCTTCGATTTTCATTATTTCAATAGTGAGCATTTGAATTTCCAGAAATGGTGTGTTCAGCAGCCAATGAGTATTTCTGCGTTTCCGACCGTTTCAAATGATGAACCCCTTCCTAACCAGCCAGTTCACGAGTTATGTCTTTTCTGCATCCGTCAGCTACAGGTATAAAGTATCCTAATGACATTCTTTTTGAACAAGTCATTTTAGGAAATGAACGCTAACGTCATTTTCAAAAATTCTAACGACGTTGCGGAGCCTTCTTACTTCAAGACCAAGAAGAGAAAGAATTCGCAAGTCGTTTCCGAGCGTCTTGCTCAAATATATGCACCAAAAGATCAAACTCTTCTCGCCCAATTCAATCTTTTGGACAGAGAAGAACGTCTTCGGACAATGAGAACTTTCTTCACCCATTCCAAAATACTCACCACTGCGATCAAGAACATGTGCCAACTGGACAGACATGGGAAGGGAGAGCGGATCAAAAAGTTTTTGGATGGAGAGCTGGAACATCCGCAATTTGAAAAAAGAATCACAGGCCTCTACTTGAAACTTCGATACGAGCCAGAGATTCTCAGTGAGTTCAGAAACACCTTCTTTGAAAAATGAACGTTTTTAGAAACTTTGTGGAGACGCTTCACTGTGGCCCGTTTCTTGAGTCATCTGATGGACGAACACCACAACCCCACTTGGACAATCTGCCCGAACCTGGATGTTCCCGGCAAGGAATGCGATTGTCTGTCCCAGTTCCCGACAGGCGATTGGAGAGCCGACAGTTCTTCGACCTCTTCCACTTCGATCGCTTCCACTTCTCCCTCCACTCCAACAATGAGCCCATCCTTCGTGTTTGTGCCAGTTGGCCCAATTGTTACCATTTGACTTGAAATTCCCTAGTTTTCCCGAAATTTTTCTATATCGATTACTCATTCATTGTTTTCTCCTCTCCTTTCTTTCTGTTGTCTCTAGGCTTATGTTTTGTTTCACCGTTCCATGATTCTTACGAAATTATTCATCTGCCCCGTTTCCCGCCTTCCTGTGCAAATTGTTTCATTCTTTGTCATTCATCACCCTTAAACCACCGACTTTCCACTTTAACTGACTGATTTCGGAGTTTGAAATAAACTAAAAGCTTTCCGAATACCGTCCTCTCTTGGTAGTGCCTTGACAATACACATAGCTAGGTTCTTCAAGATAAAACTGCCCGTTTTCTCGGTGACTCATTGCGCATTCGGTCCCATTTTCCGGCTTTGATTGTGAATCAATCAATTAACCAACTTGAAAACTTTTCTAGAAATGGGTGACATTCCGCAATCTCAAAAACCTCAACTTCCTGTCTCCGAACCGCTTGACTTTACGTGCCTAGCTGACCCAACCCTATCCGAGAAACTCGCCATGAACGACGCCAACTTCTCGGAGGCGTTCGACTACAGCTTTCTTTATGATGGCTCACTTCAGTTGCCGGTAGTCAAATCAGCGATGGAAGGTGAACCTGCACCAGTCCCACCTGTACCTGACCATGCTTTTGCTCCAATCATGTACTCTGGTGATGTCCCGGACAAGTGGCTGTTCCCGACTCGTGTTTCAAATGAGTCACTTTTCGCTGGGATTCAGGTGAGTCAGCACTTGGTATGATCTGTGACAGAAATTATCTTCCAGCGTCCAACAAAGCTGTTCACAGCTCCCAATGAGCCACTCATGAAGCCTCAACGTCACCCATTCCGTTTCCCCAAACCCGGAGATCAGTTTGAGAATTACCTGCAGGCATTCAGGAGCCAGAAGGTCAACACCGGCCATTTCATCAATGCGAACTCTACTGGCTGGCCGAACCTGCCTCACAATCTGAACTCGTTCCTGAAACCACGATTCAACGTGACCAAAACGAAAGCTGCGCCAACCAGAAAGTGGAGATCGTCGAGTGCCTATGTTATGCCGATCGAAAAGGCATATGACATTCTGCAGTTCGTGCGGGACCTGAAACCCGGTCAGGTCGTTTCTTCCTCAAAGAAAGAGCCAGAGGCTGAACGAGTTGTAGGTCCCTTCAACTGTCACTTTTACTTTTGGTTTTTATTCTAGGTAAGCGGCAGTGGTCATCACATCTCTCGTAATTTCTACGAGAAGAAGCATCCGGAAAAGTATGATCAACTTCTGATGATGCCAATTCTGGTCCGTACTATGAAGATGAAATCCTTCTTCCAACACATCGAACTTTCTGTGAATAGTGTTCGACATTTGATCGGTGAGTCACATAATTTCGAGAGAATTCTAGAAATTATTTCTTTTCAGGCACGACATACCCCAAATACGGAACTCATAAGGACATCAACCGGTTTTTGGAAGGAGACTGCGTAAACATTAATGAAGAGCTTTCTTCCCGTGTTACCAATCTGTACTTGAACTTGAGATTCTCTCCCGACTTTGTCTGTAAGTTGTCGAGACCGAAAGTGGGATATGACGTTGAGATTTCAGCGAAATTCTGGGCGTTCAAACAAGTCAAGCAGATCCTGCACAAGAAGTTCATCGACGGCAAGGTGGCGATGTGGGAAGGGTGCCCAAATCTCGACAAACTGGAGACTAACTGCAAGTGCACCGCCAAACCGTATCTCAACAAGTTGCTAACTGCAGCCACGGAAAGCCAGACGTCTAGTAGAGGTGAACCGTCGATGAGACTCGTTGAATAGGTTCCGTTCCCATCGCGTTCCTCTATGCTTCTTTCACAATCCATTTCCGTTTTTTTGCATCAAGAACCACTTTGTCTACCTAGCCCCCCCCCCTAATGTTTCCTTCTTTCAATGTAAATCTACTTCCCCCATGTTTAATCCCCACCAAAAATGACAAAGTTTAATGAAAAATACGGCTTAGTTTTTCTCTACCCCTCATGCTTTGTGTGCTTTCCTAATTCTGTAATGAAGTTCCCAGAAAACAGCTGTTTTCCACTAAACTTTATTCAATAAGGTGCAAATCGAGGTACGATAATATAGAGATAGGAGTAGTTAGGGTTAGGTAGGTTATGTTGAGTTCGAAGTAGGATAGAATTGGTATAAATTTTTGAAAAATGTCTTGTGAATTTGATCTGACTGAATGCAGTGTTGATTACGAAGATTACTGGGGATTCAGAAAATTACTGGGACAATTGGAATGGTTTTCGAGAGCAAAATCGGAGATGGAACATGCTACAGTAATCATCTCAATGAAAATTGAGAAGATCGAGATATGATTTGAGCGGCTGCGTTTGGGCCGGAGACTACATGGAAATAGATGAACAATTTTGGGTTAGTTGGGCTGATGAGATTGACTACAGTAACCATGAGGATAAAGTGTAAGATCTAAGTTTTTGGTTATGACTGGTTAGACCTGACCTATGGAAACTTGTTACAGTAACCATCTGAAAGAGTGAGTTCGAAATGTGAAGTGACCGGGAGCTACTAGCTGGGATAAATTTTTTCAAGATTATTAGTCGTGGAATTGCAAAAACTACTACATAAGAGATCATTTAATTGGTTTTGAACTCTGAGAAAAATCAGACAACTTCAATCGGAATCTGTTGACATTCGCATGGGCCATCTCCAGAAAATCCTGGTTCCGCACAGCTGCAGGACATTCCATCCTTCTCCACAAAGCCTTTTGAGCTCTTTTTCATGAGATTCTGCACATGAAGCCACATATCGTAGTAAACTTCAATAACCGCGATCCGTTTACCATCAGCCAAAGTTTCATAGAACATTGGGACAAAGAAACGGAAGTCGCTGATGCGGAAGTAACGCTGGTACTTGGCGAAGTATCGGCTTCTTGGCAACTGGAAATATTATGAGAAAAGGTAATGTTCAGGGTTTTGAGGGACAACTTACGGTCAGGCAGTTAGGATCGAACTTTAAGAAGAACTCCGCATTTTGCATGGCCTGTCCTTCCTCCATTTTTATCTTTTTCAGGTTTAGAGAAGCATCCTCGTTGATCCATTCATGAGCAATCAAGAACTCGGCGATACGGAGTGGATGTAGACCGGTGTGATCAGCCACAACTGAACACTCTTTCCAATAGCTAATATAGCAAGAGACACAACTCACACATCATGAATTTACGCAGATCGTCCTGGAAGAACTGTTCATTCTCGAGAACGTGTTTGGCGATTGTGGTGATGATGAAATTCACATACATTGGCATGAATGATCTGGGCCAGGGAAGCTCCGGATGACCGATACACTTGCGGGCAACACTGATGCCATGAGCTGAACGGAGAACTGATACTAGACAGTAAAGGTTTAGAGTTAGTACCGATTTCCAGGATCAATCTCCCGAATCCCTGTCTTCTGTACGGTGTGAAAACCAACATCTTACTCAACAGTTGATTGTTCACTCCCTTGTCCTATAACATTCTCGTGAGTTCTATCCCCATTATCCTTAGACTAACCCTGGTGAAGAGGCCAACAACCACATTAGAGTAGTCTTGCTTCTTGACAAGAACATAGAACACGTGATGTTCGAGGTCCTCACTAACAACTGGGATATTCTCTTCTTGGAGGACGAGTTTCGAGTAACCGGCTAGTTTGGTACAGTACTCTCTGAAATGTCACCTAGAACCAGAACATAAGCCCACAAACTAACTTCTCAAAGATCGGGTCGATCTCACGGAGTTCGATGTTGTCACGAGAGTAAGTCAAAGTTCCCGGAGTCTTTGATTCCAAGTGGCACTTTCTTTCCTTTAAAATGAAAGTTTTTCAGTTTTTTCGGGATAATTAGAACTCACGTAATGCTTTGTGGCCTTCTTCTGCGTTTTGAAGCAGGTGAAACAATAGGCGCAGAACCACGCGGACTCTTGAGGTTGAATAGGGTAGTCAAAGAAGAGATCCTTCGCCACACTAGGTTCGAGGTTCAATACATGTGGCCTTGGGATCCAATGAAAGTGAAGGATGTTTTGAATGGTGATGTTGGGATGGGTAGGAAGTGCTCGTTCCGGCTGCGGCCGAGCCTGCTTCTTGGTGGGTTTCTTGGGCTTGGCTTTTTGAGGCATGATGCTCAAACAGTTGGGGAACAAGATATGTTAGAGGACAAGGTCTGAAAGTTTACCAAATTGAAAATGAGAAACTGGAGAAGCCGATCAAGTTCAGACAAGAAACGAGAACTCATCCGGGAGTCTTTCGCAAGGATTACAAGCTACAATCGGCTTAGAACTAACTCCACCCCCTTCTATTCATATAGTCTGCCGGCAGGTGGAATTGAATGCCCTCAGCTGCTCTCTCGTGATCTTGGGATATAATCAACGGAAATTGAAGTCTCCATCCGAGGAATACGGCGGATTAGGAGCACGAGGCACGGATTCCGTTGGGATTAGCAGGGGCACTCTCACAAAGTGTGAAAGTGAGGAGGATGATAAAAGTTAATCCGTTGTAGGGATTCGTTTCGACGCACAAAAGAAGCTATTCAAGAAACTGGAAACTGATAAAAAGTGTGATTAGTAAAGGCATACGGTAATCCGTTAAAAGCGTTGTGAAAAGGATGACTACCGGCATACTGTAATCCGAAAGATATCTGACTTTTCATGTTGAATGTGCTCTAGGAGAAACTAGGAAAGGAAGGGCACCGGGAAAATTGGCTGGAAGTCTCGAATTAATTAGAGAGAAGGCGACCGGAATGTGAAGAGGAGTAACTCATTATCCGAACCTGCAGATCTTACATAACCAAAATTGCGTTGACCCCAATTACATACTAAGCTCGGCTAGATGGCTTTGACACCGGGTAACATACTCAAACCACCTGACATAGGACGGAAATAGAAAATGATACGAATTTTCTCAAATGTCATTTGCCAGGCATCAAAATTCAATTTCCTATTCCCCACACTTCCAATTTCCTCTTTTTTCATTCCATCATCCACCGAATTTGGGATTTTAGATATAGAAACGTTGTGGACTTGTGACCAGCGCATTTCTCGTTCACATTCCCTCCAACCAGAACCAATTGCATTTTTACACTACATTTGTCTAGTCACGGCACTGTCTGGCCTTTTGCTGGTCCGTGCGTCGGAGTGATTCATACAATGTGTATTGAGCTGTTCGTTTTTCTAAAACAATCAAAAGAATTGCTTCTTCTCCTTGTTTCTCTCTCGCCCTAACGTCTCCCTTCGTCCTCCGCAAATGTTTGTTTTCGCTTCAGAGGCAACCCTCTTACCAACATTTTTTGAACACTTTTCGCAGCTAATAATGATTTCTCTTCTCTTTTCGTATCTTTTCCAATTTTCTCTCTTTCAGTCAATCAAAATGTTGAGCAAATTTCAAACCGAAGCAGCGATTCTCGAGGAAATAGAGCAAATAAGAGAGATCCGAAAGAAACAGATGCGATCTATCAGAAGAGTTCGTTTTTCGCCGAAATTCCTTCAGTTTGAGGAATTTTCCAGATTACAAATGGCTGGGACCACATTGACGTGAGAGACGGTCGCACTCGACAACTGATTCTGAATGCCTACAACAGCAGAAATCCATTGGCAATGCTCAACTTTGAGGACGAAGCCTTTGTCAACGGCACGTTGGAATTGGTGAGTAATGTTTACAAAAATCTTTATATTATTGGCGTCCCGCGGCGAGTCACCTGGTGGGTCTCGCCACGAAAATGGTTTCTGGCTGAAATACGGCTTCTCGGCAAGGGTTTGTCCCTTTTCATGATGAAAACGGGTAAAATGACGTAAGTTCAGTAAATTTCAACCGGATTCCAGCATTTCCCACCGATTTTGTTGAAAATGAGGTGTTTTTGGGGGGAAAGTCGAAATACCCTCATTTGCATGTTTTTGCACTGAAATTCGGTGAAAACTGCTGGAAATTGGTTGGAGATGATTGAATTCACCTGATTTTACCCGTTTTCATCTGAAAAAGTGACAAAACCTTGTCCAGAAGCCGTATTCCAGCCAGAAACTATTTTCGTAGCGAGACGCACCATTTGACTCGCCGCGGGACGGCAATAATATAGCCGGTTCATCTAGGACTTTCTCGGAGACTACCGGGTCCCTCGTCCAATGGATGAGAGAAGAAAGTGCGAATGTAATCCCGGAAAATGCACAAACATGTTGAAATGCCCGCCAGTTGAGAAAGGATGGCAAACTCACATGATTCAGATGATTGATACTTTGGCGGGACAGAAAACTGAGAAAAGTGAAGACAATATGGAGGTAGAGCGCTAAAGAGTTATGGCACTAACTGACAGTTTTCAGAGTTCCGAGTTAGAAACTGATAGAAAAGGCCCTGTAATCACAAAAACGGAAGCTAGAGCCATTTCCAAAGAGTTGAAGCCAATCCTCAAGAAAGTGACACCGATGAATGAGGATGAAGAGGATGTCGAAGAAAATGGAGGATTCAAAGAGAAAAGAATGAAATCACCAGTGGAAATTGAAATGATCGACATGTCGAAACCATTTGGGTCAGTTCCCAGAAGTGTTGTGAAAAAGTATTTAGATTTCAGGACACCTGAAGCTCAGAAATACGTGGATATTGTTGCGAAATCCTGCCAGAGCATTGCAGTCGTAGATGAACTCGTGGAGGAAGGTGCGCTGAATGGGAAGTTGAAGCCCAAGAAAACGTGAGTGGTTTTCACATCTCACTCAATCATTTCCCGTAACATGTACCTGATTAGTTTTTGATTGGAGTCAAGAAAGTTATGTTGTCCAGTTCTCCATACACACTCCGTTTCGCTACCTTTATGACGATTTCGACTCCCCATTTTTCAGGAGACCCTTGTTACTGAATCCACCTGCACTCGAGAAAAGGAAAAAGGATTCGAAGCGAGAAGACGAAACATTCAGTGAAGTCAGGATGCTCGACTTCTTCAATAATCTTCGTCAACTCAGGTAACTCGAGAAACTAATCCTTTTCCCCAATTTTCTGTTTCCCTTTAGTGCCCTGACAGACGCCGTTAATGCCAAAGTGAACTTCACAACTCCTTCCGGAGAATCTAGTGGAGGTAAGCCAGATGCAGTCTGTCACATCACATCGAGTTATAAGTTTCAGATGACCAGAGTGAAGAGAAGAAGGCAAAAACCATTGATGATCACCCATTTTCTATTATTGCCTCGATTGAGTCGTTTCTGAAGAGATTGCAAAAAGAGGATGGGAGGATTTTGCAAATGAAAGGTTAGTTCAACTATCTGCTCCTGTATTTTTGAAAGTTAAAACTTTTCTTAGTTTAACTGATCTTCAGACATCGAATCAATGTCCTCGGACGAAATCTTGTTCATTGGGTGTCTCCGCAATAAATCCGCACTCAAGCCGGACGAGGTCAGTGTCGTGAACAAGTTGGCTTTGGAATTCATGGAGATTCGTATCAAGGAGTTGGAGAAGGAGGAACTGCCGACTGATCACGCGAGAAGGCTGTTTTACCGGTTCATGGTGCACAAGTACGACCCGCTGTTAGGTCCGATTATCCAGTACTTGGCAATGTCTGGGAAGAGAAAGATCCGGGATGTAGAGTGGAACTTCTTCTCAGTGGTTGCTGGTACCAAGGAATAACCTTCTGTAGATTGAGAGATCTCTCTCTCTCTCAGTTCTTCTCCTTTTTTCTCTTCTCTCGCGATTATCTTCTAATTATCTTCTAATCTCATGACCTCTTGGTACAATCAACGTCTCCTCTTCTTCTTTCGCTATTTCCTCTCCCTTGCCCTGCTTTCTACCCTTCTCCCTTATCACGGTCACTGATAAGCGCGCACACTCCCCACTATAATTATCATTCCTCTTGGACAAAGAACATTTTCTCTCCTCGCATAGACTTGTCTTATCATAAAAAGTTTTATTGGATTCGAAACATTCACGTGCAAAAGTTGAAGTCGGAGGGAGCAATTTGTGAACTTACTAGCGAATTGTCATCCTTGTCGGCTGTTCATGGCGCGATTCAGGCTGGCAAAGCGCTCCGGTGGTGGGTACTGTGGAAGGATGAGTGGAGGAATGGGTGGAAGGATGATTTGACGAGGTGGTTCCTCAACTTCTTCGTCTACAGGTTCCGGATCCTCGCTCTGAAGAGGCACATTATAAGGACCACTTGATAGAAGAAATCTCACCGATAGATTGCTCTCTGCGCCCTGGAGCTTCCCGGCCAGATGTTGCACCAACTCGATGTACCTCTGCTCCATGGACAACAGTTCTTCAGCCGGCGGAAACAACCGCCGATTGAGAATGACAATGCGGCGGTTTTAGCTCTCCGTTGGAAAAGAAGAAGAAAACGGAGCTATGTAACAATGAAATTGAAAACAGCTCTTTTCTCTTTCTGCTCTCTCATGAGCCCATGATTCTCTTCATTTTCCGTTATCCTCTCACAACCTACGCCTCCAGTTTGATAACGCGTGTTGCGAGAGAAATGGAGGAATTTGACAAAACTGGCTTTCTCTGGGGGATTTTTTCGAGATTTTTGAGGGCGAGATTCGGGAAAGATGGTGCTAGATAAATGAAATGAAACCTGGTGGAACAGGATCCCTAATTTTTGAAAAAAGACCTTGGGCATGTCGAGATAAGCAAGATTTAGATCTTTTTCCCGATCTATCTCTTGTTTTTCACTCATTTTTCTCTTCCTCTCTCTCGTATTTTGAATTTCGAGATCCAATCTCAAAGGTATCTTTGTGATAGGGATCTCGAAGTGGGAAAGGTCATTGGAAAAATTCCAAAGAATCAAACAACACAAGACGTTTTTGGATTTTATGATTTATTGAAGTAAAAATACCAAATAACCAACACCAACAAGAAAAAAGAAAAATAAGCTACAACAACTACCACCGGAATACAGTAATTCCAAATCTAGGGCGGCTCAAGGGCCATACAAGAAACTACGGGAAACTTTTTTTTGGGGGGGGGGAGGCTGGAAACAATGTGTTTCGGTGTGAAGTCATCCGATACAATTCTGATGTGAGCAGAAGATCGGGTTGGGAGTCGTCTAGTGAGGGCAAACAAAAGATAGTTTTCAATCACTAGACGATTGCCATCAAGAGTTCAAAAGCGAACTTTTGAAGCGGGAAGGTGGTGGAGAAAGTCGATACATTTCAGCGGGTAGCGGAAACCGGGACTGTCGGGAAGTCACTGAGAAAAGAGCCGGAAGGTTCGATTCATCAGTTGGTTAGTTCGAATAAGTAGGGGGTCGCATCAGAGTAGAGGCTGGGGGAGAAGAGGGTACAATTCAAGGCTTCGAGAAGTTGTTGTCAGAACTGACATGAGGTATTTAAGTAGGTAACCATATGCTAATACGGTTTGCTTTTCAGTAATACGGAAACTGGTGCTAGACGCTGGGGGAGAAAATGAGAACCGGGTTTGGGGAATATAGTTACTAATGGGTATTTCTAGGTGGAGGTAGGAGAGGTAGGAATGAGTGGGGGAGCTAATACTAATGTTAGGGGGGCTAGTCGGGGGCTTAAGAAGGGGAGGGGGGAGGGTTACCGATATGACTGGAACATTGAGCTCAGGGGTTACGATAGGCATATGTATCTATGTTAGCGGCTAGCTACCTAACCTAGTTGATTAGACTAAACTAATTTTTTTTTGGGGGTTTTTCTGTTTTTTTTTGTGTGATATGTCTTGAAAGAACCTGTATTGACTATTTGCACTAGGAACTGCTACGGGGTGCATACTTGAATGATTTAGTGAGCGATGGCGGAGGTAGCTGGGATTGGGGCTCCCTTGGCCTTCTCGAGGAGAGCTGGGGAGATCTTGAGAGCCTTAGCCTGCTCCCATGGGAACTCGGTGTGTCCGAAGTGTCCGTTCTCGGCGGTCTTCTCGTAGATTGGGCGCTTGAGATCGAGCTCCCTGGAAATGATAAGATAAGAACTTTTTAGATGGTTTTGTGAACTTACTTGATGATCTTTCCTGGGGTCAGGTCGAAGGAGTCGTTGACAACCTGGAGAAGCTCCTCATCGGTGAGAGCGGAGGTTCCGAAGGAATAGATCAGAACAGAGATTGGCTTGGCGATTCCGATAGCGTACGAGAGCTGGACGAGGACACGCTTGGCGAGCCCGGCCTTCACGAGGGAAGTGGCGACCCAGCGAGCAGCGTAGGCAGCGGAACGATCGACCTTGGTTGGGTCCTTTCCGGAGAAAGCACCTCCTCCGTGAGCTCCCCATCCTCCGTAGGTGT
>LR539850.1:62402-80123 GCA_900536315.3 Caenorhabditis becei | reverse complement strand
AGAGTTGGTGAGAAGATCCCTGCAATGCAAGGCTGTAAGCAGAAGAGAGAGAGTTGGTGAGAAGATCCCTGCAATGCAAGGCTGTAAGCAGAATAGAGAGAGAGTTGGTGAGAAGATCCCTGCAATGCAAGGCTGTAAGCAGAAGAGAGAGAGAATGAGTTGATTTTGATAAGAAGTTGATAAGATGTTTGAAATTGACAAGGTTTTGATAAGAGATTCGAAATTGGTTGGGTTTTGTGGAGATGAGGATGTACGCACTGATGGCCCCCTCCGTGTAGTCCGCGAGAGGGCTGCGGGCCAATACCAAGAGAGAGAGAGGGTTGATTTTGATGAGAAGTTGAAGAGATTTTTGAAATTGATAAGGTTTTGATAAGAGATTCGAAATTGGTCGGGTTTTGTGGAGATGAGGATGTACGCACTGATGGCCCCCTCCGTGTAGTCCGCGAGAGGGCTGCGGGCCAATACCAAAAGAGTTGATAAGAGATTCGAAATTGGTTTGAAGTTGTTTAGAAGTGATAGTGATAAGAAGAGAACTAGGAACGATGAGCTGGTACACGAAAATAAACTAACTTGGGTCCTTGACAACAGTCTCGTCGCTTCCCCTCCGAGAAGTCGCTGCTGGTGCCTTGTCCCATGTCTTGTCTTGTTTGTCCACCATTGCCATTTTCCTTTCGTATCGTCCCGCTTGAAGAAGTTTTGATTCGTGCGCCCACCAGTGTACTGTAGTCTTCTGGAATCAGGGAATATGCTATCAAAAGAACGAAAAGAGCTGATTTTATCGAGATATGAATCATTTTTGCTTCAAAAACGTATGACTTTTAAAGTTTTTTTGTTGCCATTGTTTAAAGTTATGCTTTGTGACGCGCCGACAGGAGCCCGCGTAGGCCCGGTTGCGGGCCCAGAGGCCTGGAAGGCTCGCAGAGTCGGGCCGGTGGCGGGCCCAGAGGCCTGGAAGGCTCGCAGATCCGGCCCGGTGGCGGGCCCAGAGGCCTTTGCTTACCTTCCGATCGAAGTCCATCGGAGGAGAGCTTCCTCCCAGAGGAGAGGCTGAGGCGAGTTGAATATCTAGTACTGATTTGAACTGGCGGGAGCTCTCCTCTAATCTTCTTATCAGTGCCCTAAATCTACACGTAAAACTGATAGCGTGTTTTCATCCTAGTTATCGTTAGGTCTGGTCACGTGAAAATAATACGTTTCGCTGACTTTTTTGCTGCTACCGTGATTTATGACGAGTGGAAAGCTGAAATCTTTAAAATATTGATCCTAATTTATCCCCAATTAATTTATGTTGCCACAAAAGTATTTTTCCGTTCAGTTCTCAACGTTTCCAAGCGAGTAAGCGATGTGTTTCGACGGCAAACGCTACGTAGCGCTTGCAAGCGCGCTTGTCCACGTGAACTACGCGGCCGTGTGGACTAGCCACCGCAGTCAATTTCCTAGGCCACCTGCATTTTTTCCTTTTTTTTCAAATGTTTTCGGCTATTTTCAACCGATTTTCTTCGTGTTTCCACACATTTCCTTCTCAAAACAGCTAATTTTCATAATTTCAGAATGCTGGTCACTGAACTGGTCCAGTCCCTCACCGACAACGCGGTGATCTCGGCGCTAACGGCGTCGAGTATCATCGTCTTCGACGAAAACGTCCTCAGAGTGTATCTCGGGTTCACCAACACCCGAGACTCTGTGGAATACTCAAAAGAAGTGGTGAGTGTTTAATTTAAATTATTAATGAAACAAAATCATATAAATTTGGTTCAGGAGTTGCTTCTCTCGTCGCCCATCCCCAAGAAGGCCGAAATCCGCGAGATCGTCGTCTCCAGAAGCGGTAAGATAGTTAGAAAATGAAATTCATCATCTAAACATTCTCCAGGGGACTACGCGATCCTCGTCGGCTCCAGGACAGTTCATGTCGTCCGAATCAGTTCAGAGATTCTGGTCGCCAAGCCGGATCGCCTGCCGTCAGAGTACTTTTCCGAGTGAGAAACTTCCAGAAGATGGAGACAGTAAAATTCTTAATTTTTCCAGGTGCTACTCGCTCCACGATTCGTTCCTGCTCCAGAATCCGTCGCTCGCCGTCGTTCAGGCTCGGATTCTGCCACAGAAATGCGACGACAAGACGATCGCCGCAGTGCTGTACTCAGACAACTGCATTCGGTAATCTTTCAATTTAAAAACATCACAATTATGAACCGGACCTTCAGGTTCTACAACATTCACCGAAAAATGGAATCCCTCCTGCTCACCATCGACTTCCGCCACCTCCTCCATCAGAATACTGAAGAAAACGTCGCGAACAACACGTTTGGCCTCCAGAAAGCTCTCGTGTCCTTCGACCTGATCCCTCCACTCCCAAAGGCCTCTCACTTTTCACTCATCGTCGTCGACTCCGATGTCGAGTTCTACGGCAGCTTCGTTTACTTCTCGTGCTTCAAGGAGGGAGTTCTGCCGAGAATTCACCGCCTCGAAACTGTCGACGGTCTTCCATGTGACCCACTAAATCTGCAGTGTCTGGACACATCGAACCCCAAGGTTTTGGCAGTGTTCGTGCTGGTTTCGGGCGGCGGAGTCGTCTCGCATCTCATCGTATTCCCCAACGAGTTCGGAGAGTTTCAGTGAGTTTCCTAATGCAAATGCGTTTCAATCAATGCAACCATATTCCAGACTCCTGGTCCACGACCAACTTCGTCTTCCCTCGTCTGCCGGGGATCCACGAATCGCCCCGAACCAGGTGAAGAGGCTCAACCGCAACCGATACGAAATCGCCACGTCGACGTGCCTCTTCTCCGTCAATATCTCGCCGTGGTTCGACAATCTCGTCGGCAACTCCCAATCTTCCCAAGAGACCCGAGTTTCCGAGCTCGTCAACGTCATCGATTCTGGCCGAGAACTCTCCACGAAGTCGACCACGTGGACTGGTGCTCGAGCCCTTCGAGCCATCTCGATTCAGCTGGCTCGAGAAGACGAGAACGATGAGCTGACGATGGAGGAGGACGAGATTCTCCATCTCGTGCTTCTGGAGACCAACGACGGCGTTTTCACAGTGTCCACATTCGAGAATGTGGCATGGACGGCTTCTGGAGCGAGGGCAACGACGTCAACGGGAACCGGACCGGCAGCACCGTCGAAAAGCTCCATTGAGCAACAACTGGCAGAGCTCAAGCCCATCCCTGCCTGCGTGATCTCCGACAAGATCAGCGAAGAGGAAGCCCTTGACGCCGCGCTGAAGTACATCGAAACCGTCGAGACAAGGATGAAGAAGCACGCGGAGCTCGCGAAAGCCACAGTGGAACGATGCACGGCTCTCGCCGCCAGTGCTCAAGTTCTCGACGAGAAGCAGCAGTCGGTGGACGAGAGACTCGTCACAGAGACGACGACAGTTGAGGCGCTGAAGGTCCAGATGCACGAGTTAAAGACCCGGATGGAGGCGACACGGAAGACAATGAACGTTCTGTTCCACAGGGTGGAGGAGAACGTTCCGCTGAGCGACAACGAAATAAGGATCTACGAGAGGCTGAAGGAGCATCAGAAGATGCTGTCGGACATGTCGATTCAAGTGCCGAAGGTGAGATTTTGTTTTGAAAAACGAAAAAGCGGCAAATTCACCGATTCCGACGACTTGCTCGCCGCTCGTCTCGCCACTAAACCGTTTCGTCACTTTTGCAACTTTTTGAAACCTGCCGCTCGGCCACAGTGTCGTTTCGCCACTAGAGCAAGCGGCTGGTTGTGTTGTCAATGAACAGGAAAACACTGAAAATTTCTCTATTTCTATTCAAAATTCGCATTTCTCCGTCGATTGGCTTCAAAAAACAGTCAAAACCATCAAATTTAACCAATTTCAACTGGGGGCGCAATCTCGCCGAAATGGCACAGTGGCAACTCATTTGGAGAATGACATAGTTGCGAAACGGCAAATCGGGCGCTGACCAAAGAGTTCTAATCAAGCCTCTTATCAACGATATCAATCAAATAAAACTTTTGCAAATTTCGAAACATGCCGTTCGCCCAGCCACTTCGCTCTCTGTCGACGGCAGACTGCCGTTTCGTAAATTCGCCGTTTGGCCAGCAACTGGCTGGTTGTACCGTTAAAGACCTGGGAAACATTGAAAATTTCTCAATTTCTACTCAAAATTCGCATTTCTCCGTCGGTTGGCTTCAAAAATCAGTCAAAACGATGCAGAATAAGCCAAAAACCATCAAATTTGACCAATTTCATGAAATTTCAACTGGTGGCGAAATGACATTATTGCGAAACGGCAAAGACCAAGATTTCTAATCAAACCTTTTATCAACGATATCAATCAGATAGAACTCCTGCTAAAATCCATGAATCCAATTCATTTTCAGCTCTCACTCGACTCCAACGAGCTCCACCGCATCGCCGACTACCTCGCCAAAAAGCGAATCGGAGACGAGCCGAACAAGTTTGCTCAAGTCGAGAGAAAGTAATCATTGCTTTATCACTTATCACCAATACGTTATCTTTCTTTCAGCGCCACCGATATCCAAAATCTGGAAAACCGCGAAATCAAGCTCAACACCGGAATCGTCGAGTTCTCCGCCTGAACGTGTCCCCAACAAAAATCGATAATTTATTTTTTATTTTCCCAGTTTACTTTCTCTTCCCGTTGTTGAATGAAACCCCCCGCGCACTATCCTTCTGGGTTATCACTTTATCAAATTTCACACAAGTTTTCAGAAAAATACATCGAGAGAAAGGCACAGAGGAAGCGGGAAAAGGCAGGGAATTGGTAAATTTCTCTAGTAAAAAACATTTTTAAAAAATGAAAAAATGACATGTATTTCTAACCGTGTCTTCTTTACAAGAAACTAAAGAAAAAGGGCTCCAATATGGAGAAAAATAGGCAAAATTACATTTCAAAGGGGGGAATGGGAGCGATAAATGTGAAAATTTCGAGTATTTTGGTAGACGAGTAACGAGTTTTGGTTATTAGGAGCTGAACAAGGCACGTTTGGCACTGGATGGAGCGGATGGCGAGGTCTGAAAAGGTCAAAAGTCTTATCTCTAATCAGCTCTTATTAGTACCTCTGGACTATTACTCGTTCGCTTTCTCGGCGTCAAAAAGTGCAGATTCTCGCCGGCGTTTCGCAGCGCTTCCTTGATCTTATCCTTCTTCTCCTGACTCAGAGATCGTTGGCCCATCACGAAGATCTCCCATTTGGTAGCCATCAGCGGGCAGTTGTTCGTGATGTAGTCCTCGTCGACGTAGCAGCCCATCATCGGCTCGTGCTCGTTTTCCATCGGCTTGCCGTCGTAGAACACTTGGCGCTGGATCGGATGCGTTTTGACGTCGAGACCGCGGCCGAGCACAGAGTACTGGAAAATAATGGGAATTCGAAGTGCGCTCTATAGGAATTTCTCAAAATTTTGATGATTTTTCAGCGATGGAGCGCATTTGGAATAAAACAGAGAAAAAAAAACGAAATTCGAGTTCGGATCGCCCGTTTTTCAGGGAAACCAATATTTTTCAAACCCGCACAACTCTATTTTCACAAATCTTCTTTTGCATGTGCGCTCTACCGAAATGACTCGATTCTGACATTTACCAGTTGTTAACTAAAATTTCGTTGAACCGTTTCTTTTGGAAGTTCGCTCAACCGAAACTGGCCAGTCATAGACGATTCCGGCATGAAACGCGGTTAACCGCGACCGCAACCGCGGCCGCACGACACGCGTCCGCAAGAAGCGACCGACCGACCGCACTATCAGCTTATCAGTACCACTCACCATGACCTGATACTCGCCAGCACAGTCGACCAACTCTCCAGCCATTTTTTCCCTGATCTGCCGCACCGCTTCCGTCAGCGTGCCCGCCTCGTTATTCGAAGACCCGTTCGGCTTGGCTCTCGCCGGATTCAACTCGAAATATCCCAGTTTGCAGCCGATATTTCGTTCCTTGACTTTCCGAAGCGACTCCTGAGCCAACACCATTCGGGGATCCGTGGACTGATGGTTGATGATCTCCTGTTCCACGTAATCCGTGGTTTTCAGGAAGGCCTCGACGTCGTCCATGACGCTATTCAGCGGGAACATCTTTCCGTCGGATCCCTTGTATTGGAGGATCTCTCCAGCGCCATGCAATGCGTCCACTACACTGAAAAATAGAAAACTGGTTATCAGTGATAAGAACTGATAGGCTTACAGGGTCTCAATGAAGCGAACCGCCTTGTGTTGGTAGACCTTCGAGTGAAGTTCCTGACGAGAGTCGCCGACGGATTTGATGTCACATTCGCACTTTTTCGAGTAGCCAATGCGACGGAGACCGCTGTTCGGGTCGATGACAACACGGACATGATCGAAAAGACGGTTGATTGAGGCCTGGAAGACAGGAGTTCGAAGGGAAAGAATCAGGGGGCTCCAACTCACATCGCTCAATGTGATGGCCACTCCCGAAGCCTTGGAGTCCCTCAACAGATAGTCCATCTTGTCGACGTCGTGTCCGTTGTAAGAGTTCGAGACAATGTCGTACAGGAAGGATTTGTCGGTTCCACGACCCGAAACCACTGCTCGCCACTCTTCCTCGACTGCCTGAAAGTTGTATCTTTGCATTCTGCAACTCCGCTTCCCTCACCTCCTTCTTTTGTTCATCACTCAAACTGCGGAACGAATCGCAGTCCTGGAAGTCGAACGGTCTGGCACTGATCAACTCCTGGATGAACGTGATGCTCGACTCGTACGACTCTGGCGACAGAATCGGCTCGAGTGCTTCTCGGATCTCGGGTTTTCTCAGAATTCTATCAATAATCTTCACGGACATCTCCTCGTGTTTGAACGACTTTCCGCATCTTTTGGCAAATTCTCCGTCGAAAAGATGCGAGAACGGTCCGTGGCCGACGTCGTGGAGGAGTGCGGCGATGGCAGTGCAGATGTGGTCACCGGCGGTGATTCCGAGTGATGGCTGCGCGTGTTTCAGCTTGTCGACGAGTCGGAAAGCCAGGGAGAACGTGCTGGAATTTGTTTTTCAGTTTTTTCGGATCCTTTCCTTTATTTTCACTGCTTCCTACCCGAGTGAATGCACGAATCGGCTGTGCTCACAGTTCGGGAACACCAGATGCACCAGACCCGTCTGTTTCAGACATCTGAGCCTCTGGAACTCTTCCGTATCGATGATCTTGTCGATCGGCGCCGGGACCTTGACGACTCCGTAGACGTTGTCGTTGATTCGGTGCTTCGGAGCGTGTGCCGGCCAGTTCATGCTGGAAAATACAAGAAAATCATAAAAGTTAACAAAAATGCAGAAAAACCAAAGAAAAACGGAACTATTTTGCCGAAAACCGGAAAAAATGAAGTTTCTCGAAGTCGAATTCGAAAACAGGCGATTTTCATCTTTTCCGAGAGGACTACACGATTACGGTACTTTCATGATCCCTAGGCCACGGCCATTGCGGGAAATTTCAGATTTTTGGCTTTTCAAGCGAAAAGAACAACGGCGTGTTGAAGCGTACGGAGTCAGCAAGTGCGCCCTTGGTTGAGTCGCTACGCAGCGAATTACGTCCATCAGCTCCAGCAAATTACGCGGATTCCAGCCTATTTAAAATTCCAAAAAAGTGGAAAATTTGTTCTCAGCGCTATTCTAAACCTATTTGTCCTTCAAAAACTGATAGGCCAGCCGGAATACCGCTGCAAAAATTGTTTTTAGGATAACACCTGTTTTAAACTTTTGGCGCCAATTCAAACGCAGGTTTTTCTCAACACGCCGTGACGAATTCGAAAAACCACTGGACGGGAATTGAGGAAATTCAAAAAAGGAGACAAAGAACAACCCGCTGCCAGCGGCGAAACGAAGATTTATGGGGGCGAGAGGGGAGGGAAAAAGTGAAAAGTGCGAGATTACTATCTGAGTGTCTTTTTTGGGTAATGTGTGTTTAAAATAACATTGTGACACCTTGTAATTGGAGATAAGGATCGTTTCGTTTCGATGAAGATTACGGAGGGAAAGTTTTTTGAATGCAAAAAAGTGGTCGGCTATTTCGAGAATTTGGCTTCAGAATCACTCACGTATCCAATTCCCGAGCATACGTGTAATAAGCTCTTCGGAAGGCTAGTCGAAACATTTCGAGTTCTTTAAAAAAGGCTATAAACCGAGTTCCTCCTAATAAATTCCGAGCCAATGAAAATGATAAGGTGATAAGATGTGCGGGAAAGCGGCGAGTAGCCCTTTAGTGTTAAGTCAACACGTTTTATACTCTTTTGCACTTTTTCTTTCGGCGGATGAGGGATTCGGAGACGCAGACAGTTTCGCAGAAGCCGGAACGACGAGAGAGTGTGTAGAATGGAGAGGGTGGAGAGTTAGAGAGGGAGCAGCTGCGAAAAGCTCCCGTCAGCTGAACTGAAGGGTTTCGGGCCGTTTCAAAGTGGAAAAGATTGATGTTGTTTTCCGATTGCTGATACACTAATGATTTATTTTTGTTTACTGCTTCATTAAACTTTCAAATGCTGAATGTTCTAAAAATTCTAATGAGTAGGCAGGTCAGGACAAATAAACAAAGAGAATTCAAATATGCAATTCCAAGGTGAACGACCGATTCGGCGAGCGGTAACTGTTTTCGGAAAGTTACGAAATGTTGCGAATATTGGAACAAAGGGATTTTTTGTGAGATTTTCCAAGAGAAAACGGCTTTTTTGTTTTGGGTATGGCCGACCATGGTCTGCCGTTCGAAAAAAATGTATTTGCCATGTTCTCGGGGATTTTCGTCGTGTTTTACCGAGAATTTTTCAAATCGTATGTTTCTTCGAGGGTCTTGTCACGAAATTGATTCAAATTGAAGGAAAACTCTTCCGAATGATGGAAATTATCTGCTTGACTGATCAAAATTGGCTGAAACAGCATTTTTACCAAATTTGCGCGGGTTTTGCTCAAATCGCACAGAATATAGCGTAATGCCCTTATTCGTGTAAAAATACCACAAAAACCGTCTCAAAACTGAAAATCAAGCTGAAAAGCACAAAAATCGGCAAAAACACAATAGAAAACTGTATACAATGCGAGAAATTCGTTCGCTGTCTCGCACGGAAAATATATAACCGTTTTTCCGATTCTTTTTCTATTTTTCATTGTTGAACGCCCACTCTTTTCGAATCGTGGTTTTTTACATTTTTTACAGTTTTTAGCGGGAAAATAGCGCACGGGGTGTTTTTCCCGACATTTTTAGCATTCGCGCTCCATTGCGAACCACGAGCTGTTGAGAGCGACGTCAAAACAAAAAACAAAAAATTGAGTCGCTACTCAGCGAGAACCTGCGTATCTTACTTCATCATATACCGTTGATACGCAGCCATTAAAATTCTTTCGAGGATTTACAGTGTTTGCACCAAAAGTATCCAAAATTACGGCATTTCGCATGTTTTGTATTTTTTGCTCATACTAAAATACGGTACGCGATGCTTATAAATGGGCGTGGCTTCCCAAGTGAACAGGAGCGCGTTTGCATTAGGTTGCTCTCAACAGCTCGTGCGAACGACAATGCGGCTCAAATTGCGCGAGATGTACCGGACTAAAAAGTACCGAAGTCCAGAATAATGTTTTATTAGGACCTTCGGAACCTATTTTTTCTTCGAAATTCATTAGGCTTTCCGAAACAGCCGTTAAAAAATTATTTTAGGTAAAAAATTTTTGGCGGGAAATTCAAACAGGGTCGGGAAAAAAACCCCGTGTAATAGCGAACAAATGGGGGTGGACAGAGCGGTTTCGGGGGTTAACCAAATTGCGCTTATCAGTGAAAATGTTGTCGGAAGACGGAAATTTTATAAATTAAAAGGAGGCAAACAAGTTTTTGAGCCAATTTGGCTCCGAATGAACTGATAAGAAATGCTGAAAAAGCGCTGATTCCTTCTGATTTTAACCAAAAGTTAGTCGTAGCAAAAGTTACACCAACTGTTTTATAGCTCTGTTGTTCGATTCGATCCGGAAGAAAAACGTTTCAGAAAACGCGGGAAATAAGAGTGAGCAAGTGTCCGAAAGGCAACAATTTGATAAGATTATTTTGAGTGGCAGGGTGATAAAATGATGACGAAAAAAGGTGAAAAGCTAATAAAAATAGATTGACAGAATAGTAGAAAGAGCGGAAATGAGCTGGCGAAAAAATTGAAAAACGGGGAAAACTTCGGAATTTTCAAAAAATGAAAAAAATTGTTCTAAAATTTGATTTTGGTTTTTTTGGAACAGTGATCGGAAAAAAATTGAAACCTCGAAATTTTTGAACAGAAAGTGTGCTCTACTGAACTGGAGTGCATTCTAGAAGATGTTTCAGAACTATATTTTTCTCCAGAAGGGCATCTGAAACTTTCAGAAGACGTAACAAAGTTCAAAATTCGAAAATAGTCAATCAACCAAATCGGAGCAAACCACAAAGTTCCAAATTCCCATAAAACCTTTCTGAAACAGGGACTTTGCAATGGAGCGCACTTCCTCCCCTTCCAAAACTCACAGATTAACTTCCGGCTCGCCAAATGTCAACTCTTCAAACGATTTCTGGATAACCGGTAGTCTCCTGGCAACCGGTAGTTTTCTGCGACAATACATCGACTTTTTACGGAATCTGGACGTTTCGAAGACGTGATTCTGTAAAATTGCGGTTAGTTTGGTCATGGACAATAACAATTTGATAATGGCATGGAACAGGCTGCCAGGGATGACTGATAACCTTAAAAAACAAAACAAAAGAGGGCGGAGCGAAGGGGAGAGTCACGTGATATGAAGTTGTGAAACTTTTCAAGGTCATGGTTCATGGGGACCCGCACTTTAGTCAAAGTAAGGGTTCTTAGCCAGATTATCATAGCACAAATTTGACCTAATTCTGGAGCTCTGAAGCTCTGGAAAAAGCTTAAATTGATTACTTCATCCAGTTTTATCAGCTCAATCTAAAGCAATTCCTCAGATCATGAAGGGACCACCAACTGCCGGATGACATCATGTTCCCACTTTTTGTGATGAGGAAGAGACGGAAAACAAAAACAAAAAGTGGCATGGACCTGTCCTGGACAGAAAATCTGAACACTTACTCACCTTTCGAATTGGCGGGTGATACATTATGATGAACTGACTTCAATTGCAACATTTCGGGATGGTTTTTGTACTGGTTAGGTGCAGGATGGCCTGTTATCAGTCTCGTGATTGCGGGAAATGTTGTATGATAAGTCTAGAGCCTAGACACAACGTGCAAAAATGTTTGTTTGCGATTTTGTTGATTTTCGTGGCAAGACCCGAACTCACGTGGCGAAACTTTTGGGGCAACACCCAAATGTGAACCGTAACTCATGCGGCAAAACTCTCCAGGCGAGACCTTCAAGTTTCGTGGCGAGACCCTGACTTTCCATGCGAGACCTTACTTTTCGTGGCGAGACCTTACTTTTCGTGGCGAGACCTTACTTTCCAGGCGAGACCTTACTTTTCATGGCAAAACCCTAACTTTCGTGATAAGATGCTAAATTTCGTGGCAAGACCCTAAATTTCGTGGCAAGACCCTGACATTCCATGCGAGACCTTACTTTTCGTGGCGAGGCCCTAACTTTCCATGCGAGCCCTCAATTTTCGTGGCGAGACCCTAAAGCTTCGTTGCAAGACCCAGTTTTTCCAGGCGAGACCTTACTTTTCCAGGCGAGACCTTACTTTTCGTGGCGAGACCCTTCCAGTTTACGTAAATCTTACGTGATGACCTACTTTTCACATAAAACAACATACTTTTGTACAAATAACTTTATTCAAAATAAGTTTGAGGTACAATGGAATTAGTTGCAAATAAGGTAGGTTAGACCTTGCTAATTGAAAGTTTTTGAATTTTTCTTTGAATAATGGCGAAATAATGCAAAAAAATTGAGATCAGATTCAAAATAAGTCAATCTTATTCACTTTTTTGCTCTTTAACAAAATAAACAGGCTTTCCATCAAGCCAAATCACCAGCGAGCCTTTACACCAACAAATCTTTGTTCTCCCTCCCATTATCAGAAGATTATCAGTGATCCACTCGAAATCGTGTACTTCTCTCCAACCATCATCCGTCAGCACCTTCAATGTAATCTTGCAGCAGTACACCATGCCGAACTCGATCTTGGTGATGTCGAAGGCAAGCAGGTTGGTGCTGCCGATGTACTCTTTGCTTATCTCGTAGACACCGAGCCAGTCCATACTTGGCGTGATTTCGGGTTTGACATTCTGAAGAGAAGGTTGGATTAGATGCTCACAAACATGAACTTTCGGTTTCTAACTCTCTTTTTCTCATTTTTCCACTAGCAGATTTTCAGTCAAGCGTCATTTTGACAGATTTTCGTCTACCGAACTTCAAAAACGCTTTCCACATTGTCAGAATTTCGTTGCGAGATCAAAATATCAAGATTCGCAACTTTCAAGAGGTTTCGTCTTGACGAACGAACGAAAGTTTCCTGCGCAAAACGTGCTGCGCCTTTAAAGTGGGGTACGGTAGTCGCGAAATAAGTAATTTCGTCTTTTTCCACTCATTTTCCTCGTTTTCATCGGGTTTTTAACCGATTTTCGCACTTTTTACACGAAAAATAGCCTTTTCGTGCTTTTTTTGAAGTAAAAAGCGCGAAAATTGGTTAAAAAACCGATGAAAACCAGGAGAACTGGTGGAAAAGACAAACCTACCTACCGTACCCCGCTTTAAAGGCGCAGCACGTTTTGCGCCAAAAAACGTTCGTTCGTTGCGAGAGCCGCAGCACCGTAAATCTACCCACTCCGATTTTGAGATAAAACAATAAAACCACAGTGTCAAACGTTCGTTGCGAGACCGAAATATTGGGTTCGCAGCTTTCAAGAAGTTCTGTTGCAAATTCGTGCTACCGTAACCCCTTTCCTGCTCTCGCTGCAAGACCCGAACCCCCGTTTACCTGTTCCCTGTAACGCCATACTGGTCTCAAAAATGGACCCTGAAAACAAAATCATCATTCTCCAAGTTACGTGAAGAATAACTCACATTGAAGTCTTTCTTTGATGAGTACGACTCGTCTACCGGCTCCTCAATCCGTTCATAAATCCTCGTGCACGTCATCCCGAATCTCTTCTGCACAATGTGCAACTCCCCACCGATCACCCTCCGCTCAGTCCTCGCAAACTCCTCTCCACCGTTTTCTTTATGGCTCTCGAACTTGTAAACAGTCACAAATTTGTCGTCCTCCACCATTGACTTCATCATGATGCCGTCCACGCAAACCCAATATCCATAACGTGAATGGACCAGGTTGTATTCCCGATTGCCGAGGAGCTCGGACATGGTGAGGTCGTCGTTGTGGTAGATTATAGTCGGCTGGCCGACTTGGAAGAGGGCATCACTCAATGGATCAGTGTTCCAGCGCTTTACATATTCTTCCACGTCGATGGAACGGACGATCTTCCAGATTCCACCAACTTCTCGCATGATTTTGGATTTGAAGAACTGAAATGATAGAATTCATAAACCACGTTTTGCGGCGAAAAACTTTTGCTCGTTGCGAGACATCGTTCCCGCTTTTTGAACACAAGAAGAAATTCTGAGTTGCAACGATACTAGGGCCTGCCGACCAGTTGCGCAACCTTGCCGCCTTCCGACCAGTGACCAGTAGCCGTCGGCTACCCACTAGCGGCTAGCGGCACTTCAAAGACACTGGTCACAAAGAAAAATTGGCTTCTACCTTCCAGGAAACGTATCAAAGTGCCAAGTTGCAGATTACGTTTTGGCGGGAACTTGAAACAGTGGGTACTTGCTCAAAGATGCATACCTTCTAATTAGTGACGTTATGAAACCGAAAACATGTTTCTATACACTCATGCTTCACTTGTTCCTTGACTAATTTCTATCTAGATCAGAGCCCAGGAGTCACGTGGTCTCGATCCCCCATAACCAGGTCTAGATGATCCCTACGGGAGTCCAATATGTCCCCAATGAACAAGATTAGATGGGGAGAAAATGATTTGTTAATGACACCTATTTGAATGAATGACCCATTATAAAATGAAGGGGCACACCGTGTATATTGGCCAATCTTACGAGAGAATGGGGTGACATAGATAGATTTGGCTAAAACTTGACAGAAGGGTAGGTAATGGTCCCAATAGGTGAGATACGAGAGATTTTTCATCGGATACCGTAAAACCGCTTTTCTATCTCAAAAACTACGAGAGTTATCAAAAAGTTGTCAACTGCAAAGTTGTAGTTCTAATCTTCGTTAACAACTTTGCAGTTGACAACTTTTTCTTTTAGTATTTGAGATAGTGAAGCTCAAAGTCAAACTATTGGGTGCCCTTCTAATAGAGGTTTTACGGTAAAGATTTTCCACTACGTCATAACCTCCCCCCCAAACTGACCCTTGTCGGTTTGTTCTCCAGATTGTTAACCTTCACGCTGAGCTGCCACTTCTCTTTTTTCAAGTCGGTAACTTCAAACTGCAGCTCTCCATTCGTCTTGTTCAACTCCTCAATCTGCTCCTGATAGTTGCTGTTTTGAGCTTCCAGTTCCGTGTTCTTCTGAATCTGCTCGTCCAGTTTCACTCCGACCTCCTCCAGTTTCTTCATTTCATGGTGAACGGAAATGAGCTGAAGACGTAGCAGGGTGACGGTGGAGATGAGCAACGAGTTATGCTTGACTTCCTCGACGAACTCCGCCTTGAGAATGGAAAGATCGGATTCCAACCGCTTCGCCTTCACTTCCCACGAAGCTTCATCCACAGTTGTCGTTTGCACCACGAGCTGCTGGTTTGATTCTTCGCCAGAACCAGCATCAGAAGAAGCGATATTCTCATAGCTTGAGCTGCTACTACTCATTCTGTAAAGATAGTAAAGTTATAACGAGAGAAAGTAGAAGCTGGCTAGGTAACGAGATAACGGAGGCATGTATGTGCGAAATGAGAAGAAGCTGGCTGCCTGGGCAACACCTGGCCACTCTCACTGCTTTCTCCCTCTTTTGTCTGCTTTATCTCATGCTTTTTCCTTTTCTCGGAAAATTGGGTCAGAATGGAAAGAAAGGGGTGATAGCATATGGGCGAAGGAGTACTAATAGGGTGTTTCATGTTGTCGGTGTGCTAATGAGAGTTTTGGGGCAGAGGGAGTAAACAGAGAAAGGTAGAAATGGAAATCAACTGAACAACATGGATATGAAAAACGGAGGGGTTTTGGTGTCCACGGCCCAGTTTTGACTCAATTACTTCGAGGGTCAACGGAAATTCATGATTCAGTAACTGGAAGGGCCAACACACATTTGAACTGATAAAAATTGGCGACTAGAAATTTTTTTGCTTTGAAATAAATTTTGTCTGCTGGATAAACATGTCAAAAACATATTTGTAGTTGATCAAAATCACAGAAAAACTTTTTGAAGCTGCGAAAAAAATCGTTGAAAATTCGTGTCATTTACTCGAAGGGCGCCCCAACTGACTTTGTCAAAACGGCCGAAACAAATTTTTTTCGCTTCAAAATAAATTTTTCTGATGGATGAAGAAGTTAAAAACATATCTTTAGTTGATTAAAACAACTGAAAAATTTTTTGAAGCTGCGAAAAAAATCGTTGAAAATTGATGTAATTTACTCAAAAGGTGCCCCAACTGACTTCGACAAAACGACCGGAGCAATTTTTTTTTTCATTCTGAAATAAATTTTTTTCTGATAGATAAAGAGGTAAAAACATATCTTTAGTTTAATAAAACTACTGAAAAATTTTTAGAAGATGCGAAAAAAATCAAAATATCGTTGAAATACGAGAAAATCAAGATTCCTTCTGGCAGAAGGAGTACGGTAAGTCATCTAGTTCACAATACCTTTTTAAACATTATAGAAAGACCGGGAAACTTTCCCAAGCTAGTCAGAAAGCTTTAGAATTTCCAGACACTTCTTGAGCTCTCAATAATCAAAACGATCGATCTGTTCTCTTCAAAGCCCAATGAAATCAAATGAAAGTTGCACTTTTCTGGATTTCGGGAAACAGAAGACATTCTAGACGATGATTTGATTTTAAAATCACTTTATTCAAAAACAAATTACATACAATAAAACACATCTCAATTAGTCCACTCTCTTGTAAACCAGCGTCTCCTGCTTTCCGGCTCTGCTCACCTTCAAAATCTCCAACATGCCATTCACGATTCTTCTCTCGAACGAGAACTCGAACGCTCCTCCCCATTTCGTGTAGAAGTCAGTGACGAACTTCTCGTTGTCGATGACAGAGTGAGCGAACAACGAGTAGTTGTGCGAGTGGAGACCGTCGTTGAGCACCCAAGCGGTTCTCTTATCACCCATCGCATTGGATTCAGTGATGTGACCGTCTTCCATGAGGAAGATGGTTGTTTGGCTTTTGGCTTCGGAAGCGGATGACTTGACGAGCTGCCAGGTGCCAAGGATAGCAGTTTTGATTGGGAGGGGAGCAGCCTTCTCCTTCTTGAGCTCCTCATTCTCCTTCTTCATCTCCTCATTCGCCATCTGCAACTTGATGATCTCCTCGAGCAAACTCCACTCCTTCGACGCCTTCTTCTGGAACATTTCCCGACACTTCTCCGTCTCTTCTCTCTCCTTCCTCAGCAGCTCCTTCTCAGCGGTTATCTCCAAGTTGAGCTTCTCCAATTCCGCCTCCAGCTCAGCGATTTTTGAATTCTTCTTCCCGACCCTCTCGTAGACACGGGTGCAGTTCAAACCGAATCTCTTGGTGACAACATGCAGCTGTCCATTCTTCACAAATCTCTCCAATCGCATGTACTCCTCCCGGGACTCATCGGCAAAGTAGATCGAGACCAGCTTGTTGTCATCAACCAGCACACGAGCTCCGTTCTTCTTCACTCCAATTGTATACTTTCCTCTCCAGTGCTCCGTGATCCCGATCGTGTTGTACATGGTCACCACGTCACCTTCGATTTCAAAGTTCTGAGTGCCGACTTGGAAGATTGCGTCGATCTCCTTCCGGGTTCCCCATTTGTCCAAGTACGCCTTCATTCCGGTGGAAGAGACGATGGTCCAAGAGCCCACAATTGAGGTCAGGATGTCCTAAAACACGATAATTATACCTACAGGAATGTCAGGTCAAATTCTCACCTCTTCAACATCTCCTCCATTCATCTCCTTCACCTTCTCCTCCAAATTCTGAATCTTGTCCTCCAATTCCACCTTGTCCGCCTTTGACACATCAAGTTCTTGCATTGCTTTCAGGAAGACGTTTTGGAATCCAGTTCGAACGTGTTCCAGGTCAGCAGACGACATTTAGAAGCCTAGGAAAAACGGGAGATTGGACAAAAAACGGGTGGAAGGGCACGCGAAAAGGGAGAGAGAGAGAGAAAAGAAGGGGTGACCAGTGGGGAAGGTGTTCCGATGATACGAATGAGCCGTATGCCGAGGGGACTGTTGTGTGTGTGCCGGGGCGGGTCAGATAGCCCGGAGATATGACCCCGCCACGCGGACACAACCCACCGTCCGACGTGTTCAACGGGCCTCCCGTGAGATAAGCTACGAAGGGGGTCTCCCATGGCACAAGTGGCCTTCACGTCATCGGGGGGTCGTATTTGTCACGTCATCAGTTGTTTGAAGAGCGATTTGGGAACCCAACGGGGGACTTTGTGACCTGTTTTAGTGCTTTTCACGTGGGACAGAGAGTTTCAATTCTGACCTAGGCCAATCACGTGACGGCCTGGGAACTGATAAGAAATCGGTATTATTATCGTTGTATCTCGAAACTTCATCTCGAATTCAAACGCGCACTTTTCGCGCGCGATATCTCGCCATTGACGAAAATTG